>JXCR01063478.1:505447-525784 GCA_002079205.1 Phalaenopsis hybrid cultivar | reverse complement strand
GAGCTAGCCCTAGACCAGAAAGTCCTTTGGCCAAAATTTCATAATTTTTTAAAGTTTTTGTGATTTATTAGAATTAATTGAAGTTTTGGGAATTTTAATAAAAGTAAAATATTTTATTNATTTTTTTTATCACCCTTCATGTGTGTGTGGCGTGATTTCATTGGACTCCGCACGAAACTTTACGTGTGGAGTCCTGATGTAATATTTTTCCTCTACTTGGTAACAGTAAGATCCGCTAAGGGTAAGGCGCAAACCATTCCGGCGGTCAGTCCCGTTGGACACTTTGCACAGGCAACAATAAGATCCGCTCAAGACCTTGCAAGTAGGAAGATTCGGGCGAGNATTTTTTTTATCACCCTTCATGTGTGTGTGGCGTGATTTCATTGGACTCCGCACGAAACTTTACGTGTGGAGACCTGATGTAATATTTTTCCTCTACTTGGTAACGGTAAGATCCGCTAAGGGTAAGGCGCAAACCATCCCGGCGGTCAGTCCCGTTTGACACTTTGCACAGGCAACAATAAGATCCGCTCAAGACCTTGCAAGTAGGAAGATCCGACCGAAGCAGCAGACCGACCATACAGATGGGACATGGGCCCTGTAAAACTCGTGTCAAACATCAAATGATCCACGATTCGCCCAACAAAACGGGTCGACCCATCAGTCGACTGCCCGATTGAAGCGATAGGTCCCGCAGAACCGACCAGACCTCTTGTCAAGATTACCGACCTTATTTACAATAATCGTTTACCCCCTGTTGGCAGGGGCAAATTTCGGTCGGCCATCCGACTTGATCGATCGTCCACCAGCTGACGACATTCAAACTCATAAGTCATTATAAATCTTTATTTTTTGTCAGCATTATGATGGTCGTTAATTCAAATTATACACATTGATTCTTTTTAAGGGCGGTCATCATAACAGTTCTCACCACCCTTAATTGTATTAATTAGATATTTTTAAATAGGCAATCCCAAGAGGAATAAAGGGAGCCTCTCTCCTCTCTTTTCAAGAGGGTTCAATTTTCATGTTTTCTTACTCTCTCTCTCTCTCTCTCTCTCGTCTCTTTCAATTCTGACCCTCACGGAGTTCTCTCAAAAGGACGAGTCNAAATAGGCAATCCCAAGAGAAATAAAGGGAGCCTCTCTCCTCTCTTTTCAAGAGGGTTCAATTTTCATGTTTCTTTACTCTCTCTCTCTCTCTCTCGTCTCTTTCAATTCTGACCCTCACTGAGTTCTCTCAAAAGGACGAGTTAGGATTCAATAAAAAATAATAAAATCTGACAACAAAAAAAATTATAAAAAAACTAAGAAAAAAAGTATATGCCAAGATGCACTCAAAGAAGAGCAAGAAACATGAAAAAGAAGGAAGAGAGAAACTTAGGTGAACAAATCAAATGCCATCTAAATTAAATGTTAAAANTATGCCAAGATGCACTCAAAGAAGAGCAAGAAACATGAAAAAGAAGGAAGAGAGAAACTTAGGTGAACAAATTAAATGCCATCTAAATTAAATGTAAAAAAAAAAGAGACAATATAATCCAAAACAATAAAATAACCACAAAACATGTCAAATAGCTCTTTTAAAATCACACATCTGCCCAACATTTTCCACAACTGAAAAGAAATCCTCACCCCAAACTTGCAAATATGTCCAAATCCATTTCAACAAGCTTAGCATAACCCACAATCAAGCCCATTCCCCTCCCCCCTCTCATATTTTCCCGGTGGGTACACCGCCGAACAACCAACCTCTCAGTAATTAAAACCCCGCCCGCAATTAATCCCCAATGTTTAAATTGTAATACAAGTTCCGAAATACGTTAGGATTTAGATTAAACAGTTTACCACCCCCCACCCAATTCTAATGACCGGACCATGAATCTTCTCCCCCAAATCAACGGCCCGGATTCGTTCCACGCACACGTGTTTCCTATAAATCTAAAATGTAGGTCACCACTCGCCACCTTCTAATAAAAAATATTTATAGCTTTTATAAGTAATACTTATAAATACTGTCACGCATTTGAATCAGAGTAACTCGGGTTCCTTGCCGGCTTCCACTTCTCCTTTTTCTTCCTCGTACTCCGGCGAGCTTTACCCTTCGCCGCTTCGTCTTCCCACCCAGCCGCGTGAATAACGGCGCAGTCATCCTGCTTCGTTATATACAGAGATAAATGTCTCGTTTTGTCGACGCGCTGCACTTTTTTGACCGGAGATCCTCCCCCATGGAGGAAGCAGAAGGCATCGGCCGTGATGGCCTTCTTCTTCATCACACCGGAGTAGGCGGCGGAGGAGGCGCCGGGGGCCGCCAGTCGCAGACACTCGGCCACCTTCTGAAGCGGGTAGGAGACGCCGCCAGCTCCGGCGACCATCTTGTGGTGGAGCTCGACGACATTATTAGCCCGAACAACCCCGGCCCGACTCGAACCATCCCCTTCGTGTTATCTTTCTCGGAACTCACATACAGCGTGAAAAGCTCCAAGAAGGTCTCTCTCGGGCCGAACAGAACCGACCCTGTTTCGGCTGACGTCGCGTCGAATCACAAAAAAACCTTGCTTGATTCGATTTCCGGCGAGGCGAAAGACGGCGAGATTCTTGCCGTCCTTGGTGCGAGCGGCTCTGGTAAATCAACTCTCATCGACGCACTTGCGAATCGAATTGCTAAAGAAAGCTTGAAAGGCTCGATTACACTCAACGGGGAGCCGCTGGAATCCAAGCTGCTGAGAACGATCTCTGCTTATGTTATGCAAGATGATCTTTTGTACCCGATGCTCACCGTAGAAGAAACTCTCATGTTCTCTGCCGAGTTCCGCCTCCCTCGTACCCTTTCGAAGTCCAAGAAACAGAGCAGGGTGCAAGCGCTTATCGACCAGCTCGGCCTCCGCCGCGCCGCGAAGACCATTATAGGCGATGAAGGCCACCGCGGGGTGTCGGGTGGGGAGCGTCGCCGTGTGAGTATTGGCATCGATATCATCCATGATCCTATTCTTCTGTTCCTCGACGAGCCCACTTCGGGTCTTGATTCCACCAGCGCGTTTATGGTCGTGAAGGTATTGCAGCGCATAGCGCAGAGCGGAAGCATAGTTGTAATGTCGATTCATCAACCTTCTTATAGAATCATAGGCCTTCTCGATCGCATGCTCTTCCTTTCACGCGGCCAAACTGTCTTCTTTGGCAGCCCTGCAACTCTCCCACTTTACTTGGCGGAGTTCGGCCGACCGATACCTGAGAAAGAGAACCGAACCGAGTTCGCACTCGATCTCATCCGCGAACTTGAATCCTCCAACGATGGAGTTGGAGCCAAACCCCTCGTTGAATTCAACCGTTCGTGGCAAAGCTTGAAGCTTTCTCCTATTTCCGCCGCTGCCAAAAAAAACTACAACGCGTTGTCCCTCAAAGACGCCATTAGCGCCAGCATTTCACGCGGTAAGCTAGGCTCTGCTTCAGTTTCCACATTCGCTAACCCGTTTTGGATTGAAATGTTAGTCCTCACTAAACGCGCGGCGACTAATTCTCGTCGAACGCCGGAGCTCTTTCTCATGAGACTCGGGGCTGTTCTCGTTACCGGATTCATTCTCGCCACCATCTTTTGGCGGCTTGACAGTTCACCAAAAGGCGTTCAAGAGCGTCTTGGTTTCTTTGCTATAGCTATGTCTACCATGTTCTACACTTGCGCTGATGCACTCCCTGTTTTTCTACAAGAACGCTATATCTTCATGCGTGAGACTGCTTATAACGCTTACCGGCGATCGTCTTACGTTCTCTCAAACGCCATTGTTGGCTTTCCGTCACTAATTGTCCTTTCCCTTGCCTTCGCTGCGACTACATTCTTCGCCGTTGGGCTCGCTGGCGGTGCACAGGGGTTCGTCTTCTTCTGCCTTATCATCCTCGCTTCCTTCTGGGCTGGAAGCGGCTTTGTCACCTTTCTTTCAGGAATTGTTTCGCATGTCATGCTGGGCTACACTGTCGTTGTCGCCATTTTAGCTTACTTTTTACTCTTCAGCGGCTTCTTCATAACACGAGACCGCATCCCTGACTACTGGATTTGGTTTCACTATCTCTCTTTGGTGAAATACCCCTACGAAGCTGTTCTTCAGAATGAGTTCGGTGATCCGACGAAGTGCTTTGTGAGGGGAATTCAGATGTTCGACAACACGCCGCTCGGAGTCTTGCCGGCGTTGGTAAAGGTGAATGTTTTGCAGGCCATGAGCGGATCGCTTGGAGTAAACATAACAAGCCAGACTTGTATCACGACTGGAACATACATTTTGAAGCAGCAAGCGGTTACTGATCTTAGTAAATGGAGCTGTTTGGTGATCACTGTTGCGTGGGGGTTCTTCTTCAGAGTCCTGTTCTACTTTTGCTTGCTTCTTGGGAGCAAGAACAAGCGTCGGTAGGGAGAAGTGGAAGAAGATGAATATTCTGCTGCTTGTGGTTTGTTCTTCGGGTATCCGCATTTTTTTTTTTTGTTAAAATAAAATTTGCTTTTTTAAGAGAAATTTAAATTTCATGTAAAGAAATGTTTCAGCTTTCTTGAAGCTATTTGTTCAGCTTTCTTCGTGAAGATATACTGCCGCTAACTGTGTAATGATTAATTACGTAGTAATGCATAAGGGATCATGTATTCTCAGACTACATGCTGCTATTTGGCAAGCATTTATTTCATCTATCGATTTTTCATTAGTATTTTCATTTATATAAAAATATATGAGATATGCATAAATACTTTTATGATTGAATTCTTATATATTCATTCCTCTTATAATCAAAATTTTCCATTTAGTTAAATAATATTTATCTGAATCATATTAAAAGATATATATATTACTTACAAATAAAAGAATAATTTCATCAACAACATTGGTGGTGATGGAATTCATTAGCCCTTTTAGATGATGATGATATGTATTGATGTTGTTGATGATTATAGGATAGATTAGTGTTGGCAGAAACAGTATGTATTGGCTTTAATTATAGGCAATAACGTATTGCAAGTTAATGTTGATGATAATCGTTGAAGTCAAACAGATGTGTTGTATTAGTGTTGTTGTGGGAAAATAACANAAACAATATGTATTGGCTTTAATTATAGGCAATAACGTATTGCAAGTTAATGTTGATGATAATCGTTGAAGTGAAACAGATGTGTTGTATTNGTTGACTTAGGGTCATAGTGGCTTGGGATGATGACTCTGTGTTGCCCCGACATGACTACCTCTACCTGTTAGTGATTACTCATCCCTTATTTTGACTGCCCACTTTGAGCCATCTCGCTCTTATTGCCGTTGTTGATATCATCTTGACTACTCGATTATTGATGAGTTGTCATCATTTCGGGATACGATGATTTGTCATCCGCCCTTATGGCCTGAATGTGTTNTATATATATATATATATATATATATATATATATATATATATATATATATATATATATATATATAAATTAGAACCCTAAAATATCAGCATATTATTTGGAAATAAAATAATAATTGTAAGAGAAAGTCAGTTTAGTTTAAATAGTTCATTATATTTGGTTTTTTTCATTTTGAATATGAAGAAGCCAACATTATAAGGCATGGACATTGGAGTTGTTTACTATGATGATGTATAGAGTATTGATGATGAATAGATAGTTTTATGGCAATGGATGTCTTCATTTCTTGATGGCAATGATAGACATTAGTGTTGTAAAACGAGTGATAGCGGATATCCATGTTTGTCAATGAGCAAATTCGATCTAAATGATATGTTCGACTATGAACTATTCTGTCAATTGAAAGAACTAACGATGTAAGCGACCAGCGAATGAAGTGCTCATGGTTTCTTCTAATTTTTTATGTGTTCATTTATGATCAAATAATCACAATTTGTTTTATTAAATTAAACAAGTGAAATTTAGGCCATGTTTGGGGCAGCTTTTTTAGTTTTGGTTACATTTTGAAAACGCAGTCCTCCCATTTTGTGTTCGACTTGCTTATCCCAAAAAAACTTTCGTGATTTTCTATTAAACGCGGTCGTGCGCTCGACCCCGTGGCCCAAGTTCTTCCCCTGCTTATTACGGATTGACCTTATGACAGTGTTGCCAGGGTAAGAGCACTGAATCATTGTTGGAGCACGCCGTCGCCATCGGCTATGGTGCCGGTGGCGGCGGTGAGGTATCGAGGTAAGGAGGCTAACAGAAAACCTCGCAGCAACCTAAGGATGTGCGCTAAACGTCTTCTTCACAAAAGTCCGGCTTTGGTTCTAATTATGGTTTTGCATCGCGAAAGCCTCTGCCTTTGGAGAGGAAAGTGGAGTCAAGGAGGAAATCAGCATTGATAGAGATGTTGTTGTGAATGAGTATTTTATTCTTCCACTTAGCTTTGTTGTTTGCGAGTAACTCTTTTTTGTTGTGTTTTCAGATTCTGATTGAGCTTAAAAAAATACATCTTTGAGTTGAACTTTATGGAACAAAAGGATGAGCGGCTAGTGTTGGATGTTTCTTTGTTGTTTTAACTTTAAGCTTGGAAGGGTCATTAGCCTTATTTCAATGTCTACTACAAGGGGGATTAGTGTTAATTTGGTACAAGTTTTCTGTATCCTGCTTCTATATAAGCAAAAAAAAGAAAAATAATAATTAAATGCTGATTGGTTTTGTTGTTGAAAAATAATCAGTTGTATGAATGCAAAAAAACAACTTAGCATAAGGTTTTATGAATTTTAGATGTTCTATTTAACAAACAATTTTAGTTAATTTGATATTAATTTTTATAAGTTTGTTATATTTTAAAAAATGAAATTTATAATACCATTTGCTTTGTCATTCAATTACTCATATTAATAGCACAAGAATTATAATTTTTGCAATACCATAGAGAGTAATCTGGCCAGCACAATAGAGCAAAACAATGCTAAATTAATGTGTTTCTGAAAGAATATTTCAAGCAATTGTTGAAAGTTTGCAAGGTCTATTATTGGCTTTAATTGATGTGGAAAAGAAAAGTATTTAAAAAATGGACTGATTGTTAGGTCAGACCCGGGTTAGGTTTAGTGTTAAGTCATACCCGGGATAGTTTTAGTGTTTAGGTTAGGTTGAGTCAGGTCTAGGTTGTGTCAAACCTTGGTTAGATTTAGGGTTTAGGTTAGATTGAGTTAGGCCTGGGTGAGGTTAGACCTGAGTTAGGTTTGAGTCAGGTCTGGGTTGAGTCAGTTTTGGGTTAGGTTTGGATTAGGTTTAGAGTTTGGGCTAAACCATTTTAGGGATTAGGATTTGGTTGGGCTTGGTTCAACCTTATTTGAACCCAAACTCAAACCTAGTCCAAGGTTATTGAGTTAACCTAACCTACTCTCAAACTTAAAAAACTTGAACTTAAACTTAACTTAATAATATTTAAATAGAGTAAAAAGACTTACAAAGGAGGCAGCTGATCGGAGGAGGAGAATGTTCGTCGGAGAGAATAGGAGAAAGACACTTTCACACTGCACCTTGCACTGCATTATGGATTGCACTCTATTGTCTCTTACGAACGAGGCACGAACAACCGCCTTTTATAGGCAGCGACGACTGTCCCGAGCCGTCAATTAAATGGGAAATGGAGAGCCCATATTACTCTGATGATTTCCACAATTGTGGACTATTGTCGGTTGTTCCAAGTAGCTCAATTGAATGACCAGTTGCAAGGCGAATCCATGGACAAAGCTCATGGATCAGTGATGTAGTCGAGAGAGAAATGAAAGAAGTGGGGGTGGCTTGACCATGCTCAGACTGGTTTGTGGCCACACCTAGGCATGGTCATGCCCCGGGTTTGGCGTGACCACACCAAGCCAGGAAAAGGGGCAGGTGATTTTTTCTTAGGGTTCAAATGCACTGAGACCTTTCTAGAAGCTCTATGTGATTTTGGAAGCTACATATGACCAAAAAATGTGGTCAACAATAAGCCCTAAGTCTTGGAGCTCCACCTGATTGTCATATGATAGAGTTTCATTCATTTGACCTTATAGTTATTGAGGTTCCCGCAGACGATGCAATTTACAGACTATTGACCAGGGATCTTTGGATGTGTTGTGTCAACTACCTTTACGATCAGGTTGACTTATCGTCATAGTGGCTTGGGATGATGACTCTGTGTTGCCCCAACATGACTACCTCTATCTGTTAGAGATTACTCATCCCTTATTTTTACGCACTTTGAGCCATGTCGCTTCTCTTGTCACTGTTGATATTATCTTGACGACTCGATTACTGATGAGTTGCCATCATTTCGGGATACGACGATTTGTCCTCTGCTCTTATGACCTGAATGTGTTTTGACGTATGAGATTCCCCGTTAGAATGATTCAGTTATTTCAGAAACTATTGCTTTGTGTTATTGCTTTGAACTTTAATTCTTTCCTTATTTGGGTTCAATGTTTTATCTAACCTTTAAAAGCTAGCAAAGAACTATAATGTTTTACTTCGTTCATTGGCGGGCATCAAAAGGCAGGTGATTATAATAGTTGGAGTTAAACCATAATCATCAAAATTTAAAAAAAAACAAGCAATATTTTTCATGAGAAATATTTCATGTAAGCATAGAGATGGGGCTTATTTAAAGGCTTATGAAAGACAAATCAAGTCATTTTGACCGAAAAAAAGTTAATACTTCATCAAACAAAACAAAAAAAAAATCAGCATAATAATTTCATACTTGTAAATAGAGTTAATGCCTTATAAACTTAGAATTGAGCAATATTGGTTTTGTTGTATTTAAAAATGCTTTATTAACTATAAAGTTTTGTATGTAAAATCAAAATGCATGTCAGCAACTTGATTGATGATATGGATCTCAATTTGATATTGAGAGCTAAATTATCTCTATTTGATCATTGTTTTACCTTCAGTAGATGTCATCAAATTAGTTTCTTTTTCTCTAGAAAAAGAGATAGATTGATTTAAGAGCACAATAAATATTGAAAAATGGAAATGCATCTTCTATTAGGAGGGAGACAAAAGAATGTCAAACAATGATTCTAAACTTTACGTGAATTTGGGCGAAAAATAATTAGTGTCGGTAAAGGGCAATTAATGACTTCAGGAAATGGACTTTAGTAATATTAGAGGAGTTGTTGGCAGATGGTGTGAGTTAGGATTTAATTCTCATACATTTGTCGATTATGTGGATGTTGAGGTGGTCATCATATATCTATAAAAGCTTTCACGACTCATGTAATGCCTGCAATTAACCCTATAACTTATATTTGAAGACATAAGAAACTAAGAAGAATTAAAGTATTCTTTTAAATTTTGAGAAGGAATTATCCTTGAAAATTCAACATTCTTACAAGCAATTGATTTGTTGGATCATGGTCTTTAATGATTTAATAATGATTGAATGCTCCATCTTCTAGATTTACATGATCGACTTGCACGAGTTATTATTAGCAGAACAACTAATTAATAGTTAGTAATGGTGATCCATTGAGGGTGTAATGGTAAAAAATGTAAGAACTAGAATATATAAATGTATACACCATAACTACGGGAACGAATCTCAAAGAAAATGAACAACTAGGAATATGAGGTTCCTCTCTAGAGTAAGTGATTTGACCGACAATTCAATGCTAAGTATGAGATTCTGCGTTTTTAAACACGAAATAGGTGAAAAGTTTCGGAGATGGCCCTCTAATTGGAAAAAATATTACATCAGGACTCCGCACGTAGAGTTACGTGCAAAGTCCAATGAATATTCCCAGTAACACAGGTAACACCGGAGAATATTTTCCCCGTGTTATTCAGATGTTATTATATATTATTCAAATGTTATTGTGTTCTAGGACTATTTTTGATTTTATAATAACACAATAACACATCAAAAACACTTGAATAACACACAATAACACCCAAATTATACATATTGATTCTATTTAGGGGCGGTTATCATAACGGTTCTCACCACCCTTAATTGTATTAATTAGATATCCTTAAATAGGCAATCCCAAGTGGAATAAAGACATCCTCTCTCCTCTCTTTTCAAGGAGAAATATTTGCGTACATAAGATGTACGCAGCGCTGCGTACATCTGAGGTTATTTTGGGGGTACAGGGGAGTTATATTCGGGTTATACCGGAGGTTACAAGGGGGTATAACTCAGATATAATCCCATTGTACCTCCAGAATAACCTCAGATGTACGCAGCGCTACGTACATCTTATGTACGCAAATATTTCTCCTTTTCAAGAGGGTTCAATTTTCATGTTTTCTTACTCTCTATCTATCTCTCTCTTTCAATTCAGACTCAAGGAGTTCTCTCAAAGGGATGAGTTAGGATTCAATAAAAAATAATAAAATCTGACAAAAAAAAAAGTAAAAAAAAAAAAGGTTTATGCCAAGATGCTCTCAAAGAAGAGCAAGAAACATGAAAAAGAAGGAAGAGAGCCAACTTAGGTGAACAAATCAAATGCCATCTAAATTAAATGTAAAAAAAGAAAAAGAAAAAAGAAAGACAATATAATCCAATACAATAAAATAACCACAAAACATGTCAAATAGCTCTTTTAAAATCACACATCTGCCCAACATTTTCCACAACTGAAAAGAAATCCTCACCCCAAACTTGCAAATATGTCCAAATCCATTTCAACAAGCTTAGCATAACCCACAATCAAGCCCATTCCCCTCCCCCCTNCTTTTAAAATCACACATCTGCCCAACATTTTCCACAACTGAAAAGAAATCCTCACCCCAAACTTGCAAATATATCCAAATCCATTTCAACAAGCTTAGCATAACCCACAATCAAGCCCATTCCCCTCCCCCCCCTCATATTTTCCCGGTGGGTACACCGCCGAACAACCAACCTCTCAGTAATTAAAACCCCGCCCGCAATTAATCCCCAATGTTTAAATTGTAATACAAGTTCCGAAATACGTTAGGATTTAGATTAAACAGTTTACCGCCCCCCACCCAATTCTAATGACCGGACCATAAATCTTCTCCCCCAAATCAACGGCCCNCAATTAATCCCCAATGTTTAAATTGTAATACAAGTTCCGAAATACGTTAGGATTTAGATTAAACAGTTTACCACCCCCCACCCAATTCTAATGACCGGACCATGAATCTTCTCCCCCAAATCAACGGCCCGGATTCGTTCCACGCACACGTGTTTCCTATAAATCTAAAATGTAGGTCACCACTCGCCACCTTCTAATAAAAAAATATTTATAGTTTTATAAGTAATACTTATAAATACTGTCACGCATTTGAATCAGAGTAACTCGGGTTCCTTGCCGGTTTCCACTTNCGCACACGTGTTTCCTATAAATCTAAAATGTAGGTCACCACTCGCCACCTTCTAATAAAAAAATATTTATAGCTTTATAAGTAATACTTATAAATACTGTCACGCATTTGAATCAGAGTAACTCGGGTTCCTTGCGGGCTTCCACTGCTCCTTTTTCTTCCTCGTACTCCGGCGAGCTTTACCCTTCGCCGCTTCGTCTTCCCACCCAGCCGCGTGAATAACGGCGCAGTCATCCTGCTTCGTTATATACAGAGATAAATGTCTCGTTTTGTCGACGCGCTGCACTTTTTTGACCGGAGATCCTCCCCCATGGAGGAAGCAGAAGGCATCGGCCGTGATGGCCTTCTTCTTCATCACACCGGAGTAGGCGGCGGAGGAGGCGCCGGGGGCCGCCAGTCGCAGACACTCGGCCACCTTCTGAAGCGGGTAGGAGACGCCGCCAGCTCCGGCGACCATCTTGTGGTGGAGCTCGACGACATTATTAGCCCGAACAACCCCGGCCCGACTCGAACCATCCCCTTCGTGTTATCTTTCTCGGAACTCACATACAGCGTGAAAAGCTCCAAGAAGGTCTCTCTCGGGCCGAACAGAACCGACCCTGTTTCGGCTGACGTCGCGTCGAATCACAAAAAAACCTTGCTTGATTCGATTTCCGGCGAGGCGAAAGACGGCGAGATTCTTGCCGTTCTTGGTGCGAGCGGCTCTGGTAAATCAACTCTCATCGACGCACTTGCGAATCGAATTGCTAAGGAAAGCTTGAAAGGCTCGATTACACTCAACGGGGAGCCGCTGGAATCCAAGCTGCTGAGAACGATCTCTGCTTATGTTATGCAAGATGATCTTTTGTACCCGATGCTCACCGTAGAAGAAACTCTCATGTTCTCTGCCGAGTTCCGCCTCCCTCGTACCCTTTCGAAGTCCAAGAAACAAAGCAGGGTGCAGGCTCTTATAGACCAGCTCGGCCTCCGCCGCGCCGCTAAGACCATTATAGGCGATGAAGGTCACCGCGGGGTGTCGGGCGGGGAGCGTCGCCGTGTGAGTATTGGGNCGCGTCGAATCACAAAAAAACCTTGCTTGATTCGATTTCCGGCGAGGCGAAAGACGGCGAGATTCTTGCCGTCCTTGGTGCGAGCGGCTCTGGTAAATCAACTCTCATCGACGCACTTGCGAATCGAATTGCTAAAGAAAGCTTGAAAGGCTCGATTACACTCAACGGGGAGCCGCTGGAATCCAAGCTGCTGAGAACGATCTCTGCTTATGTTATGCAAGATGATCTTTTGTACCCGATGCTCACCGTAGAAGAAACTCTCATGTTCTCTGCCGAGTTCCGCCTCCCTCGTACCCTTTCGAAGTCCAAGAAACAGAGCAGGGTGCAAGCGCTTATCGACCAGCTCGGCCTCCGCCGCGCCGCGAAGACCATTATAGGCGATGAAGGCCACCGCGGGGTGTCGGGTGGGGAGCGTCGCCGTGTGAGTATTGGCATCGATATCATCCATGATCCTATTCTTCTGTTCCTCGACGAGCCCACTTCGGGTCTTGATTCCACCAGCGCGTTTATGGTCGTGAAGGTATTGCAGCGCATAGCGCAGAGCGGAAGCATAGTTGTAATGTCGATTCATCAACCTTCTTACAGAATCATAGGCCTTCTCGATCGAATGCTCTTCCTTTCACGCGGCCAAACTGTCTTCTTTGGCAGCCCTGCAACTCTCCCACTTTACTTGGCGGAGTTCGGCCGACCGATACCTGAGAAAGAGAACCGAACCGAGTTCGCACTCGATCTCATCCGCGAACTTGAATCCTCCAACGATGGAGTTGGAGCCAAACCCCTCGTTGAATTCAACCGTTCGTGGCAAAGCTTGAAGCTTTCTCCTATTTCCGCCGCTGCCAAAAAAAACTACAACGCGTTGTCCCTCAAAGACGCCATTAGCGCCAGCATTTCACGCGGTAAGCTAGGCTCTGCTTCAGTTTCCACATTCGCTAACCCGTTTTGGATTGAAATGTTAGTCCTCACTAAACGCGCGGCGACTAATTCTCGTCGAACGCCGGAGCTCTTTCTCATGAGACTCGGGGCTGTTCTCGTTACCGGATTCATTCTCGCCACCATCTTTTGGCGGCTTGACAGTTCACCAAAAGGCGTTCAAGAGCGTCTTGGTTTCTTTGCTATAGCTATGTCTACCATGTTCTACACTTGCGCTGATGCACTCCCTGTTTTTCTACAAGAACGCTATATCTTCATGCGTGAGACTGCTTATAACGCTTACCGGCGATCGTCTTACGTTCTCTCAAACGCCATTGTTGGCTTTCCGTCACTAATTGTCCTTTCCCTTGCCTTCGCTGCGACTACATTCTTCGCCGTTGGGCTCGCTGGCGGTGCACAGGGGTTCGTCTTCTTCTGCCTTATCATCCTCGCTTCCTTCTGGGCTGGAAGCGGCTTTGTCACCTTTCTTTCAGGAATTGTTTCGNCGCCGCAAAAAAAAACTACAACGCGTTGTCCCTCAAAGACGCCATTAGCGCCAGCATTTCACGCGGTAAGCTCGGCTCTGCTTCAGTTTCCACATTCGCTAACCCGTTTTGGATTGAAATGTTAGTCCTGACTAAGCGAGCGGCAACTAATTCTCGTCGAACGCCGGAGCTCTTTCTCATGCGACTCGGAGCTGTTCTCGTTACCGGATTCATTCTCGCCACCATCTTTTGGCGGCTTGACAATTCACCAAAAGGCGTTCAAGAGCGTCTTGGTTTCTTTGCTATAGCTATGTCTACCATGTTCTACACTTGCGCTGATGCACTCCCTGTTTTTCTACAAGAACGCTATATCTTCATGCGTGAGACTGCTTATAACGCTTACCGGCGGTCGTCTTACGTTCTCTCAAACGCCATTGTTGGCTTTCCGTCACTAATTATCCTTTCCCTTGCCTTCGCTGCGACTACATTCTTCGCCGTTGGCCTCGCCGGCGGTGCACAGGGGTTCGTCTTCTTCTGCCTCATCATCCTCGCTTCCTTCTGGGCTGGAAGTGGCTTTGTCACCTTTCTTTCAGGAATTGTTTCACATGTCATGCTGGGCTACACTGTCGTTGTCGCCATTTTAGCTTACTTTTTACTCTTCAGCGGCTTCTTCATAACACGAGACCGCATCCCTGACTACTGGATTTGGTTTCACTATCTCTCTTTGGTGAAATACCCCTACGAAGCTGTTCTTCAGAATGAGTTCGGTGATCCGACGAAGTGCTTTGTGAGGGGAATTCAGATGTTCGACAACACGCCGCTCGGAGTCTTGCCGGCGTTGGTAAAGGTGAATGTTTTGCAGGCGATGAGCGGATCGCTTGGAGTAAACATAACAAGCCAGACTTGTATCACGACTGGAACATACATTTTGAAGCAGCAAGCGGTTACTGATCTTAGTAAATGGAGCTGTTTGGTGATCACTGTTGCGTGGGGGTTCTTCTTCAGAGTCCTGTTCTACTTTTGCTTGCTTCTTGGGAGCAAGAACAAGCGTCGGTAGGGAGAAGTGGAAGAAGATGAATATTCTGCTGCTTGTGGTTTGTTCTTCGGGTATCCGCATTTTTTTTTTTGTTAAAATAAAATTTGCTTTTTTAAGAGAAATTTAAATTTCATGTAAAGAAATGTTTCAGCTTTCTTGAAGCTATTTGTTCAGCTTTCCTTCGTGAAGATATACTGCTGCTAACTGTGTAATGATTAATTACGTAGTAATGCATAAGGGATCATGTATTCTCAGACTACGTGCTGCTATTTGGCAAGCATTTCTTTCATCTATCGATTTTTCATTACTATTTTCATTTAGATAAAAATATATGAGATACATAAATACTTTTATGATTGAATTCTTATATATATTCATTCATCTTATAATCAAAATTTTCTATTTAGTTAAATAATATCTATCTGAATCATGTTAAAAGATATATATGTTACTTACAAATAAAAGAATAATTTCCATCAACAACATTGGTAATGATGGAATTCATTAGCCCTTTTAGATGATGATGATGATATGTATTGATGTTGTTGATGATTATAGGCTAGACTAGTACTGGCAGAAACAATATGTATTGGCTTTAATTATAGGCAATAATGTATTGCAAGTTAATGTTGATGATAATCGTTGAAGTCAATCATATATCTGTATTAGTGTCAATGAATTGCTTTAAACTTTTAGATAATAGCATGCATTGACACTTTTCTCGAAAATAGGCAATGTGGCTGGCAGATGTTAGGTGGCGTCAATGTTATCTTTCACTGCAGGAGAAGCATGAATTAGCATCTGATATTTGTGTTGGATATTTTAGAAGCAGATATTAGCCGTCAATAAGCAGACAAAAATTAATTATGACATTTGCGTCTGAATTACGTCGGCTTATTGTCGATAAAAGTATTATCAAAATGGTGAAAGTTCTTTTGGAGCTGCGATGAATTATGTGTAGAATTTGAATCAAAAAATTTTGACGCAAATACTTTACTTTCTAGCGTAAAAATAATATGACGCAACTTCGACGAAAATCTGATGTGAATGACCAAGTTTACACATCCCACCCACATAAATTTCATTTTCTCTCTGCGCTTGATCTCTCTCTCTCTGTCCGAAAGCCCCATGCCTTCCCCTCCCTCACGGCTTCGCTCAAAGCCATCGTTTTCCCAAACAAACTTTTGCAATACAGTCAGCATTAGAGCTAGCTCGGAAGGTGACGAAATTCGCGTGCAGAGACTACTTGAACTCTCGTAGTTCTCCTCTTTTGGATTTGCATCGGATTTACGGCTGATCTTTCAGACTTTGTTAGTGTTGTTATGAACCAAAATTGTTAGTAATTGTAAACAACAAAGTTGGCAAATTTCAGTGTGGTCAAGCAATAGTATCTTGATGATGATAGACGAGATTGTAATTGGGTAATGCTGATTACAAGCCGTGATCTAAAGATACATTTTAGGAGTTTTTAGTCGAGCGTTGACGTAAGAAGATTTGAGCCAAGAGGTTATATGAAAACAGAAGCGCGAAACTTACTAAAATAGGATGTAAAGATCATAGTTGAGCAACAATAGTCTGGAGAATATAATCAGGCAATTATGTTCAAATACTATAAATTCGTCGATGCTTACCGAGGTGGTGATAATTTTGTAATGGTAATTAATCGAGAATTGACTCGAATCAATTTTCAAATATATTGAATTGAATTTTGCCTGTCTTTAAATTCAAATATTACCTCAAGACATCCATGTTCAAGTAAACCTTTAGGTAACGTGTCAATATTTATAAGAAACAAGAATTGGATTAGCTACTTTAAATAAACTCTGACCATGACATACTCTAACGTTGTTGGATTTAGTTCGAGATAAATACAACTTATTTTTTTAAATTTAAATACTCTTTCTTGTTTGGCTCAACTGTCTTCTGCTAAAAAAATATTTCTCTTCCTTATTCTAAGCTTGGTGGAGACGACATTTTTCCAGGGTTTGAGACATCCTGCGTGTGCCTACAAATATATATATATATATAAAAGATTAATCGGAGGCTATCATTCGAGCCCCCAACTAACCTCATATGTCTTATCACTTGACTGATCCGCACACCAATGAGATCAAACCCTTGACCCCAGGAGACTTAAAACTGACACAACAGNACACAATTATATATATATATATATATATATATATATATTTGAATTGATAACCGTTCCTTTGGTAAGTCGTCTAACTTTCTAATAAGCAAACAATGTTTATTAAATTAAAATGAATTTGAGAAGTTTAAGATAAAGAACGGGTAGCTAAACAACCTATCGTCTTGAAGCTTAGCGTATGGTATTAAATAGGCTTTTATTTATTCAACCCTGCACATAAGAAAGAATGACATACAACTCTCTTTCAGAGTTGATATTAGGTGAGCTAAATTTGTAATGAGCTGAGCTTAAATTGACATATTGCTATTTTGTTATAATGTTGGTCAATATAATGAGAGCTTGTCTATATAAGAGCCACGCACACGAATACGTCATGAACACAACACATGTGCAATTCAATGTTATAAATTATTAATGTATAATATGTAACAAAAATATCTTACATTAACACTTTCTTTAAAGCAACATGTGAAGAAGTGTAATATCATATAGTTTATATGTTGTTGCGTGTCGAAAAATTTGTGGCGGTGGAATGATATTTTATTATTTTAGAGTTGTACGAAGATCTATCGGGCACACAAATTAAAGATATGTAGTAGGAGGAGATTAAAATTTTTTATGTGGAAAAGTGCTGAAAGTTAAAAAACTATGGGGCTTAGTCTAAGTAAAATAATTTGTTATGCAAGTGTAAGTGCATATGTTTAACTCTTCTTTGAATTATAGAAGCTGAAATTACGATGATTATAATCAAATATGTATGTAGTTTAGTTAAAATAGCTACAATTGTGCTACTACAAATGTGGTTTTTGATTGTGGTAATAATAGTTAGCCTCAAATGTCATAATTGGGTAGTAGTTGGTCATAAACGTTATAGTCAGTGGCTGCAATAGTGACAGTTGTTCACAAAAATTGTAATTCGAGAAGGTAATAATAG
The DNA here is from genome assembly GCA_002079205.1 of Phalaenopsis hybrid cultivar. Classification (NCBI taxonomy): domain Eukaryota; kingdom Viridiplantae; phylum Streptophyta; class Magnoliopsida; order Asparagales; family Orchidaceae; genus Phalaenopsis; species Phalaenopsis hybrid cultivar. The sequence continues at coordinate 507,957 of JXCR01063478.1, read as the reverse complement.
TAGTTAACTACAAATATCATAATTTGTGAGTGTAGTATCGTGAGTTGGTCATATATGTCATGTTGGTTACTGCAATAACATTAGGTTATCATAAAAGCCATAGTTGGCCTCATATATTTTATATTTAGAAGTTGTAATATCCATGTTTTAAAAATCATAATGTACCAATGTACCAACATATTCAACCGTGAACCAATCATTGAACTGGTTTGGTCGATACTTATAATTGTTAGTTCATAAAATCGAGATTAAACTGGTGAAAACCTGGGTTGTATCTGCGAACCGGTTAAACAATCTAATTTTTAATGAGCTTGTTAGTTCAAATATTGTTTAAGTTTAAATTTTTGATTTAGATCTAATGAGCATAAGTAAGATATTTAAGCTAAAAAATATATAAAATAACATGTCTTAAATTTTTTATTTAGAAAATTGTTAAAATTTATTATCTTAAATTAAAATATTATTTGTCAAATCATTAAAAAGGATATCAAAAATTTATTATTTTATTATTTAAATTATATGGACTAATTTAAATACTTATTAGATCATTGGGTTCACCTTATTCTCCAGACCCAACAGCTGTAATTTGCGAATCAATTCAGATCAATCCAAAATGAGAATAATTAGCTAAAGAGTTTACAAACCACAAAATCTCTGACCGATGGCATAAGACTATAAAGGTCATGATGACTGCTATTAGGTTGGACATAATCTAGGCGGGGATGACGCCATAGTAGGCAAAGATGAATCTTAACTCTCCAAAAAAGGCAGTTGAAGGCTGAAACAGAACTGATCTTTATAAAATAGGAGATCAACACCATGCAGTGGGAGGCTCAAATAAAATTGATTTTTATAAAAAAGGAAATCAACACCATACAGAGAGGTAGGTCGTTCGATCTCACCGACGACCCAAAGCTTAATGGAGGATCGAAGACACAACTCTCCTTTAGTTGATCAAACTCTCCTCGAGTGATCCGTTGTTGGTTGTTAAGTATGACTAGCTAGAATTGTTTCGGAGAATATCATGAAGCCATTGAGCAGATCGTTGACAAAGGATTGTTAGAATGATAAGAAGGNAAACAAGAATTGGATTAGCTACTTTAATTAAACTCTGACCATGACATACTCTAACGTTGTTGGATTTAGTTCGAGATCAATACAACTATTTATCTGTTACTCTTTCTTGTTTGGCTCAACTGTCTTCTGCTAAAAAAATATTTCTCTTCCTTGTTCTAAGCTTGGTGGAGACGACATTTTTCCAAGGTTTGAGATATCGTGCGTGTCCCTATACATATATATATATATATATATATATATATATATATATATATATATATATATATATATATATATATATATATATATCTGTGTGTGTGCGCGCGCTCGCGCACGACCGCAAACCTTCGCCTTTTGGTGGCTGAGTCACTGTAAGTCCCCTCAGGGTCAAGAGTTTGATCCCACCATAGCACGGGAGCTCTGAAATTATGGTACATGACGCGGGCTCTCATCATGGGGCCTCAATGAGTNTTTGCCCCTAAGGGTCCAAACTTTCATAATTTGTCAATTTTTAGTCAAATGACTTTGAAATTTTTATATAACGTTACTGATTNCTCACCGGCGACATCAACAGTCATAGTACAAGAAAGCAGCCGACGGAAAATGGAGCAGAAAACAGAACACCCTNTAATCACAGTTAAGTCTTGATTACTATAGCTAATTAAACAATTAAATGATTAACCCATGGCTAATTATTATGCTAGTAATACATGTTTAAAGATTTTAAAAAAACATAATTAGTCCTTAATAAATCTTCTTAAATAATCCAGTATTAACATTCCGTTAATTAGGCATTCTTATTTCTTCTGAATCATAGTTAATACATATAAGAAATTAATGAATATAGTTAAAGCCATAATTAATCTTGAATTTATTTCAATGAGTCATTACCTTTATATTATTATCATCAGCACGTGAATTAATTAACATTTATTATATTCTAGATTTTGATAATTGTCTAATATAGACTGATAAATTGATAAACAAGCGCTTGTAATAGAGAAAATGAAGTAGGAAGCATACCCAATCATGGCAAGCAACTAAAAAATGATCTGCTCCTCTTCTTCGATTCCAGAAGGGGTATTTAGAAGAAATATTGTTCACATAATCCCTTAAGAATATTGCTAATGGCTTTATATTATGAGATCCAGGTGCATAAAGAGCATCCCTTAATTGGCGTGAACTGTAAGGCAGGTAGAAAAGGTGAGCCTTTTTTGGATCTGTGACAGTAAATACTCTGCTCTCCTCCATTAACTTCATAAACCATCCTTCAGAGGCATATATACCTTGAAGCTGTGGAGTATGAAAAATAGGCCTTGATCCATCTGGATAGATGTAGACTTTAAGTACTTTCTCCATGAGTTCATAGCTCCTGGAAACACCATTTGATCATTTTAAGTTTTGAAAAAGATAAAAAGGATGATACTGAATTGCAGATTGTTCTGTAATTTCTA
>JXCR01063478.1:479573-503236 GCA_002079205.1 Phalaenopsis hybrid cultivar | reverse complement strand
CTTTGTTCGTGTTGTTCTTGTTCGGCTCGTTAACTTAGCGAACGAGCCGAACACGAGCTTCCTAGCGAGCCGAACACGAGCTGTTTGCGAACATCAACCCTAAATAAGAGAGATATTTAGGTTAAATATGTAAATATATTAGAATTGTGGTACACAGGCAATTGCCACTCAGAATGCGCTGAGGTCTTCGATCCGCTCTCTCCAGGGAAATTTAAGAACATACCACACAAATTCGAAGTATTTACATGTCTGACACCCAAAATGTATTTATATTTATAATACTTTGTGGCATAATTCTCGAAAAAAGAATGGCGTATTTCATGAAAATATTATTTATATAAATATGTAAGTTGAGATGCTCTGCATGTAAATACATAGGAATTATGTGGTATGTATGCAAATGTCCCTTCGATTAAATTGAATGATAGATTAAAAGAGAGCCAACACAAGTGTTAGAAATGGTGGAGCCCGGTCCACTATGCTTGGGTTGTTTCTTTGTTTTAGAGAGTCACACCTCTTCACAAATAACTACTCTCGCCTTCAACTTTTGTGAAGTGAAGCATCTATTTGCTCCCTCGTATTCGTGATAAAAGTTTCGGATAACTCTACTTGGGTTTAGAAATCACGCTTTGAGTTCTTCTTCGGTTTCCTCGGAATAGAGGAAGGTTTCCTCGGGGCAGAGGAAGAGAAGTGCAAGGAGGAGCAGTTCCTTGCAGCAGAAGGAAGAAGAAAGAAGAAGAAGATTGTTCACCCTAGGCTGCTTCTTGATGACTTGTGGCAGAAGAGAAATTAAGTTTATTTCTCTTCTAAGTTTGTATTCTTCGGTGTATCTCGATGTAGAGTTTTCTGAAATGTATCTCGGTGTAGAGAGATGAACAGAAAAAGAAGAAGAAAAGAGAGCAACGAAGTGAGAGATTCCTCTTATAAGTCAAGGTGATCGACTGATGTAAATTCCTCAAGTAGTAAAATCCTCTACAACTCCGTGGACGTAGGCAATTTGCCGAACCACTTAAATCTGTGTGTTCCGCTGTGCTGTTCTTTTCTGGTGTGACTTTTCTCATTCTATTTTTCATTTCGTTGATCGTTATCCTATTTGATTTATATATATACCACATCAAGTGATGTGTGTATATATATAGATCTCGCAACAACAAGAACTGATATCAGAGCTTTTGTTCAGATATGAGAAAGAATGATGGCTGCAAATGAAGTGAAGGTTTCATGAATCGAGAAGTTTGATGGCACGATTTTTGGTTATTGGAAAATGCAGATAGATGATTATCTTTATGGAAATAAACTTCTTTCGTTATTAGGGAAAAAACCTGAAAAGATGGATGAGACTGAATAGAATCTGTTGGATTGACAGGTTCTATGAGTTATTCGATTGACCCTATCGAGGTCCGTTGCACACATCGTCGTTAAGGAAAAGACAACTGCAGATCTCATGGCAGTCTTATCAGGTATGTATGAAAAGCCATCGGCGAATAACAATGTGCACTTGATGAAGAAGTTATTCAATTTGAAGATGGCAGAAGGTGTTTCTATTGCTCAACACATGAATGATTTCAATACTATCACAAGTCAATTGTCGTCTATGAAAATTGATTTTGTTGATGAGATATATGCACTGATCTTGTTGGCTTCATTGTCATATAGTTGGGAAGCCATCAGGATAGCGGTTAATAGTTCTGCAGGTAAATCTAAATTGAAATACGATGATATTTGTGATTTGATTTTGGCTAAGAAAGTTCACAGGAAAGATTTTAGTGAGGTCTCAGGTTCGAGTTTGACATTGAATGTTGATTTCAGAGGGAAATAGCATGACAAGAACCCAAATATAAGGAGATCAAAATCAAAGTTTATTAAGCAGACAATTTGTTGGAATTGTGGAAAGGCTGGCCACATAAAGAGGAATTGCATGAATCCTAAAAAGATAGAGAGTGATAGGGCAAATGTGGTATCTGAAGAATCACAAAATGCACTATTGTTGATAGTTCATAGTTCTGTTGAAGACTTGATATTGGATTCATGGGTTTTGAATGTGGTAGAAAATCTACCAGAGGCCACAGTGCAAGGCGGTGATGGAAGTGAAGAGGAAAGTGGGTCTGAGGCACCCATTCCTATAGTTCCACAGACAGATGTTGAAAAACCACAAAGCTATGAAGAAATATTGCAAGATGAAAGTTCGAGCAAGTGGAAGCTAGCAGAACTTATACCAAGGAAGAAGACATTGCACAACAAGTGGGTGTACCAGGTGAAGATTGAGGGTGATGTCAGTAAGAAGTACAAGGCTAGACTTGTTGAAAAAAGCTTTCAGCAGAGACAAGATGTTGTACATGCAGTGGGAGTTGTAAGAAGAGACAAAAGTGACCCAAGAAATAGCTTAGAGGTACAGAGCTATGTGGAGTCTCCTGATATGTTGACTGAGGATGTTACTCTTGAGAAACTGTAGTTGTGCACAACTTCAGTTGGTCTTCTAGAGTGAAGTAGAGGCTTTGAGTTGCAGAGGTGGAGGATTCAAGGTGGAGGATACATGTTGAAGAAAAGGCGACACCACCAGTGGAGAATATCAGTTTGAGGAATGAGATGTTGCAGCCTGTGTACCGGTCTCCAAGTGGAAGAATTTTTAGAAATGGTGGAGCACGGTCCACTATGCTTGGGCGGTTACTTTGATTTGGAGAGTCACACCTCTTCAAAAATAGCTACTCCTGCCTTCCTCTTTTGTGAAGTGAAGCATCTCTTAGCTCCCTCTTGTTTGTGATAAAAGCTTCAGATGGCTTTCCTTGGGTTTAGAAGTCACGCTTCGAGTTCTTCTTCGATTTCCTCTGGGCAGAGAAAGAGAAGTGCATGGAGGAACGGTTCCTTGCGACAAAAGGAAGAAGGAAGAAGAAGGAGATTGTTCTCCCTAAGCTTCTTCTTGGTTGCTTGTGACAGAAGAGAAATTGTGTTTACTTCTCTTGTAAGTTTGTCTTCTTCGGTGTATCTCATTGTAGAGTTTTCTTCTATGTATCTCGGTGTAGAGAGAGAAGAATAGAGAGAGAAGAAAAAGTGAGCAACGAAGTGAGAGATTCCTCTGACAGGTCGAGGTAATCGACTGGTGTAAATTCCTCAAGTAATAAAATCCTCTACAACTCCATGGACGTAGGTAATTTGTCGAACCACGTAAATCTGTGTGTTCCGCTATGTTATTTTTTTCTAGTGCGATTTTTCTCGTTCAATTTTTCACTTCGTCGATCGTTCTCCTGTTTGATTTATATATATACCACATCTAGGGATGTCAAAATGGCTGGTTGTTGGCGANTATATATATAAACTACTATTGATTATTATGATCAATAATTTATGAGAACCTAAATTAAATTTTACATTCATCGTTCATTTTCAAATTTAAGGTCAAATTGTTTTATTTAATTAAACCATACAAATTTTGTTGAGATATCTTGTGTGAATAAAATTAGGAACTTGAGAATGTTTTGCTTACATTTGAATTTGTATATAATACAACTATTTTTAAAACAAATAAGATCTCATCTCTTAAAATAGTAAGTAGAAATAAATCAATATGATCTATTGATATAATGAACCTCTGTCATCTTATACATTCCTTGATTTTTATATTTTCATTTACCAAATATTGTTTAAGCTTTCATAACACCATAAAGAAGTAAAATATATCGAGCAATGACAAATATGCTTTCCTTAATAGGTTAACATATGAACTTGAAGAATGAGACAATATTTTGGTTCACTCTACCATGAGTGATCTCACACCGCTAAAAAAAAAAGTCATTCATAGATTTTTGGCCCATTCAAAGTTTGTAGAAAAATGGAACCAAATGGCTATCAACTCAAACGATTGACATTGATAAAATATTATTATATGAGAGAGTTAGCGAACCCTCAACTTATACAATCTAAATCATTGGCTTGATACAAAATTCTGAACTTGTAAATTCCATAATTTTCGAAGGCCAACGTAGTATATTATAGTTTCAACTTTTGAGCATTAATTTCTATTTTATTGAAAGAATAAACTACTTAAAGATGACATTCGTCGACTTGAAGATTGGCATCATAAATTGTAACCTAGCCGGCCTACGCTAAAGCAACTATCAAAGGAAGCCATTATGACTTCCAAGGACATCGGTCAATTCCTCATTTAAAGGTGTCATCCGACATTTAGAATTTTATCTTTTCACCCAAGTACCAATGTGACTATTGTACCAATAATATCTGATATCGGCCAGCAATACCTGACATCAACTGACAATACATGACATTCACAACACACCATTTTCATTAGGATAGAGGAAAGAACTTTCATGTAGTGCAAAATGTACTACTTTGATTATTTTGTTGATTTCCTCTTCTATGTATAGAAGGGGAAGAGAAAAGATAGGGAAAATTGCTTCCTCTCTCTCTCTCTCTCTCTCTAGATCCTCCTCCCTTCCACTATAGAGATTGCTCTCTCTCTCTCTCTCTCTCTCTCTCTCTCTCTCTCTCTCTCTCTCTCTCTCTCTTTGCAGTTGTAACTCAGTGAGCCTCCAATGAATCACTTCCTTCTGGCTTGCTGGTGATTTAGAATTAATATGTTTTTTAAGGTTTCATCAAAAGATTTTCATCTATCACTCTCAATACGTATCACTCTGCTTAAATAATATAAGGTCCTTTGCCAATCGCTACAAAGGAAATTACTGATTTGGCTCAGTTGGGCATACCAGATTGGATTTTCAAAGTCTTTCAAAGCCACCTGTAACACAATTTTTATGGCATTTTTGTCGGTCATAGTTTATAGAAAATATATTTGAAAATATATGACACATTCAAATGTATGAAACAAGAAGTTGAAAAAAAAAAATTACATACATATCATTAAATTTGACAAAGTCGCTTGCTAATGTGGCGACTTGTATTTTTTAAAAAAAAAATTAGTTTTTTTTTGGCATAATTATATTTCACAAATTTGATTAAGATATGATTATTTTTAAAAACAATCAAAAATTAATTTGAGTGTTTTGAAAAACACATTAATTTATTTTTTAAAAAAAAGTTAAAGATATGTTAAAAGTACACTAAAAAATATGTTTAAGAAAATAAAAAAACAAATTTTAAAAATAAAATTCATTCCAAATAAATCCTAAGAATTTGCTTGGGATCATTTGTTTTTATATATCATTTTTTTTATTTTAAAAAATATCTTTTTAGTACAGTTTTGACATGGTTTATTTTTTTTTAAGAAAATAATATAACTTGTTACTAAAGAGCTTAAAATATTTAGAAATTATTTTGAGTGTTTTAAAAAAAACATATGTTTCATCTTAAATTAACATTTATAAAAAAATAAAAGTAAAAATAAAAGTAAAATTAAAAGTGATTTCAAAGAGTCCATATGTTTCCTTAATAAATTCTATTGATATTATAGTTATTTAAAAAAAATCCGATTCATTTACCTTGCGGGAAGAGAGAGAAAGACCGTAGTATGTTTTCATGTGAGCGAAAAATATTTTTGTTCTAGAGCCAAGCAACGATATTGTTTTATCGCTCTTTTATACTTTTGTCCTCCTATAGTCAGTCTGAAATTATTTGCACTTTCCTACATCCACTTTACATACATTTATTTGACCATATTTTCTATTAAATATTTTTAATTTTTAGTTGAATTAAAAAATATTTTTTTTTTTAAATGCCAATTCAAATTAATACATTTATAAAAAATACTATTTTTAAAATTTTGCCTTTAAATTCGATGTATCTATGTATTTAACAACTAAACTTTCAATTTTTAAGCGCAGGTCATCTTACTTATGCATAAAAATATATATTTCAACTCTTAATCAAATAAAATGTTTAAAATTTTATGTGGTATAAATTGTTTATATATTATAAATGAAAAAAAGTAAATTTTAGGCGTTCGATATGCGTAAATAAATAAGAATTTGTTGGTATGCATGTAAAGGAAACCTAAAAAATTTTAATTTTTTTATAATTATATTATGATGATTAGTTCTATTTTATAGATCTTTATATTTTTACAAAAAAATTAAACCTTTAGCTTTAATTCTATCATCTTCTTGCTTGCTAGTTGGATGAAGAAAAATGCCAAAATGACCACTTGACTCTTTATTTGGGTTAGTTCACTTTTACAGCTATAAAATGTCAAATTAGTCTTTACATGTGGACTTAAATAGTCACCAATTTTTTTTTAAGAGAGGACTAGTAGTCCAACCTTTGTTAAGAAGGTCTAGAGGCTAATTTGACATTTTTATAGAGACTTGAAACTGAAATGACCTTTTGTTAAAAGTCAAAGGAATATTTTGGTAGTTTACTTTAATTGAGAACCCTGTGTCATTGGTTTGATTATCTTATTACTCTTTTTTGTAACTTTGGCTTGTTAGATCTTAGCCAACATTAGGGGTATCATACCGAATGCTTTCGTGGTGTCAAAGACCACTTCATAGAATTTTTAACTATAGAGATGGGCAGAATTTTCAGAAAGGTGTAAGAACATAGGCAGGTTAAAAATCTAGTGTGGATAATAACAACTTAGGGTGGTCACTAAACTTTGATTTCTAAGAATACCCTATCCTATTATCACCTAATAATAAGATTTAGACATGAATTTAACTTAAATTCAACCAAATATTAAAATAATAAAATTAAATCTAACGCTTAGTTAAATCCAATTTTCTTNATTTATTGAATTTGATAAATCTAAAGCTAAATATGGCAGCCAAACACCACTGTAGATTAACGAACTAATCATAGAAGCCTCAACCTAATCCAATAAAGTTATTAACTATAAACTATTTTGAGACATGCCCAGAGTTTCTAGTTCACACATGCCCACAAGTCATTCTTAATACTCAACTATTGAACATGATTAGATGGCTCAAAAAGTCCTTAAAATTCTCAAAAGATTTAAAATTTAGGTGTTTGGTTGCGTAATATTAATGGAATTTAGGCTAGATTTAATATAAATCCAATCAAACACAAAAAAAGATGGGAAATTAAACCTGACCTCATGTTAAATCTATTTTTCTCTCCCTTCTCTTTATTTTTTTTGAGGTACNAGACAAATTTATTCTATCGCCGCACGCAATCTCTTCTGCCGTAGTATTAATTTGCTAAATCTAAATTTATTGGATTTGATAAATCTAAAGCTAAATATGGCAGCCAAACACCACTGTAGATTAACGAACTAATCATTGAAGCCTCAACCTAATCCAATAAAGTTACTAACTATAAGCTAATTTGAGACATGCCCAGAGTTTCTAGTTCACACATAGCCCACAATTCGTTCTTAATACTCAACTATTGAACATGATTAGATGGCTCAAAAAGTACTTAAAATTCCCAAAAGATTTAAAATTTAGAAGGTGTTTGGTAGCGTAATATTAACGGAATTTAGGCTGGATTTAATGTAAATCCAATCAAACATAAAAGATGGGAAATTAAACCTGACCTCATGTTAAATCTATTTTTCTCTCCCTTCTCTTTATTTTTTGGGGTGAATCCATATTTATTAAATCCAATGCTATTTCATGAATTTAACGGATTTGACTTTAAAAGAAAATCATGTCGACAAGACCTTGGAATAAAATGCCATGAACAAGTAAAATAATTTTAATTGGATTTACTAAATGCTACATATTATATCTAAACATGAAAAAATATTACCTCAGGATTACTGATGCATCAGTATTTCAATGGTAGCGTGTCACGTATGTAATAGTCCCACCATGACGTCACGTGCAACACACCATTGGAGTACTGATGCAGAGGTAATATTTTTTTCCCTAAACTCCCCCTTATTTTAATAAAACAATTTATCAGAATATTTTAACACATTTGTTGTCAAACAAAAAATCAAGATCGCCTCACCCCTGAAATTTCCCCCTTTCTTCTAAAATCAGCACGTCCATCAGTCGAAATCAAAACAAAAAACCCTAATAACTCCTTCTGGCAGCAGACGCGAGACTGAGGCTATTGGTAACCAACCTAAAATATAGAAGGGGTTTGGTAGCGTAATATTAACGGAATTTAGGCTGGATTTAATGTAAATCCAATCAAACACAAAAAGATGGGAAATTAAACCTGATCTCATGTTAAATCCATTTTTCTCTCCCTTCTCTTTATTTTTTGAGGTGAATCCATATTTATTAAATCCAATGCAATTTCATGAATTTAACAGATTTGACTTTAAAAGAAAATCATGTCTACAAGACCTTGGAATAAAATGTCCAACAAGTATAATAATTTTAACTGAATTTTACTAAATGCTATATATTATATCTAAACATGAAAAAATATTATCTCAGTATTACTGATGCATCAGTATTTCAATGGTAGAGTGTCACGTATGTAATAGTCTCACCCACTCCACCATTGGAGTACTGATGCAGAGGTAATATTTTTTCCCTAAACACCCCCTTATTTTAATAAATATTTTNATATATATATATATATATATATATATATATATATATATATTAAGTAGTATTTTAAAAAAAATATTATTGACTACAAGGCTACAAAGATTTATAATCAATTAAAATATTCATTAAGAAAATAGAATAAAAATTATTAAATTAGATTCAAATGATGTATTAATAAAAATAATAATTTTTAAATCTTGCTCAAACCCTTATTGTCTTATAACTACATGATTAGGCTTGTTAAAATGACTTTTTGTTCGTGAACAACTCATGTTCGGCTTGTTAAGCAAATNAAATTAGATTCAAATGATGTTTTAATATAAATAATAATTTTTAAATCTTGTTCAAACTCTTATTGTTTTATGTTTTATGTCTACATGATTAGGGTTGTTAAAAGGACTCTTTGTTCGTGAACAGTTCCTGTTCGGCTCGTTAAGCAAACGAGTCAAACACGAACACACTTTTTGAGCTCGAAATATAAATGAGCCGAACAAGAGCTGAGCATAGCTCGCTCTCAGCTCGTGTTCGACTCTTTTACACCCCTAATGATGAAGGGGTTAATTGGCAAATATTAGCTGATGGATGTTTATGAAACTGAGCAATGATACTTGAGAGATAATGATCACGAGATGATAAAATGATGACATAGCTCTGCATTTGTTCAGATGTCTAAGCATTTTTAAATTTTAAAGGATCACTGTGACTCTAACTTTGTAGTGTAGGCCGTTAAAAAGGTGTCATGTAAATCCTAAATAATGCATGAATATAAAAGCCTTGATGCCAAGTTGAGTATGAAGGCTAGTTTACCCCTTAAGTGCAGTGATCCTTACTAGTCCAATCACTCTTTCGTGCAATAGGTGAAGGTTTGATGGAATTGAAGAGAGGCAACAATATAATGCATATAGATGCATATAATTCACCTAAGCGTTAAGTTTCTAATTAACTTCTATTTAGGTTGCAAGGCTTTCACACATATGGCAAGTATCGATCGAAATTGGCTATAGTCAATAGAGAATCCAAGAAGGTTAGCTAAGCAGGGTGTGCTAGTCATAAGACGTTTAGTCTTAAAGTGAACTTCACATATATCCCCTTAATACAACACATTTTTTAATTAGGTTAAAACAAGTGTAATGTTCACTAAAAAAATAGTAAACTCGTTCTCCCTTTCAAGAGACCAGTACATATATACTTACGAATATATAATGGATTAGTTTGATTGGGTTGGGCCCCGTTATTTTTCTTAGGTCTTTCCACGTAAACGAGTCGAGCTTGAGCGAGCTCAGGCTTGGCTCGTGTTCGGCTCGTTCGAAATAGCACGTGTTCGAAATCGGCTCGTGAACAGTGTGTANACTCATGTTCGGCTTGTTAAGCAAATGAGCCGAACACGAACACACTTTTTTAGCTCGAAATATAAACGAGCCGATTACGAGCTGAGCATGTCGTTTACAACCCTAACCACATCAACTGTTGGTATATAGATTCCGCAATAACATGTTGCACCAAAAAAAGAAAATTTTAGATGAATTGACAAAGTAATTTAATTTTAACTGAAATTTTGGTATCATTGGATTTTTAATTTTTGATATGAAGCCAAGAAATTATTAATTTTGATTGGTTTGGTATGATTTGATGAGTTTATTGTTATAGTGAATTTTTATTTGTGATGAGAATTTTAAAAAAATATGGGTTTCACACACACACATTATGAAAATATTTGAACATGTTAACTTGGATTTGATTTAATTGATTCATATTGACCCAAATGAGGTCATACTGGGCTTATGGGTTTATTAGGTTTATTTGGGTAAAACTGAGAATGAATCTAATTCAATTGGGAAGGGAATGACTTAATGAGACAAGTTCAAACTAAAGTGACTTAAATAGGTCAACATGTCTCAGAGGGCCAAATAGATCAATTAGGTTTAAAATTTAGTTTAAAATGATCAAAGAGAGTTCATTGTGTTCTTTAGAGTACCTAAGAACAATTATACCTCAGTTCTTGGAAGGATTTTAAATTTTGGCCCAACGTACTCTAAAATAAGTCTTAAGTGGACCCTTTTGGTAAAAGGAACAGGGGGTGTTGGTGAATGGACCTTTATATAAGTTTGGATAGGTCTAATTTTTATCTTAAGGTCATTAATTCTATTTGGGGCTAAGTGAGATTAAATTTGAATTAAATTGAATTAGATTTGACTAAATGAGCTCTTAATTGGCCACTTGGCCAAACTTGATCCATAGTGATCTCTAGGTAAGTGAGAGTGAATGATGGTGAAAGTTTTTGAAAAAGGAGAGTTGACTTTTGTGGGCCATATAAGCCAATAAAGTTGTATGAGCTTTCTAAATCCAAAGAAGAGCTTATGGAGGGGTTCTAAGATCACTAGGATGGTTTTTTAGTATTAGACACAATTTTCGGTTAACTAAATCTAAAGGTCCTATAAATTGTCTAAGAATAAATTTGAACATAAATGGTTTTGAATTTAAATTGGGTTCTTTGGTCTCAATATGAATTAGAGTTTAGCTTAAGGACATTTAATTCTAGAGGGAGATTTGGACTTAGGTTTGGGCTAGCCATACATTAAGGCTAAAGGAAATCCTCAAAGGTCATTAGGAAAAAAATATAAGTTTATAGGTAAAGGTTAGGAAATTGATTCAAGTCCCACTCAACAAAAGTGAGAACAAAGTCCATCCTTCCTTATTAAAGGATGAATCATATTGAGCTTGTTGAGGTTATTAGAAAATTATGTATAAAAGAAGGTATTAGTTTATGTGCATTTTTAGGTTTATTAAATTCTAAGAAAAATATCATAAAAAAATGTTCATTGATATTTGATCCATTAGCAAAAACCACTATTAGTTGTATATTTCCTATACCTTAATTTAATGATACAAATCATCATGCTAAGGGATGCTTTTTTTTTTCCTAAAATTGATTTAAAAAGCAATTATAACTAGATTAGAATTTGATTAGGAGATGCAAGCAAAACTATTATTATTGCTTTTGATGAACTCTGAATAATTAATGTTGTTAATTCTACATTTAAATTCCCTATTAATTTACATTTATTAAAATCTAAGAAAAATATCATAAAAAATAAGTGCATTGATATTTCTATTGTTAACAAAATTGTTATTAATTATATATTTCTTATGTCTTAATTTATTGATATGTTAAATTTGATGTTGAATGACTTTTTTTCTAAAATTGATTTAAAAAGTAATTATCCTTTGATTAGAATTTGATTGAGAGTGAAAGAAAAACTGTTTTTTAGGCCTTTAATGAACTTTGAGTAACTGATGATGTTATTTGGACCTTTAAATGCTCAATTCATGTGGCCAGAGAATATTATCTTAAAACCTTTAATAAGAAAGTCTTAGATTACTTTTTTTTTATGAAATCTTGATTTTTAATTCAAGTGAAATATATTATCTATAACACTTTAAAGAAGCCTTTAAAACTCTTAAAATATACTATTATATTAACTTTTTTTAACAAAATTATTATAAATTCTTTAATGTTTATCATTTTGTACATCTATATATAAAATTTCCCCTTCTAATATTCAAGCAATCTTATGTTGACCCTCATCTAAGAGATTATTTAAGTGAAAATTTGTCATGGTTTAAAATTTTCTAATAAGATATTTATCAAGGACTTTAGAGTCATTGACATTATGAAACTAGAATTTTTTTTACCCTAGTAGTATAAAAGAACATAGATTAAGTTAAAATTTTATTTACCTCATTCTGATCCTTAGGCTGCTAGAGTTTTTCAAAGCCTTCAAAGTAATCTATGATAGAAATGGAATTGATTAAATCTTAAGTCGAGAAAAGCATCTCATAAATTTATTTATTAAGAAACAAATTGAGGTTAACTAATTTTTCTATTCATATATAAGATGTAGTCATAAACTATCATCTTATCTTTGAGATACCATCACTAATATCTTGAACTTGGGGAGTTTAGTTTTAACTCATATCAACATATCATTAAATTTCTTAACATAATACAGATCAAATCACAAACATGCCAAGTGGGTCAAGTTTCTTAAATGTTGTATTTTTATCCGTAAACATAAATCAAGGATTCATAATGAATTAGCTTTCATCATATTTATATTTCTTTGACTATCCATTCCCCAAAACTAAAAATTCAAGAGATCAAAATAAGAACTAAATTTATTCTAACTTTTATTTAATTTAAATGGAGCACTTGGATGATGTTTGACACTATACGAAACATTTTCATGTAATTAATGAATATCCACGTAAGAGAAAAATAACTCTATAATCTTAGAAGTTAGATCTTTTTTTTTAACATTTAAATTGCATTTAAGATAGATATCTAAACACTATAAAAGATAGAACTAAACTTTAATGAAAATATAATCTTGGTAACATTTATTTAAGCATGACACTCAAAAAAACATAGTAACCCAATATTTGACAAATAAATGAATTGAATCCACAAAAGAATCTAATTAATATGTTATTTTGGTCGTATCTTATAAGCATTGAGACTATCTTTCGATGGACTTTGTCTAAATATTATCTTGCACTGCTTGAGGGGTTGATAATACTTTTGTGGTACTTAACTAACTTTCTGAGATTGCTCATTTGGTANCTTACCTACTAAATGTTGGAGGTTAAGATCAATATGTGGAATTTCAAGTTGAGTAAAAAGAAGAGTTTTGGTATCTAATGGTGGGGTACCTCTTCTAATTTTCTAAGACTAGTCAATAGGAAAGTCCTATGGCTAAACCTAGGCTATTAAAGAAGTTTCTAGACCTCAACCAAAAGTGAGGTCAACAATCATTTAAAATTTAAACCTTCTCTGTGGGATCGATATTTGGGACTTAAATAGAAAGTCTTATATTATTTGATAATGATACCTATACTTGTGTAGTATCCCAACATTAAGAGCCTAACGTTATTATTACTAAAATATCACATAATATTTTTGGCTCCATTATAATGCAGAGTCAACTTTATAAATTTTACATAACTATATTCAACCGAGATCACTACACTCTTCACTAAGTGTAAGTGTCTCATTATCCATAAACTTCCTTTTCTATTAAGTATATTCTTCAGAAACTTTACATAACTCGACATTTGTTCCAAGGCTTCAGCGAATGGAATATTTATGGTTAGTTTCTTAAATATTTCTAAAAATTTTGAGAATTATTTATTGAATTTTTGTTGTCTCAATCTTTGAGAAAGTGGAGGTGGTTTCTTTTCAACACTAATTTTCATCAATTTAATAGGATATTTTGAATCATGATGAATATCTTCTTCAGATTTTTCAATTTCCACCCCTTCGTTCTCAACTTCAATCTCTTTTTGAACTTTTGTTTGCACTTCTTAGTTGTATAACTTTAATTTACTCTTTATCCTGGTCTTTAGGATTATTCTTAACCTTTTCAAGAAGCATTCCTTGAGGCCTACTGCTATGTTTACATTTCCTAAAGGGTTCGCTTGATTGTTTGCCCATTATGGATTTTCACCGTTATAGTTCTTGTTATTCCAACTTATATAAGGTTGATTTGTCCAACCATTTTTTTAATAATTATAATAGGGAATATTTGATTGATTATTTATTGCATTTAAAGTTTCATATGATGATTGAAAATCTATCATTTGTATGAATAAGTGTTCCTCAACCACTGGTGGTGTTTGAGATATATTCATTCCAAATTGATCCAACTTCTTTGATATTGCATCGATTTGAGAAGCCAAAATTTAAATTATGTCAGGGTCGTGAACACTAACTACTCTTTTTTTATTTACCCTTTCAAAGGGCCATTGAAAATTGTCAGCAGCCATCTCTTTAATTAATAAATATACTTCATCCATTGGTTTTGAAAATAATGATTCAACAGCAGCAACGTCAACAATAGATCTTAGAGATCTCGTAATCCATTATAAAATATTTGAATTGTTAACCAATTTGGTAAATCATGGTGTGGACACTTCCTCTGGAAATCTTTAAATTGTTCTCAAGCTTCATATATTGATTCCGCTTCAAATCGACAAAAAGATGAAATATCGTTTCTAAGCTTAGCAGTTTTTTATGATAGGAAATATTTAGCCAAAATTTTATGAGATAATTCTCCCCAAGTTCTGATTGATTCAGGTTCTAAAGAGTTTAACCACATCTTAGCTTTGTCCCTTAATGAAAAAAGAAAATGTCTAAGTCTTATAACGTTACTCAACGTTCCATCATATTTAAATGTAGCACACAATTCGAGAAAACTAGCAAGATGTAAATTCAGATCTTCAGATGGTGTTCCCTCAAACTGATTATTTTTAACCATTTGAATAATAACACGTTTAAGCTCAAATGAATTAGTAGCTACAGTTGGAGTTTAAATAGTCAAGTAAATTTTATCTATTGTAGAGTTAGTGATTCTGATGTATTTTATATGTAAGGATTTATGAAGTCGACACCACTACGTGGTTAACTTGATCCCAATTAAAGTAATTGATCTTTAAATAGTAGATATTCTACGTAAGTATACTTATCATCATCAATTAATATAGGGCTTTCTGTTTAAGCTCCGAATATCGATCCCATGGAGATCGAGGTTAATCACTATGGCTTTGAAGAGAAGTTCTAGTTTAGAATAACATGCCCTAGCTTGGAGGGCTGATAAAGGTTTGGTTTTGATTATATCTTACAATTATCACTATATTACTACTTCAACTCCAAAACTAAAATACTTAGTGAAAATCAAAAAGTGGGGCTTAATATATTAAAAGTACTCTTCATCATGCAATGAAATTAGAGACATGTGTAAAAATAAAACAACTATTGAGAGAGAATGTGACAAATATGACCAGTTATATTCTTTACCCTTGGTCAAGTAATATACAGAACATTGACTAATTCATTGTTTAGGAACTCTAAAGACTGGCTAGGTGATGCGGGTGGATTTCGTGTGTTAATTTTGCAAGTATTTAATAATATTACAAAATACACATGACAGATACAATAGTAAATATGCAAATTAATCCCAACAAAATAACTTCAGTTAAAATAGTTTTATCTTATAAAAAGCTTTAAACTGTCAAATCCCCTTTAAAAATAACACAAGTATACGTATCACTCAAGTAATAAAAGGCTCTAATGGAGTCCTAGATATCGATCCCACAAGGAAGTCGAAAATTCCTATAAATAAGTTCTTAAGATTATAATGTAAAGTATAATTTTAAAAATACAAAAAGTAAAGTGCGAAGTTCCAATATTAAGTAACCAGTGAATGCTAATTAAAATGCAGTTGAAAGACAAAGTTAACTAAACTAAATGCTAACTTTCAAAAGAAAAATTTATGAAAATTAACCTAAGTTTTTGTGATAGAAAGTTTAAATTTAAGAAAGCATCATTCCCCTTTACAATGANCGAAACTCTCCTGGACCGGTGATATCTATATCTGTACCAAATAGGATACTGCTCTCTGATATNAAGTTGTATGAGCTTTCTAAATCCAAAGAAGAGCTTAGGGAGGGTTCTAAGATCACTAGGATGGTTTTTGAGAATCAGACATAATTTTCGATTAACTAAATCTAAAGGTCCTATAAATTGGAACATAAATAGTTTTAAATTGAAATTGGGTTCTTTGGTCTCAAAATGAATTAGAGTTTAGCTTAAGGACATTTAATTCTAGAGGGAGATTTGGTCTTAGGCTTGGGCTAGCCATACATTAAGGGTAAAGGAAATCCTCAAAAGTCATTAGGAAAAAATATAAGTTTATAGGTAAGGGTTAGGAAATTGATTCAAGTCCCACTCACCAAAAGTGAGAGCAAAGTCCATCCTTCCTTATTATAGGATGAATCATATTGAGCTTGTTGAGGTTATTAGAAAATTATGTATAAAAGAAGGTATTAGTTTATGTGCATTTTTAGGTTTATTAAACTCTAAGAAAAATATCATAAAAAAATGTGCATTGATATTTGATCCATTAGAAAAAANAGTTTATATTTTTCACCTATAGTAGATACAAATGGTTGTTTGTGACTTGTGGTAATGTTGCAAGTGTTGAAGGAGATGGATTGGATGGGATATGATCCAAGCCGCTTAAGCATAAACAAGACAAAGACATTCAAGCCAACCATCATAAAAAAGCCAACACGAGGGAAGGTCTAGCCCCTCGAAATCTCTAATCATACCAAGGGTATTAAGAATCCCCCACATCTATTATCAGGTCAAAAAACATACTAGCTCAATCAACTGAGTTAGTCCTGTCAACCAAAAGCCAATCGATCACAACCAACGATAACTAAGCCAACCAATCAAACTGAAGTCGATGCCATATAAGTTCACCTGAACAAGTCAGATAACAACCGAGCGATATACTCTCACCTGTAAAAGACCTAAAATATCATGTACAACCTCAATTAAAACAGAGACAAAAATATAATATCATCATATATTACTTACTCCTCTATAAATAAAAAGATCAACAAATTATACACAAATTTAGCAAAAAATTATTTATTGTTGTTCACTCTTCTCCTATCTCTCTCAATCTCATTTCTTCTACTATATTTCTTAGGGTGCAATTCAATNATTTATGAGAACCTAAATTAAATTTTACATTCATCATTCATTTTCAAATTTAAGGTCAGATTGTTGTATTTAATTAAACCTTACAAACTTTGTTGAGATATTTTGTGTGAATGAAATTAAGAACTTGAGAATGTTTTGCTTACCTTTGAATTTGTATATAATAANATAATATAACTTGTTACTAAAGAGCTTAAAATATTTAGAAATTATTTTGAGTGTTTTAAAAAATATATATATTTTTTATCTTAAATTAACATTTATAAAAAATAAAAGTAAAATTTAAAGTGATTCCAAAGAGTCCTTATGTTTCCTAAATAAATTCTATTGATATTATAGTTTAAAAAAAATATATATAATTCATTTTCTTCTTTCCTCCTATAGTCAGTCTGAAATTATTTGCACTTTCCTACATCCTCTTTACATACATTTATTTGACCATATTTTCTATTAAATATTTTTAATTTTTAGTTGAATTAAAAATAAAATATTTTTTTTAAATGTCAATTCAAATTAATACATTTGTAAAAAATATTATTTTTAAAATTTTGCCTTTGAATTCTATGTATCTATGTGTCTAACAACTAAACTTCCATTTTTAAGCGCAGGTCGTCTTACTTATGCATAAAAATATATATTTCAACTCTTAAACAAATAAAATGTTTAAAATTTTATGTGGGATGAATTGTTTATATATTATAAATGAAAAAAAGTAAATTTTAGGCGTTTGATATGCGTAAATAAATAAGAATTGGTTGGTATGCATGTAAAGAAAACGTAAAAAATTGTAATTTTTTTTTTATTGGATTATGATATTAGTTCTATTTTATAGATCTTTATATTTTTACAAAAATTTAAACCCTTAGCTTTAATTCTATCATCTTCTTGCTTGCTAGTTGGATGAAGAAAAATGCCAAAATGACCACTTGACTCTTTATTTGGGTTAGTTCACTTTTACAGCTATAAAATGTCAAATTAGTCTTTACATGTGGACTTAAATAGTCTCCATTTTTTTTTTGAAGAGAGGACTAGTAGTCCAACCTTTGTTAAGAAGGTCTAGAGATTAATTTGACATTTTTATAGAGATTTGAGACTGAAATGACCTTTTGTTAAAAGTCAAAGGAATATTTTGGTAGTTTACTTTAATTGAGAACTCTGTGTTATTGGTTTGATTATCTTATTACTCTTTTTGGTAACTTTGGCTTGTTAGATCTTAGCCAACGTTAAGGGTGTCATACCGAATGCTTTCGTGGTGTCAAAGGCCGCTTCAAAGAATTTTTAACTATAGGGATATGTAGAATTTNGGGGGGGGGGGGTCGAAATTTCTTAAGAAGAGGTCTTCCATGATGGAAACGAGTTGGCATGGTAAAAACGGTAGGTCGTTTATGTGACACCTGCAATTTGGATTTGAATCTTCCAACCAGTCGAAGTCACCCAAATGATATCTGTTGGCAAAATAGACTGTGCCAGTCGACTTTTTTTTTAAGGCATCTATATTGTTGGGTATTTGCACTTAATTTACCTACACATTAATTTGAAAACTAAAAAAATTAAAAATAAGAATAGTAATTAATATAATTAAAAGATCATCAAATTTCTCAAAACCACTGTCTATCCCTGCCTAACCCATGTGTTACCCATGCATTTGTCGCTCAATTTCTCTAATCAAAATTCATCCTTACATTAAATAATAATAAANAAGGTTCCAAATTAGCACTAATTATCATTGTTTTTAATGTGGTGAAAAAAATAACCAATTAAGGACACATAAGTTTCATATTTAGCATGGAGAAGATTGCACTAAAGGTGGCCTAAAATTACACTTTAGATGGGTTCTACGATGTACGTGAATTTTTTATTTTAACTTTTTAAGTCCATGGAAAATATAGTACAAAAATTTGATAATCAAAGTGCTATACCAAACATAGTAGCCCAACACAAGAAAGAAGATGAAATGATGTAAGCAACATGATAGGAAATACAATTAAAGATTTTTTCCTTAAATTTATTTATTTTTAGTATTATAATTTTTTTACAAGATATTGTTATTGAAATTTTATATTTTCATAAAATTTCCACAATTAAAAAATTGAAATTATAAAAATAAAAAAAATTTAATTTTAATTTCAAACTTCTATTTTTTCAAAATTTTAATTTGTAAAAATAAGATGATAAAGTTTAAATTCAAATGGAAAGTGTTTAATTGAATAAAATGAATTAAATACTCAATTTTCACTTTCTAATTGTTCTACACCAATCATATCAGAGAGATAGTTATGCATTGGTTAACAAACCCTTTGAAAGTATTACATTCTCTCATCTCCTTAACTTCCTGTCATGAACTTTTAATAAAGATTGAATTTTTATAAATTTTCTCTACACACATTTTCCTGAAGTAATTATTAAATTAATGTTGCATTTGTAAAACAATATAGATTTTACCTCTTATGAGGGATGCTTGGTGACTTGTGTTAACATTGGAAGAACTAGTTGATTTATATATGGCTTGACACATTGTTGAGTGGTAAATTCAAATTTTTCCATAAACTCTAGTTGTTTCTTTTAGTCCAATTCCTTTATCCTCACCATACTCTTATATAAAATCTCCAATTATTCAACTTAATGCCTATCTAATCGCATCATGAATGTCTTGTTCAATTTAAATCATATCTAGTTGCATCATGAATCTCACTAAGGCATGCTTTAACAAAAATTTTATATTAGTCCTAATCCACATTAGGATATCCTAAAATCCTTGAATAAATATGAATTACTCAATAATGATAGTAGAAAATGTCATCTTACCTTGGTCAACCAATTTTGTTCAAGTACCTTACATCCACTATGCCACCGACGAACCCATTAGTTACCTATCATTATTAAACTTTCTTACAACATATTCAAGCATATGTGAATCCCACTTAAAGTGGTCCACATCATTGCACTAGAAAATGAAATTCATGCATCAAAAACTAAAATTTTGATCTTTATTGGAGTGCTATCTTTATGGATCATATTAGAGGAAATATACCATTAATGTAAACATAAGATAATCATTACTATTTAATTTCTATTTAAGTATACTATAAATTTAATTTATAAAACCTCACATTGATAGTCTTATATAAACTTCTATAAATTCTAAATAAATTAATGAAAATGATCAAATTTATTATATTACTCAAATCTTCTATTTATTATCATTGACCCAGTAAGTATAATATGGAAAAAACTTGATCTTACTTTTAATTGAGCGCTTTGTACACTGCAACAAAATAAGTAGAAAATAATATGAGTAAAATTGTTCTGGGCTTGAACCAACATCAATCCAGTCCAGTGTTCATAATCGATCGATTCAAAAATAATAGAACAAAAGCCTTCCTTAACATGCAAGTCAAACGTTGTTACCTTTTTCACGTGAGGAAAACCAAATGACAAATTTACAAAGCAATCCCAAAATACAGATTGAATAAATTAATAATTAAGATTTTACAAAAAAAATTAAAAACTATTAGGCAGCAGAGAGAGGGAATCCAATTCCATGCCTTGTGGTCGGAAAAGCAACAAAGAAGCCGCTTC
Organism: Phalaenopsis hybrid cultivar; assembly: GCA_002079205.1. Classification (NCBI taxonomy): domain Eukaryota; kingdom Viridiplantae; phylum Streptophyta; class Magnoliopsida; order Asparagales; family Orchidaceae; genus Phalaenopsis; species Phalaenopsis hybrid cultivar. Next base: position 482,659 of record JXCR01063478.1, on the reverse strand, counting down.
CCACAACCCCCATCCCCACCGGCAAGGTCGCAATAAGCTGCTCCATCTCCTCCGATAACACAGGATAAAAACACGACACAAAGTTCTTATCAAGCAGTGCAACAGCGGCAAATACCAACACGGACATGAAGCCATGCACGAAATCAATAAACTTAATCTTATACGCCTTTGCCTCATCAACTGGTAGCTGAGCAGTGCCATCTATGACCCACATCCCTTTGAAGGTTGCGAAGCCGTAACGAACAACGCCACTTGCATCGCGGAAGCTGTCGGTGAAAGAGAGGACGAAGCAAGAGAGGGCGCAAAGCAGGACGAGAGAGGAAGTCATGAACTGGTTGACGGGGTAGCAGTGACCGGCGTTGGTGAAGAGTGGGGCGAGAACTTGGAAGGCGAGGAGTGTGCCGGTTGGGAGGAGTTTGGCGAGGTTGGCGGTGCTTTGGAAGGTTTGGGATATGGCTTTTTGGGCTGGAGTTAGTTGATCATTGGGCGGGTTTACGGTGCTTTGGCGACGGAGGAGGGATGGTTTTTCCGATAGTAGTGGTTGCTGGGATTCTGCGTCTTTGTTGCTGGTTCCCATGTTGTGGTATTGGAAATGCTTGTCTTTCTCACTTACTTTGGTATGTAAATGAATTATATATATAACTAATAGTGCTTTTGTTTATAGAGAAATGGACGGCAGGGGAAGGTTGATAGGGTCAGCGTGGAAGGAATGGGAGAGGCGAATAGATTGCTTGCAAGGAAGAAAAAAGTGGGCGGAAGCATTTGTTATGAGTAGATGAGATATTTCGTCCCACGGAGAAAGTTAAGCTATTTGGGAATTGCTGGTTGTGTACGGGATGCGTTTGTGTATTGATTTCAGAAACCGAGCGCGGGCATAAATTCTGCTAATGACTGATGCTTAAATGCCATTATGACTATTGTTATAAAAGCGGACGTTAATGTTTAGGATGATTTACCAATGGAAGAAATTTGGTTCGAATTAAGATGGATTTTAAAATCGTGAGATTTATTTATATTTATCTCAAAATCAATTCAGCAGTATGATAATCAATTTGGTGAAAGAATACTCGCAAAAAAATTTTATGCATAGTACGAAATTTTTTAGTAATATTTTAAAATTATTTGATTTAATGTAGTATTAAAACTAATTAATTAAAAAAGTTTTTTGATATACCAAAATATGATCGATAAACCTGTGTTTTTCTGTAAATACGAATGTATAAGTTATGAAGTATATGTATTATATTATTTGATGTAAAATTAATTTAATTTTTAAAACTTAAAATAAAATTTAGAATAACCTTAGGTCATCATTTTAAATGATTCATTGGACATTATATGGACATAATGCATAATTTACTAACAGCACACAACAAAATATGTCAGCATGAATCTCAAGACAGAATCGACAGATCAAAAGGATGATGTGACCGATCGACATTCCTATTGACGATCGACGGATTAATGATAGCAAATGAGATGTTTGGATCGATCAATTTTAAGGACATGTGAGAGGATTTACAACTAGAAGATGATTGACCTTAAGGCCAATCGGTAGATTCTTAAGTTTCGAAATAAGTATTGATAAAGTTAAGATGGATTGAACGACCAATAAACTTCTCGTCGATCGACAACATTACGCCTGTCTTATTATATTGAAATATCATTGTAATTACTAAAAGAACATTTTTCGTAATTTTGTATGATTTGAACTTATTCCTATAAATAGAGGGCCCATATCATGAATAACGAATTACACATTCTCACTACACTCTACTATACTTCTTCTTACATTCCCTTGCAAGACATTCTATACCTTGGGTGTGTTTCTTGGACACTTTGGATTCAACATCTTTTAAGGTGCGGTGAGCATGGAAACATGTGGTCAACAAGAAGAGGAGTCCAACAACAACAACAAGGAGAATCCAGTGAATGGAACATGGTAAAAGCATCATGCACTAGAGATTTCATAGAAGAATTCTCTTAACAAGGCATGCAAGATTTGAGAATTCATATCAACAACAACATATCGAAACAATTTGTATAGGTGCTTGATGTGCGGTTGTTTTTGTTATGCTAGTAAGGTTTTTTAACACTAACACATGTGACAGCTTGACTAGGAAATATGGAGGACAATCACAATAAAAGTTTACTTCGGTATATTCAGTTTCTTATTTAAATCTTTAAAGCCGCCACTCCTAGTGAGTCAATATATATATATTTTTTTCAATTTTAAATAGTCACTAGGTTTCAAACGCAGGTATATGTTTCACACAAGTAATAAAGAGCTCCAATAAAGTCCTAAGTATCGATCGCACAGGGACGTGGAAAGTCCTATAATACTAACACAAAGACACAATATGAAAATTATGAAACAAACTTAAGAAAGAAAGCAGGTTGAGGTTTGTGTTAAACAACTAAGGAACTATGTTTACTACACTAATCTCTAAACATCAAAGTTAAATCTAATGTAACTAAGCTAAGTTTTATAACGAAGGGTTCAAATTTTTGAAAGTATCCTTCCCTTTTACAATAAGGTTAGAGTGAGTGAAGTATCCAAATTAATTATTAAAATGTATTGTGCCAAATAGGAACAACTATATTCTTTATCCTCTTTATGAGTGACAAAGAATGTTTGCTAATCCAGAGTTTAGCCCCTAAATTCGCGGTTAGGCTGAAAGATACCAAGCTCTCACATTAGAGTTCCCATGTTCCCCTCACCTAAAAAAAACCCTCTCTTTAGTTTCCAAACATCTGGTCCAAATTGGGGATCTTAGTCATTCACCCTAAAATCTCAAATTCTACGCCCATTAAAATATATTTCCCTATTTATTTGTACTCAACCCGATGAACTACATTCTCATTCAAATGTGATTGTTACTTACTTGTAGAAAGTATAGCGCTCTCGGACCGTATGTATTCACAAAAAAATTTAACAAATCAATTGACTAGATCGATAAGTAAATGAAGTTCAAAGATTTAATCATCACAATTAAGAATTTAAAACATTTCTTAACAATTTAGATTCTTCACATAACTATATCTCATTGTAGGGAGAAGGACAAAACAAACTACTCAGAATTCAC
>JXCR01063478.1:463808-479347 GCA_002079205.1 Phalaenopsis hybrid cultivar | reverse complement strand
ATATATATATATATATAAAAACAAGTTTACACTGCAGCAGAAAATAAAATGAAACAACTTATCTCAATCTCCTCCCAAAGCAAATCCTTTGAAGTCATTTGAATCACTTTCTCTCCTTACAATATCACTCAATTCACTGTTAGAAATAAAATGAATAAGAAATCTCTCAGTTTTCCTCTCATCCTACAACTCTTAGAGAAAATATTCCCTAAGCCTTTCTCACCCTTACGCCTTTTCGTCCCCCTTCAATTTTAGCCTAAAATTTCTATTTTGTAATATAGAGCCAAATTTCCAAGAGTTTCCTTTTGCATCCTTTCAAAAATTCATCCCAATTCATTGCATTTAGAAGAATAACCATTTATAGCGTCTAGGTGCAAGAATCAGGCAATTAGACACCGCCTTCTCTAGATTTGATGCTTAGGCGTCGAATCAGGCGCTTAGGCACCAGTTCAAATTTTGATTCTGGTGCTTAGGCACCGAATCATTCACATATGTGCCAATTCAACTCTTACAATGAGCCGTCTTTTGCCTCTAAAGTCTTTCTTACTTGCTTCCTTCAAGCTTCAAATGCTTAGACTTAGCATACATGCAAAAAAAAAACATGAAAATACTTTTCTTTAAAGTGTAATATCATTAAATATGGGGATTAAATGTATATATAAAAGCTGAATATTTTTAGGCATGTCAAAATCCATCAAACTTAACTCTTACTTGTCCTCAAGTAGCTCTTTCATTATGTAAAAATTATGACTTAAGCTAGTGAGCATCACTTAATGACTTCTATAGTTTTTGTTTTATAAAAATAATATTAAAACATTTGAAAAATTTTTAATAACTTAAGTAAAAACTAAAGATGTAAGAAAATCTAGTAGTCAAGTCTAAGAGTTTTGATTTTCTATTCATCAAGAATAAATGTAATTCAAAAAATTAAGAATGCTTAAAGGGATTATATGAAAAAGAATTTCATAATAACTTCATTAGTAAAGATATTAATAGTTTAATATAAGTTTAGAAATGTAATTAAACCGCTTTCCTTAAGATAATTCAATTGAAGCCAATTTTCGATTAGACATCTCCTCACATAAATTTTTCTTTTTGCTTTTCTTTTTCTTCTGATTATGTTTTTCATTTTTTCTTTTAGGAACATTTTCAATCCTTTCTTATATTTAATGTATCTGGATAGCCTTTTAATGATTTTGAACTTCACTATCCTCTTCTTAAAGTTAAGAACTTCTAACATTTTTTACTTGTAAATGCATACTAGCTTTATAAACCTTTTTTTCATAAATTCTCAATTCTTTCTTTTTATATATAACTCCAAGACTCTATTAATATTTGAAAAATACATTTTCCTTTAATTTAAATAATAAACTCATAACCTTGTACTCTTAAACTAAATATCTTAACTTTTAGAACTAACCTTTTTTATTAAATACTTTTACTTAAGTCTACTATTATATTTATAACATCGAAAATATAGTTAACTAAAGTTGATCTCTAATACCAAAAGTCTAGTTAAAATAATTTTTAATTTACATTTTATTGAGGGCAAATAAAGTTTAGTCACTTTTAAGAAAATTTTTCCTTCCCTCAAACTTAAATTTTTAATAGGTAAAACATATAGTGTTGAAATGTAGGAAGAAAAAAAATAATAAATACAATTAATAAGACAAACCTTCTGTACATGGTTTTGAACATGATTTTATGCAGGTACTAAAAAAACTGTATAACAATATATAAAGTTTCATAAAACATGTTATAACATAAAGATTTTTTAAGTAAAAAATAAGTTTTAAATATAAACATTGAATATAAAAACAACAGTAGTACAACATAAGCAAATATCGTAAAAATAAAGATAGCAAGTTTTAGTACAACAGCCAAACATAAAATGTAAACACATACAACAATAAATCAAAGACATAAATCAAAACAAAACTCCACCTATAAAAATATCAATCTAACTATTCCTCACCATTACTATCATCATCTTCTTCTTCCTCCTGAAGATCTATATCCTCCTCAATGTCTCCACTCAGGCATAAAGCTTGGGCATGTAGGAAATTCCACTGTGTGATCGCGCCTCATAAATTTCACCATCACGTCATTATAAGCAATATCAAACTCCATTTGCCTCTAGGTATATTCATCATTATGGTGCAGGTGGCCTTCAATGTTTTTTACCTGATTCTATATTATTATAATATCTCCTTGTTGTATAAGTAGTTGCCCATTACTAAGTCCAATGAAGTAGTCCCAGATGTAGAAGTTCTAGAGATAGAAGTAGAGGGTCTGGAAACGGAGGTAGAAGGAACATCAGTGTTTCCACCTCACGCAACATGTAATTCTCAAGTATGCACATTTGGCCTACTGATGGATTTAAGGGGTTGCAATAGTTCTTTCCATATCTCATATCTAACATCATATTGCTCACATAGAGTAAAGATCAAAGAAAGATACCCTAAACCTCTAGTAGTCTCCCTTCTTGAGAAAATGGGGATATTTTGGTAAATAATAGAGCCAATATTTATATGTTTTCCTTGTTGAATACAAAAGTTCAATGTGGCTTTCTATTTTGTAATTTCACTAAGGTGATTGGATGGAAGAAGTCTTGCTGAAATAAAATAGTGTCATGAATTGCAGTGAGCATTCAACATAGAGGTAGAAAGTTTACCTTGTGGTTGTTCTTCACTTTCCAAAATCCCTTTACATAAGTCAAAAATGTAATAACTTCATCTAACATTGACTCAAAAGTTTCAAATGAAGCGTATTCATAATCAACAAAATCCTATATCTAATAAAGAACATTAATTATTTTAGTAGTAAATTCTACATTCTTCTCATGAATAAATATCTGGTCGTTAGAGGCTTCACGACAGATTGCATAAAATTCCTATAAAATCAAAATAACAACAACTGCAGTACAATAGCAGAAGCTTCCCCAATGACACATCACAATCAAATTTGTTATCACTTAAAGAAAGCTTGCTCTTGGATCAACTTTTTCGTGCTGAGCTAGTATTATATCAATATTGGGCTTTAGGACTAGAAAACCTCGTTAAATTAAAACCATCATTCCCTTTCCCCATTTTCACTTTAGGAGCCATGAGAATTTCTAAAAAATCAACAATAAATCCAAATAAATTCACAATAAAGGTTTATGAACTCCTAAAATCAAAATCAATACTAAGAAACTTCACACCATGGATTCTTCACTATATTACTCCAATTTTTTTTCAATTTTTTGGTATTTTACGAATGTAGAAGAAATCCATGATTAAAATTGAAAACTTCTAGGTTAAAGTGAAGCTCTTGCCTGAAGAAGAAGAAATTCATGATTTTCAAGCAGTGAAATTGCCTAAAAACAAATGTACGGAAGCTCTAGGGAGCTGCTCCGTGTGTCTCGCAAATAAGATGACTAAACAGGCAAAAAATTTGTATAAATCGGGCCCATTTTCGTGATTTTAGACAAGTTTCAAAGTTCAACCGACCCGGCGCCTAGGTGCCAGATTTAGCGCTTAGTTGCTAATGCTAATTTTTTTTATTTTAATTTAAGTGTTGAACACCAAGGCACTCCAAACTTTAATTAGCCTACTTTTGTATTAAATATAACAATTATGTAAATCTTCAACTCTAAATTCTTCACGAACAACACAACATTCACTTATTTATATATAAATCCAAACAATTATAGATTTACAATTTGAAATCTCGACATATAACTCGGCATCACAAATCACACAAACAACTTGGAGCTGAAAACTAAAAATCAAATACCAAAACATAAGCAATCCTGACGTCAGTAAATAATAAACTTCATCACACGTACACAACAAAAAAGCTCTATTAAATCCAAGCTCAATACTTTAAAGTTGCTCCACACCTTCAATCTCATCACTCTCTTCCTCTCTAAGGTCTCTCATGGATTGGTGGTGCACATAAAAGTTATAGAAAGGACGGTTCATAATGTCATCTATTGAATTATCCTAGATCCACACAATTTTCTTATAAATCCATACAGTTGCCTCTTCAAAAAGTGCAGTATGATCAAATTAATGTTTGATTCGCCAATCCAGATGGTCACATTGATCAGAAATCTTGTTAATCCTGTTGATAATATTAATCATCTCTTTCTCAATCTTCTTAATCTTCTTTAACATAATACCTAAATTATCCTGCAGTTGGGGTTGTAAAAATGGTTTTAAATTCTGAGACGATTGATCCATAGAAACATTTCTATCATCCACTTATAAATTATCCATGCCTTCAAAGTTTAAAGTAGGGTCCATAGGTTTCAAAGGAAGAAGTACCTTTTCCCAGTTTTCGTAAGGAACTTATGCTTGAATGCACAACAAGAATATATTAGAAGGATGTCCCAATCCATGAGAAGACCAATTTAGTATGAAGATAAGAATAGAGTGAAACATTAAAGCGCCTACATTAATTGGTCTTTCTGTTTGAATACAATAATTAAGGATAACACTCACCTTCATCACTTTACTGAGTTTCGTAGTATGAAGTAATTTTGTTGAAATGAAGAAATGTCAAGGCTTTGAGGCAAGACTTAAAAATGAAGAAGGAAAACTTACATCACAACCATCTTTCATTTCCCAAGTTCCATATTCATCCGTCAAATATTTAAAAAATTCATTCAAATTATCTCTTGTAGGAGAAAAGGTGACATAGCGACAAATTTGAACATTCTCTATCAAGAACAATTCATTTATTCTTGACGGAGTAAAAGGTTCCCACCTGCCCTGAATAGATACAACTCCCTAGTTAATCCCATGAAGATTAACATAAAATTATTTAATGACAAGAATGACTACGACATTAGTTGTGTAGCATAATGATACACCAAAATAATGTGTTGGTTTAGGTATACATTTAATTCTTATTTTTGGTGATATTACACTTTAACGAATGGTATTTTCATGTTTTTTTTTGCAGGTATATCAATTTTAGGAATTTGAAGTGAAAGTAGCAAAATGGACGAAATTTGGAGCCACAACAGTGAATTTTGATAATCTGGCGCCTGAAGCTCCACTTTAGAGAGATCTGGAACCTAAAGCCCCAGAATAGGAGCCTGAAGTGCCAGAATTGGCATCTAAAGTGCCAGAGATGGCGCCTGAAGCGCCATTATATAGAGAGCTGACGCCTGAAGTGCCAGATTTGGAACCTGAAGCAACAAAACCCAGAACAACGTAATCTCAAGCAAGTTGGCTCCTGAAGCACCAGAATCAGTGCCTGAGGCTCCAGATACGACTTTTTGTGAACTAAGGCAGTTTAAGACAAATTTTGTGCAAATTTTGAAGGGTCATCTGTTCTAAACACCCCATGGAGTGATTCAATGAAACTAGACAAGTTGGAAGGTTTATTATGAAGGGATAAACATCTTTTTTGGAATTAAGAAGGATTGACTTTTGGATATAATTTTGGAGGGAATTTTGAATTTTTTTTGGAGGAAGGTAGCCTCTGATAAAAGAGAGGAAAGTCTAGGGCTTAAAAGAAGGGGAAGAGAGGAGTGAGAGAGAGTTCAAAGAAGAGAGAGAGAGAGAGAGAGAGAGAGAGAGAGAGAGAGAAAGAGAAAATCAAGGGCTTGGAGATTTTCTTCAAGTATTGTAAGAGGAGAGAGAAAGTGAGATATTTCTTCTTCATTACACTTCTAAGAGGGAATTGAGGGTACTTGTAAAGAGGGAAAGTGCTTGAAGAGAACTTCTAGGAATTTTCTTGAGAAGGAGTGTGAGATAAGTTGTTTCTTTTAAACTTGTTTTTATTTATGAAATCCGTGTTTTGTTGTTTCCTTCTCATGATTTCTGAGAAGTTTTCTTTATCTTTCTTCTTACTTTAAGATATGATTTTTTGAAGAATTGATTTTGTTTTCTACGGTTTTAAATGTCAATAACTGGTGATGATTCAAACTCTGATCTTCATATACTTTTTGATCTGGACAATTGAAGGTTTGAATGTATTAAGAAATATATGTTCTGAAATGGCTATTATTTCTACAACAGAGTGAGAATCATATTTGATTCCATGGGAAAGGATGTCGTCCATGGGGTTGAGTGCAAATAAATGGAGAAATATACTTTGTTGGATGCAGAATTGGAGATTTTAAGATGAATGTTTAAAATCCCTAATTTGGTCTTGTTGATTGGAAACTAATGCGACATTGTTAGCCCTCAGGTGAGGGAGTAGTGGGAGCTTTGGAGTGGCTGTCGATATCCTCCCAGCCTAACGACAGAATTAGGGACCAAACTCTAGATTAGTCAATGTTTTTTATTCACTTGGAAGAGAGTACATACTAAGATTGCTCCTATTTGACACAAAATAATTTTTATATATTTTCAAATAATTTTGATTTTTTTACAATCCATATACACATTGTAAAGGGGAAGTATGCTTTCTAAAATTTGAACTCTTCATCACAAAAGCTTTGTTTAGTTTTCGTAAGTTTACTTTTAAAAGTTTAGGAATTAGTTTAATTTAATTAGTTCTTTTAATTGCATTTTATTTAGTTTTCACTCAATTACTTTAGATTTGAATTTAATACTTCAGTTTTCTAGTTTAAACTTGTGATTTTCATTATAATCATAAAAATTTATCTATAATAATTTCCAACTTCCCTGTGGAATCGATATCTAGGACTCCATTAGAGCCTTTTATTAGTTGAGCGATACGTATACTTGCGTTATTAATAGGAGATTTGACAGTATAAAGATTTTAAAAAGTAAAATTATTTTTATTAAATTTATTTTTGTTGAGTTTATATTGCATAATTATTATTATAATTCCTATGTGTATTTACAAAACTAACACACACAAATCCACCACATCAAGTTTTTTGCGCCATTACCGGAGAAGTAACAGAAAGTATTAGTAAATTATTTTATAATTTAAATCATTTTATTTTAAAAAAAATTGTTTGTAGTTTAATTTCGAATATTTTCATATTTTAGTTTGTTTGCTTATTTTAATTGCTTATTGTGTTTGTTTATACGTAGTTGAAGATCTGAAGATTTAGTACCTTACGATTCAGAGTTGCTGACCTCACTTTTTGTTGAGGTTTAGCTTCCTCCTTAGTAGCCTAGGGTGTAGCCATAGGACTTCCCTATTGATTATTCCTAGAGGACTAGTAAAGGAACCCTCACCATTAGAAACTCTAAACTCTTCTTTGCTCAACTTGAAGTTCCACATATTGGTCCTAACTTCTAGCATTTATTGGGTGGGGCCAGTAAGGTGGAGCTCAAGGAGAGTCCTTATAAGACTGTTTAGCGTTAGGATGGACCCTGGGAGGTGTGGCCTTGGTCAGTTTCACACACACACTTACAAATCACACTTTTACTCACAATCTTAAACCCAAACATGTTTAACTTTGATCCCTTAGCCTTTTGGGAGACTCAAGTAGATGGTCCCTGAGGCCACTAGCCTTTGGCTAGGGTTTAATTGAGACTAGTACATGGAGAACCTAAAGTAGGAGATTTTATTGGTCCGTGGTTGTTGACCTCACTTTTTGTTGAGGTCTAGTCTTTCTCTTTAGTAGCCTAAGGTCTAGTCGTAGGACTTTTTATTGACTACTCTTAGAGAACTAGAAAAGGCACCCTCACCATTACAAATTCTAAACTATTTTTTACTCAACTTGAACTTTCACATATTGGTCCTAACCTCTAGCACTTAGTAGGTAGGGTCATTATGGGGGAGCTCAAGGAAAGTTTTTATAGGACTGTTGGACCTTAGGGTTGACCATGGGTGTTGTTCTAGAGCTAAGGCACTCACTTCACTCACAATCACTCACTACTTTAAACCCAGAATTTCCTAACTTTGGTCTCTTGAGCCTTTGAAAAACTCATGTAGATGGTCCCCTAAACCCACTAGCCCTAGGCTAGGGTTTAGCTAAGAACAGTACATAGAGGACCCAAATGGGATTTTCATTGGTCCATGACTTACTTTTGGTGGTTAGTTCCCCAATTTTACCCAAAATACTAAGCCTTGCCTTTTGCCCCTAAACTCCCCCAAATTATCCAAATACCTTTGAAACCCTAAATTTGGCAAAAAATCCCAAATTTATTCAAAATACCCTAACTTGTTCAAAGATCATTTTAAACTTGAAAACACCCAAATTACCTAGAATCACCAAAATTGCCAAATTACCAAAATGCCCCTCCTTAGCCCAAAGTTTAAAAAATTCCAAAAAATCNGGAAATGGGTTTCGTGCAGTTGAGTGGGTGTTAGAGAAGGGAAGGCTACTTAAGTGAGGTTGGTGAGATGTGAAAGTGACAATGATTGAGGAGAGCTGGAAGCAGAGATGGACAGTCTTGTTGGAGCATGGGAAGGCTTGGGGTGTCAAAAATAGTGAGATAGAGGTTTCAGTCTGCTAGATCCAGAGAGAGGAATTAAAGAAGGGTTATTTCATGTGAGGGAGATGAGGTTTTTCGCTGCTTGGCTTTTCGGGTATTGGTAGGGTGTAGAGGAGGTGTTGTGTATTTTAGGAAGGGCCAATGAGGCTCGCTTGAGAGAGATGTTGTGAAAAACGACAGAAATAAAGTAAAAAAATGGAACGAGTAAAAATTGCACACAGAGAAAAAACACCAGAGCGACATACGGATTTACGTGGTTCGGCATGTTTGCCTACGTCCACGGAGCTGCAGAGGATTTTATTTCTTCGAGGAATTACACCATCGAGCGCCTCGACGTTTACAAGAAAATCTCTATTTTCTTCTCTCCCTTCCTCTCTCTCTCTCTCTTCCTCTCTTTCACTTAGCTCTAAAGATGACATGGCTTGGTCTTGCTTGGCTTGCATTTCCTTTAAACCAAAAGAGACTATTATAGAAACCATGAGAGCGGTAGGTGGGATGTGGTAGGTGAGCGGTAGGTGGGTGTGGTAGATGGGATACTTAATTAAGAAGCTAATTAAATTCGGTGGACCGAGTCTCCACATTACCAAATAATTCTCTCACTTGGAGACTGGGACACTGAATGTATCACCTACTAACTGCATCATCTACTAGCTGTATCGACTTTTTTCTCAAACATGTTATCCTCCACCTCTGCAACTCGAAGCCCCTGTCTTGATGCCAGAAGACCAACTGAAGAGCTGAAGTTGAGCACAACTTCAGCTTCTCACGAGTAACACCCTCAGTTGAAATATCACCGTTAACGTAGCCTCGTACCACCAAGCTTTTTCCTTGGTTACTCTTGTATCTGCTTACAACTCCCACTTCATGAGCAATATCCTGACCCTGCTGAAAGCCCTTTTCAACAAGTCCAGTCTTGTACCTCTTACTGAACATACCATAAAATTTCGNTTCTATTTTTTAAAAAAAATTATATTGATAGAATGGTTTAATAAGACAAAAGTAATGATACAAATATATAAGTTTAAAATTAAACACTCATATGTAAAATTAGAAGCAACTCAGAGGCCATTTTAGGAGGGCCAAAGTACTTTAAAAAATTGATGAATGTGTTGAAATAAAAGTCACAACAAGATGAAGTTAATGAGCCAAAATATCACTTAATTTTTAGTTGTTCATAATATTATCTTAATGAATTTATTAAGCATTATATTTTTATTTGTATTCGAAAGAGGATTTTAAGGTAAATAGAAATCTCATTAGAGAGTTTCAAATCTCTAACTGCCAATCTTACGATGGTGGTAAATGACTAACTAAACATTGTCAATTAATCAACATCAACTCTTACAATCATTGACATCCATTAGCCAACACTGTCAAATGCACATCTTCTTGATTTCTCAATCTCTCTTTCATTAACAAAATAATTGAGCCAACCAACAATTGTCTCCCAAAGCATGATATTTGTCATTAGCTATATCCAATGCTTACAACTATCAATTTTTAACGTATGTTTGCTATTGTTGTTGGGATTTCACAAGCCATTAACATCAAATGCCTATTAGCCACTGATTTCCACTACTTGTTCGCCACAAATGCTCAACATTTATCTTTTTGATCGACCAAATTGATCTTTGAATATTTCCAAACGTATGTAAATGAACAAATCTAAGCAATCTCTTATCTTTAGTGCCCATTTTACTTGTCATTTGATCACACTTAAAGTTAAGAGAATGATCAAATAAATTACTGATTGTTACCTAATTTCTGACGTTTCAATCAATTATTGATTACTACCGATGTATGTTGTTAGTTAACTACCAAATTCCCCACTTATTGGTTGCAAGATCTCACCTATTATTAATATAACAAATGAATTGACCTTCCAACTCTTCATAAGTTGAAAGCATGGTCGTTCATTGGATTCAACAAATGGTGAGTTGCTATGTGGGGGATTATGAAAGTTGAAACACATTGTTTGAGTTAGATTTAATTGGTTTAAGGACTGGATTCAGGTTCTCGGGTTAAAATTGGGATGAGCTTTATTTTTGGGCAACAACTTTAAACAAATTTGGTTGGGAATTGTGTATAACTTGAGTGTTAATCAAGGACAATTGGCTGATAAATCACCTTTCCCTTGATGCTTGCTAATGAGTAGTAATTCATTATGTTTTGTATTTGATAAAAGTGTTATTAGTCATTTTTCTCACCTTTAATATAATGATCGAGATGATTATAATTGTTTCCTAAATTTTAATGTTCCCCATCAATTGATATCTAATGCTACAAATATCTGACATTCATTTTCCACAAATATTCAACGTTAGTTTTTATATCCATTTAATTTACTTTCTTATTAAGAGACCAACTCATATAGTAGTAAGTAATTTTTGGTCGATGCAGAATGTAAACTATTTAGTATTCTCAATCACCACTTTTTCATCGAAGTTGATTTCCATGATCACCAGAAGATACATCTGACATCCCATCACATGAACCAAATGCATTCTATATATGGGTTTGAAATAAACATGTTTTTTCATGCCCCATCACACTTTAAAAATCACATAACGATTTTTTAGTGTTGAATTGGTTTTTGACACTCGTTGAAAACTGTAGACACACTATGACATTAAAAAGGGTCTGAGTGGGACACAAATAGTGGAACTCAAAGCTCTATCATTCGTATGTAATACTTGTATATACTCTATCAACTTGACATTTCTTGCATCTCGTCTTCAACGAGGCTGTCTCACCACTCCTTTTTGTCAAGGCTTCGTTGTAGCTATGTTTGGCTATCAATGTAGTCTTGATTCTCTCAATGATGAAGCTAAAGACTAAGAAGAAGATTGGCTAAGCAACATGAAGAAAGAGATCTAGAATGAGACTTTCTCTTCATTAGAGTTATAATATTACACAGAAGCAGTATATAAAGATATAAAAGATTATTCTAGAGTTCTCACAGTTTACTATTCTGCTTTGACATTCAATTATGGCATTGGTGCGGATGGTTGGAGATCACCAGTAGTGGAGCTCCTCTTCAACATGGTGCTCTGCCTTGGTGATGGAGCGCTACTACAAATTCCCTACTGCAAGCTGGTGGTTCTTGGGAGAATAGTAAGAATGGTGTGGAGCTTATGAAATTGATGTTTTGATATTGATTTAGTAAGGATGTCAGTGGGTTGGTCCTAAGTTTGAATGTATGTGAGCTGAATGCTTTTGGAGTTGATGTGTTCTCTAATAAAATGATGGTCAATCTTGACGTGCTTTGTCCTGAAATGAATAATGAGATTATTGGCTAGGAATATTGCTGAGATGTTTTCATAGTTGAGACATGTTAGTTGAATTAGAGTAACCTAAAATTTCTGAATGAGTCTCCAAAGCCTTAGAAAATCAGCAGTTGTCGTGGTGAGTGCACGACACTGCCTCAATGGAAGACTGTACGATTGTGGATTGCTTCTTCAATTTCTAGAAAATGAGGCTACTGCCAAGAAAAGAGCACACTTTCATGGAAGATTATTTGTTGGATTGATCTCTTGCCCAGTCAGCATCCAAATAAGATCTGAGTTGTATTTTTCTTATTGAATTTTCATACCAAAGTGGTTGATGCCCTTCAAAAAATCAAAGAAGATGAATAACTTGCTCATAATGAGTTGTGGTCGGTAAATGCATGTTCTTACATAGTCAATTAACTACATACCAGATGTTCGATCTGGATATTGTCAGGTACAAAAGGGAACCAGTCAGTTGTTTGCAGAGAGTCAGGTTATGGAATGGAGTACTTAGTGTTGTTAAGAGTTGTTGCTTCTACTGTGTAGGTGTGTTGATGTGTTTGGAGTCCCGTATTCCTATAGTATAAAAATGTTGGAGAACATATCTCTACTGAATTAGGAAGTAGTGGTTTGCTGATTTCTAACGTTGTACCTTGGAATCATCAGATTGAAATATGTTGTTTTAGCTGTAATCTTGAGGCCAGTCTATCAATGAGTTGGGATATTAAGTTGGGTTTGCTTTTGGTGATGAGAATATCATCAACATAGATATGAACAAAGATTCATACATTACTCTTATGATAAAGGAGTAGAGATGGATCAACCTTACTGATATGAAAACCACTTATAATGATAAAGGAAAAAAAAAAGGTGATAAAGCATTATCTGGGAGCTTGTTTGAGTTTGTATAGAGATTTCTTAAGTAGACATACATGTTTGGGAAATTGGGAGTCACGGAACCCGGGTGATTTTTTCATGTAGATCATTTCATTGAGCATTCTATGTAGAAATGCATTGGAGAAGTCAAATTGAAGGATGTTCCAGCTGTGATAAAGAACAATCATAAGAAGTGTGTGAATAGTGGAAAGTTTGACCACCGACTAAAGGTTTCATGATAGTTTACTCCCATCACTTTCCTTTGACCTTGGGCAACAAATCTTGCCTTGCGTATTTTTACCATGCTTTCTGACTTAACTTTGGTAGTGTNGACCTTGGGCAACAAATCTTGCCTTGCATATTTTTACCATGCCTTCTGACTTAACTTTGGTAGTGTATTTTCATCAAGAGCCTAAAACGGGCTGATTTGGGGGGGGGGGGGGGGCATCCATCATCCAAGTACCTTGCTGATGAAGATCATTGAATTCTATCATAACATGTCTCCAATGAGGATTTAAGATGGCCGAAGTATAATAAGTAGGATCGACTGTGTTGAATTTGGTATGAAAAATTGAATTTCTAGAGGTTTGAAATTTCTCATTTTGCATCTATTTAATGGGATGGGATGGTGGATTGTCATGGGAGAGGAGAGGCTATAATAATGAATGTATAATTTGGAGAAGATTAAGTAGCAATAGGCGTTGATGATATATGTTATAGTGTTGGTAGGTTGATAGGAGGAGCATGTGATCTAGGAGATAATTATGTGGTAGGTATCAGCAGAAATTGTGGAATAATTAGATTATGTTGTTGCTGCGATATATGAGGAGGTGAAGATTTTTGGATTTTGGGAAATGTTTCTTCATCAAATACCATGTCTTGAAACAATGAATTTGTTTGTAATGAAGTTGTAGCATTTGTAACCTTTGCGCTATAGATAATACTCCAGGAATATGCACGGATAGATCTATGTTCAAATTTATGTGAGTTTTGAGGTTTTACTCAATGGATAGCAATAGCATCCAAACACCCTATGATGGTTGTAGGATGGTTGGAATTTGTGGAGATGCTCATAAGGGGAGATATGATGAGTGGATCAAGTTGACATTCTATTGATTAAGTGAAAAATAGTTTGAAGGTTGTCGGTCCAAATTATGCAGTATAGATGGGCTTGACGTAAGAGAGCATAAGTCATCTCAATGAGGTGTCAATGCTCTTTTTCCATGACCCTATTTTGATCAGGTGTGTAAGGACATGAGTATTGGTGTAGAATTTCATGCTCAGTAAGGAATTATGTGAGGTAATGATGTTATACTCTCCGCCACCTTCGAGGCGAAAATTTTAATTTTGATGTTGAATTCATGCTGTAGTAAACAAATAAATGTTTGAATGATTTGAGTTGTCTAAGATTTGTTACACATAAGAAAGGCCCCAAAAAGCATAGAAAAGTCGTCGACATAAGGAATGTAGTACTTATAACCTTGATAAGAGCTAATTTGGGAGGGAACCCATACATCTCTATAAATGAGTTATAATAGTTTATATTTTTCACCTATAGTAGATACAAATGGTTGTTTGTGACTTGTGGTAATGTTGCAAGTGTTGAAGGAGATGGATTGGATGGGATATGATCCAAGCCGCTTAAGCATAAACAAGACAAAGACATTCAAGCCAACCATCATAAAAAAGCCAACACGAGGGAAGGTCTAGCCCCTCGAAATCTCTAATCATACCAAGGGTATTAAGAATCCCCCACATCTATTATCAGGTCAAAAAACATACTAGCTCAATCAACTGAGTTAGTCCTGTCAACCAAAAGCCAATCGATCACAACCAACGATAACTAAGCCAACCAATCAAACTGAAGTCGATGCCATATAAGTTCACCTGAACAAGTCAGATAACAACCGAGCGATATACTCTCACCTGTAAAAGACCTAAAATATCATGTACAACCTCAATTAAAACAGAGACAAAAATATAATATCATCATATATTACTTACTCCTCTATAAATAAAAAGATCAACAAATTATACACAAATTTAGCAAAAAATTATTTATTGTTGTTCACTCTTCTCCTATCTCTCTCAATCTCATTTCTTCTACTATATTTCTTAGGGTGCAATTCAATGATAAATTAGAATTCCACAAGTAAGAATAATTCTAAATATGTGATAACTTTATCTACAAAAAAATTACATATTGATCATTTCCTTTTTTTATCAAAAGAAAAAATAATGAAAGTTATTTAAATTACAAGGTAACGCCGACCGCGACAATGCACCGAAAAAGAATTAACCTCAATCCATTTTCCTCGGTACGCGTGTCCACTCTCACTTCAAGTCTCCTCAACGTGCCGCTCTCGCAATCCTCCTCTGATTCGGCAAACAGGCGAGACAGGGGGCCACAGCCTGGGACCGATCGAGATAATTGACCTCCTCTCTCGACTTCATTCTTCAGTATTTATTGGAGCGAGGGTGGTGGTGATCACTGTATTTTCGAAGTCGAGTTATGGAGGAGAGATACGAGCCTCTGAAGGAATTAGGAGCAGGGAACTTCGGTGTCGCAAGGCTCGTCAGGGACAAGAAGACCAAGGAACTTGTAGCGGTGAAGTACATCGAGAGGGGGAAGAAGGTACTGGATTAATTTTTCTTCAGAACGTTTTAATCCGAGATCTTTTTCTGTTTTTTTTTTTTTTTCTCGAGCAGCATTAATGTCTTTTGTTTGGATTTTGTTTCTGTTTTTGGTATTCTATTGTCAGTTTAGTAGGAGGGGAAAAAAAGTTCTCCGGGATATGCCATTCGTCTGTTTAAAGCTGGTGAATTGGAATTTGGGTTTTGCTTGGAGTCATGGCTTTGCGTTTTGTGTTGTTTCTTCTCTAAGTTGTCTTAGTTCTTCGAAGAGGTGGAACGGGTGATCTTTTTGATTAAATACTCGATGTTTTAATGTTAAGTTGAAGCTTCTGAACTATTGCAATTAACTGTAGTTTGTTTTGATGCTTTAATTTATTATGGTTTTGAGTGCTGAGTCTGATTT
>JXCR01063478.1:451792-463600 GCA_002079205.1 Phalaenopsis hybrid cultivar | reverse complement strand
TTTCTAACCCCTACTCAGGCATGTGAAATCCAACTTCTCCCTCTTTTCTCTTAGTAGCTACACTCACTGCTTGCCTATGAACTTTCCCACCGAACACCTCCCAACTCTGTAACCAAGCTTATTGTGGAGTATCTTCTCTCTCCAGTAGCAAATCCACCTACAATTGCCACCCTTCCTTGTTAATCGCTAATCATACATCCCTGTCATAGACCTCCAATTAATCTGATGCCCTCACAACAACCACTTTATGTTGAAAACACCTCTACTCAATTCTTCCGTCAATCACCTTTCCCAGCAATATCCCGCTTCCATATTCTCGCTGTTCTCTCAACAACTTATATATGTTGCCTTAAGCCTAGAGGTTTGCATTAGCTATCGACGTCTCTCCCTTATTTCCCAATCCTTTCAGCTCGCCGAAACCCCCAACTACCTAGCTCATGCTGCCATAACCTTCACATCCCGTAGATCTTCCTACACATAGCAAACCCCACAACTCTAACCTCAAGCCCAATCCACATGCTTTTGCTCATACTACCATAACCTTCACATGTCGTAGATCTTCCTACACATAGCAAACCCCACAACTCTAACCTCAAANAAATTTTTGTAGATGTGGACATTAATGTAGACGTATTGTATATGTTTTGTTTTTTTGCTATTAGAAGTGATAAAATATGGGAAGATGGAGAAGCAAATTGGTCAAAGATGGGCCTTTTTATCAGTTTGATAAAAATGAGACAGCTAGAAATTTTTTAACTTCAATAGAGGAGGAGAACCACTGAAGTAGAGAGAAGAAAGTATTAAAGTTGTTGAATGAATGAACACTTTCAAGAGGAGAGAGACAGGGAGACTAGAGATAAAGCTACTAACTGAAACCCAATAAAGGGGAGAATCCATAGAAGGGAGCTTACGAGAAGCTTTACATCTCAGTTCAGATGTCAAATTCTCTAATACATGAATTGAACTAGTTTTATTAAATTAATACTTAAATACATGTCTAAAACAAGTTGATTGTTAAAAAAAGGAAATAATATATCTAAAACTTGTTTAAAACAAGCTAAAACTAAATAAACATATATCAAATAGTATCATGCATCATAATGTATGCTTACTAGCTAGAAACATCTTACAGCAATATTTAATATGTATGATTTGACTTTAAGTTATAATCGACCACCAATGTCTTGTTACTTTTCTTCTCATCTATGATTTATTTTCACACATAATTTGGATAGTTTTTCAGATATTTAAATTGATTTTTTTTTTTTGAAGATATTATTTGAGATGAAATCATATCTGATACTTACGGTGGATCTTATAGATATCTTTTATGGTGAACACATCTTTTTATATATGATGATTTNTTTAATATGTATGATTTGACTTTAAGTTATAATCGACCACCAATGTCTTGTTACTTTTCTTCTCATCTATAATTTATTTTCACACATAATTTGGATAGTTTTTCAGATATTTAAATTGATTTTTTTTTTTTTTTTTTAAGATATTATTTGAGATGAAATCATATCTGATACTTATGGTGGATCTTATAGATATCTTTTATGGTGAACACATCTTTTTATATATGATAATTTATTAGTTTCTTTATAGGAAGTGTTCCAATTAAGTTCAGATATGCCATGTTTTAGTTGAATAACTTGTAAGCTCAATTTTTTAATGTTTGGCAGACTATTGTGAAACTTATTATTGAAGTCTTTATTAACCAGTTGATAACTAAATTTTCAAATAATTTCCGCATTGTCTTTTCAAATGAGTAATTCAAAAACTAATTAACATTTATCGGGCAGAACCTCAATTCAAACTTTTCAACCGACTACGAAGGCTTTGTCGTAGTGTCAAAACATTCATTCAGATTCCCCGTGGGATTTTTTTACTAATCAAGGGTATGAAAAATAACAAATTGATTAAGAAAATTCACACTGATCATGGCTCTCTCTTTTACTCTTCTGATATTACCAAAGTAGCTATTGTCTATTTCCCTTATTTAAATAATAATTAACCATAATTCAGCCATTCCTCTCAGCCTCATATACTAATTGGGTTTATTTTTCTTTTGTATTGTTTTGAGCTTCTTATTGCTGACTTTTTGGATATTGTGATTAAAGAGGCTCTCTTCAATGTTAATAAGGACAAACTCCTTATTCCTTATTTGTAAGTTCTTTACTCAAACATGGTATGTGGTGGCCATAATTTATCCTTATGACTTCACTTTTAAGTTCTTTACTCAAACTTGTAAGTTCTTTTGTTATGCAGTGGGTGGAGGCTTGCATTGTAGATTTTTTTTCTCTATTGTTGTTAATAGTGAGATCAAATGATACTTTAACTATTTTGGTGGGTGAAAGCTAGGATTTCCTCCTCTTTCTTTTCTTTGGATAGCAACTATGGAATTACCTTTGCTATATATTGGATTCTAAGGTTATTAAGTGATTTTAAACCTTTTTATTCTAATCAATTATATATTAGCCATGTTCTCTATCTCGACGACCTTCTAATTCTCAAACATTTCGATGATACGACTTTTCATCGTTTTGATTGCAACCTTCAACTTTTTGCTAACTATTGGTTTAAATGCTAGAATACTTTGTATCCAATTTCGCTACTTTTATCATTGGTTGTCTTGGTATTCTCTTAAGCTGATAGAATGTTAGTGAAATGTTTGTCATTGTATATTTGATAAACTTAATAACTGGATGAAAATAACAATTATTCTTTATGTATAGTTGGTTTCAATTATTAAATCATACAACAATAAAAACAACAAGCCTTTATCCTCCTACGTGGGGTCGAGATCTATTTAATTCATATGCTTTGAATTATTTATCTTATTGGTTTAGATCCATGTTTCTCCCTAACTCGTCTTCAAAAATTCACTATACATTTTATCTCCATTTTTTTTTTATTGGGGCAATTTTAATGTCACTATATATCTTGGCACAAAAGTACCTTCCTTAGAGCTAAGGGTGGCTTTAGTCTTTCTTTTATTTCAACCGTTAACACCACATGTAAAATGCAATTGTGGAGACTGATCAATTCTTATAACATATTTTCATTATGGTGTAATTGCTACTATGGTTCATTAGTGATAAAAGTGTTGGGAGAGTTTCTACTACTTAAAGTTACAACCCATTATCACTTGAATGACCTCAATATACATTTTAGGGGTCAAATGTAAGACAAATGATGAACAAGAAATATAATGATTCATAGATAGCTAATTCACGCACCGTCGAATTTGCTCAAATGATCTCAATGTCAAATGAATCACACGAGCACGTATGGGGGGGTCAAAATTTCTTAAGAAGAGGTCTTTCATGATGGAAACGAGTTGGCATAGTAAAAACGGTAGGTCGTTTATGTGACACCTGCAATTTGGATTTGAATCTTCCAACCATCGTCGAAGTCACCCAAATGATATCTGTTGGCAAAATAGACTTTGCCAGTCGACTTTTTTTTTAAGGCATCTATATTGTTGGGTATTTGCATTTAATTTACCTACACATTAATCGAAAAGTAAAAAAATTAAAAATAAGAATAGTAATTAATATAATTAAAAGATCATCAAATTTCTCAAAACCACCATCTATCCCTACCTAACCCATGTGTTACCCATGCATTTGTCGCTCAATTTCTCTAATCAAAATTCATCCTCACGTTAAATAATAATAATAAAATTTAAAAAAATCCCACAACCATACTCTTCCCATGCTCTCCTACCCAATCCCATTTTCCCAATAAGCTACTCCCTCTCTCTCAAGCTCGCAGCATTGGCCCTTCCCAAAAATGCACAGCACCTCATCTTTCACACCCTACTGCTACTTGAAAAGCCCTGTTGTACAAATCCTCTTCCCCCTCACGTGAAAACAACCATTCNCAACCATACTCTTCCCATGCTCTCCTACCCAATCCCATTTTCCCAATAAGCTACTCCCTCTCTCTCAAGCTCACCGCATTAACCCTTCCCAAAAATGCACAGCACCTCATCTTTCACACCCTACTGCTACTTGAAAAGCCCAGTTGTACAAATCCTCTTCCCCCTCACGTGAAAACAACCATTTTTTCATTCCTCTCTCTCACCCAATCTAGCAGATTGAAAACCCTATCTTACTGTTTTTCGCATGCCAAGCCTACCACTGCTCTGACAGGACTACCCCTCTCTGCTCCCAACTCTCCTCAGACACTATCACTTCTATGCCTCACCAACCCACCAGCCCACTGCCTNACAACCATTTTTTCATTCCTCTCTCTCACCCAATCTAGCAGATTGAAAACCCTATCTTACTGTTTTTCGCATGCCAAGCCTACCACTGCTCTGACAGGACTACCCCTCTCTGCTCCCAACTCTCTTCAGACACTATCACTTCTATGCCTCACCAACCCACCAACCCACTGCCCTAAGCTTCCTCACTTGAGTAGTCTTCCATTTTCTAACCCCTACTCAGGCATGTGAAATCCAACTTCTCCCTCTTTTCTCTTAGTAGCTACACTCACTGCCTGCCGATGAACTTTCCCACCGAACACCTTCCAACTCTGTAATCAAGCTTACTGTGGAGTATCTTCTCTCACCAGTAGCAAATCCACCTACAATTGCCACCCTTCCTCGTTAATCACTAATCATACATCTCTGTCATTGACCTCCAATTAATCCGATGCCCTCACAACAACCACTTTATGTTGAAAACACCTCTACTCAATTCTTCCGTCAATCACCTTTCCCAGCAATATCCCGCTTCCATCTTCTCACCGTTCTCTCAACAACTTATATATGTTGCCTTAAGCCTAGAGGTTCGCATTAGCTATCGACGTCTCTCCCTTATTTCCCGATCCTTTCAGCTCGCCGAAACCCCCAACTACCTAGCTCATGCTACCATAACCTTCACATCCCATAGATCTTCCTACACACAGCAAACCCCACAACTCTAACCTCAAGCCCAATCCACATGCTTTTGCTCATGCTACCATAACCTTCACATAGCAAACCCCACAACTCTAACCTCAAACCCAATCCACATGCTTTTCTTTCTTTTTTCTTATGCCATAATAACAAAATCCCTCCCCTAAAAGGAGTAAAATCAGAGAAAATAAAAATGTAAGTTGAAAAGCCTGTCTGTTCTTTTTAAAATTTGTGCAAGCCCTATTCGTCAGCGTCAAATTTGTGTGGAAGGTATAATGCAAATATGTGAGCCAAAAATTAAGTTCAACTTCAATTCCTTTATTTTTTTGATTAATTTTAAGCTTATGAAAATTTCATTTATGCTTAATTTTAGTTTTATTAAGCTTTTTAATTGTTGTTTTGGCTCAATTTAAGTTTGGTCTTAAGTCCCTTGTCAGTCAAAGTTTTAACAAGNTAAGTTCAACTTCAATTCCTTTATTTTTTTGATTAATTTTAAGCTTATGAAAATTTCATTTATGCTTAATTTGAGTTTTATTAAGCTTTTTAATTGTTGTTTTGGCTCAATTTAAGTTGTGTCTTAAGTCCCTTGTCAGTCAAAGTTTTAACAAAATTTTGAAAGCATTTCGGCGTCCCCTTTTATGTAGGGAGGTAGATAGTCGAAATGGGTCTGTTCACTTTGCCAAGAATGGTATGTATGGGTGGCTTGCAACACGATCTTAAAGTGGTATATCCTGCTACCTAAATAGTTACTTGTGCGGCCTTCAAACTTGCAAAATCAAACATCAGCATTATATTTCCCCACTACGCAAGAAAGACACGTAGGGGTATTTATATCGGTGGCCCCCATTATGCTAAGAATAGCGTGTATGGGTTTTCTACCTACAAGAAAACACAAATAAACACATCATTTTCTCACTACAACGAGAAAGACATGTATGGGACTTAATTTNCAAACTTGCAAAATCAAACATCAGCATTATATTTCCCCACTACGCAAGAAAGACACGTAGGGGTATTTATATTGGTGGCCCCCACTATGCTAAGAATAGCGTGTATAGGTTTTCTACCTACAAGAAAACACAAATAAACACATCATTTTCTCACTCCAATGAGAAACACATGTATGGGACTTAATTTGTCCCATACATGTGGGACTTAATTTGTCCCACATGTTTGCATCATATCTTTTACATAATATTGACAATGACAAATATAGCTTGCACGAATTTTCATCAGAAGAACACAAATACTTTTTTAGTTTTTACTTGTTTTCTATTACTTTTTTTTTATTTGAAAGGGGGTTATGTNCTTTTACATAATATTGACAATGACAAATATAGCTTGCACGAATTTTCATCAGAAGAACACAAATACTTTTTTGGTTTTTACTTGTTTTCTATTACTTATTTTTTTTATTTGAAAGGGAGTTATGCTGTAGCTGTTATGGTTTAAGGAAAAATATGGGAAAGCTTGCGGATTGGGCTTCAGGACAAAGCTATGAGCTTTGTTGTGCGTAGAAAGATTAGCGGGATGTGATGGTTTTCGTGGCAGGAGCTTGGTGGTTTCGATGAGCTGGAGGGATTGGGAAATGGGGAGAGAGACGTCAACAATTAATGTAGATCGACAGGTTCAAGGGAACTCAAATGAGCTGCTTGGAGGACTCTAAGAAGATGGAGAGGGGTTGTTATCAGGAGAGGTGGCAGACAAAATAGTTGAGGATGGGGTTTGTGAACTTGACGTGGTTGCTATGATGAGATCGGGTTAGCCGGAGGTCTACGACTCTGGTTGGTTTTTAACGGCAAAGGGTGACGAGCACAGGCATGCTTGCTACAAGTGAGACAGTTATTCTGCAACAAGCATGGACACGAAGCTGGGAGGCGTTTAGCGAGAAAGTTCACCGGTTTGAAAGTGAGTGTAGTTGTTGGGAGGGAATAGAGAGGAGATGGGTTTTATGTGGTTGAGTGGGGGTTAGAGATGGGAAGGCTACTCACGTGAGGAAAGCTGAGGGTAGTGGGTTGGTGGGCTGGTGAGATGTGGAAGTGGTGGCGACTGATAAGAGCTGTAAGCATAGAGGGGCAACTCATCGGAGTGGTGGAAGACTTGGGGTGCGAAGAATAGTGAGATGGTGTTTCGGTCTACTAGATCAAGAAAGAGAGAGTAATGAAAGAAGAGTTATTTTTGCATGAGGGAGATGAGGTCTTTCACAGTTGTACTTTTCGGGTTGTAGTAGGTTGTGAAGGAGGTGTTGTGAATTTTTGGAAAGGCCAATGACATGAGGATAGAGAGGGAGTGGTGTATGGGGAAAATTAGATTAGGTAGGAGAGCATGAGTTTGAGATTTTTTTTATTATGGTTTTAGTCTTTTAGTGTGAGGTGGCAGTGGTTTTTGGAAGAAATTAGATGTTTTTTAATTATATCAATTTTTTTATTTTTAAATTGTAGATTAACGTGTCGTCAATTTGTGTGCAAATACTCAATAATATAGGTACCCTTAGGAAAAGTCGACATTGTGAACGCGTTCGCATGATATGTTTTGCTATCGAGGTCATTTGGGTGACTTCGGCGATGGTTGAGTA
The DNA here is from genome assembly GCA_002079205.1 of Phalaenopsis hybrid cultivar. Lineage (NCBI taxonomy): Eukaryota > Viridiplantae > Streptophyta > Magnoliopsida > Asparagales > Orchidaceae > Phalaenopsis > Phalaenopsis hybrid cultivar. Next base: position 456,113 of record JXCR01063478.1, on the reverse strand, counting down.
TCGACAATCTACAGCTTTCGTCGTGCTCACTCATTTAGATCATAGAAGACCCTTTAAGAAATTTTGACCCTCCGAATGAGCTAGTGCGATCTGTTTTAAAAAAGAGATCATTTGAGCAAATTAAATTTTGGCAAAGTGGGTTAACTTTTATTTGTAAATCATCTTATTCATTGTTCATAATGCATCTCATATGGTCAAATATGAAATGTAGATTGAGGTCAATAGTGATGTGTAAAGAGTTTCACTGCAAGTGAGAGCAGTAAAACATAAAGCACAATATTGAATGATTTACTCAACAAAATAGCATAAAATCATTAGAAGTCACGACTTTAACAATTNAGAAAGAGAGAGTAATGAAAGAAGAGTTATTTTTGCATGAGGGAGATGAGGTCTTTCACAGTTGTACTTTTCTGATTGTAGTAGGTTGTGAAGGAGGTGTTGTGAATTTTTGGAAAGGCCAATGACGTGAGGATAGAGAGGGAGTGGTGTATGGGGAAAATTAGATTAGGTAGGAGAGCATGAGCTTGAGATTTTTTTTTATTATGGTTTTAGTCTTTTAGTGTGTGGTGGCAGTGGTTTTGGAAGAAATTAGATGTTTTTTACTTATATCAATTTTTTTATTTTTAAATTGTAGATTAACGCGTCGTCAATTTGTGCGCAAATACTCAATAATATAGGTACCCTTAGGAAAAATGGACATTGTGAACGCGTTCGCACGATCTGTTTTGCTATCGAGGTCATTTGGGTGACTTCGGCGATGGTTGAGTATCGACAATCTACAGCTTTTGTCGTGCTCACTCATTTAGATCATAGAAGACTCTTTAAGAAATTTTGACCCTCCGGATGTGCTAGTGCGATCTGTTTTAAAAAAGATATCATTTGAGCAAATTAAATTTTGGCAAAGTGGGTTAACTTTTATTTGTAAATCATCTTATTCATTGTTCATAATGCATCTCATATGGTCAAATATGAAATGTAGATTGAGGTCAATAGTGATGTGTTAAGAGTTTCACTGCAAGTGAGAGCAATAAAACATAAAGCACAGTATTGAATGATTTGCTCAACAAAATAGCATAAAATCATTAGATTAAGGGTCACGACTTTAACAATTAAGTATAAATAAGAATAAAATAATATGAAATCAATGCATTTAGACTATAAATTTTTGGACAATATATTTTTAGGTGATTTGATACCCAATTGACTTACATCCTCACATAATTTCTACATGGATTTGAGTTATATTGTTGTACTTGCAAACATGTGCCCAACTTTTTTTCTCCCTTAAGTTGGTTGATAAATCCTTCAACCAGCAGGATGTGGGGTTGTCGGGGCAGGAGCTACGTGGTTGGGGGTTTCGTGAGCTGGAGGGATTGGAAATTTTGGGATAAACATCGACAACTAATGTAGATCGTCAGTTTTAGGGGAATTTAGATGATTGANTTGGACAATATATTTTTAGGTGATTTGATACCCAATTGACTTACATCCTCACATAATTTCTACATGGATTTGGGTTATGCTGTTGTACTTGCAAACATATGCCCAACTCTTTTTCTCCCTTAAGTTGGTTGATTAATCCTTCAACCAGCAGGATGTGGGGTTGTCGGGGCAGGAGCTACGTGGTTGGGGGTTTCGTGAGCTGGAGGGATTGGAAATTTTGGGAGAAACATCGACAACTAATGTAGATCGTCAGGTTTAGGGGAATTTAGATGACTGATGGGAGAACACTGAGAACATGGAGGTGGGTTGTTGGGAGATGTGGTTGACGAAAGAGATGAAGATAGGGGTTTTCAGCACGAAGTGGCTTCAANTGATGGGAGAACACTGAGAACATGGAGGTGGGTTGTCGGGAGATGTGGTTGACGAAAGAGCTGAAGATAGGGGTTTTCAGCACGAAGTGGCTTCAGTGAGGGGATTGGGTTAGTTGGAGGTCTACGGCTCCGGTTGGTGATTAGCGGCAAAGCATGTCAGCCGATGGCAAATTTTTCGCTGGTGAGGGAAGATATTCTGCAACAATATAGGACACAATGTTGGGAGGCGTTAGGCAGGAAAGTTTGTCGGTGGGAAATTGAGTGTAGTTCTTTGGAGGAAAGAGGGAGGAAATGGGTTTCGTGCAGTTGAGTGGGTGTTAGAGAAGGGAAGGCTACTTAAGTGAGGTTGGTGAGATGTGGAAGTGACAATGATTGAGGAGAGCTGGAAGCAGAGAGGGATAGTCTTGTTTGAGCGGGGGAAGGCTTGGAGTGTCAAAAATAGTGAGATAGAGGTTTCAGTCTGCTAGATCCAGAGAGAGAGAGGAATTAAAGAAGGGTTATTTCATGTGAGGGAGATGAGGTTTTTCGCTACTTGGCTTTTCGGGTATTGGTAGGGTGTGAAGGAGGTGTTGTGTATTTTTGGAAGGGCCAATGAGGCTAGCTTGAGAGAGATGTTGTGAAAAACGACGGAAATAAAGTAAAAAAATGGAACGAGTAAAATTGCACACAGAGAAAAAACACCAGAGTGACACACGGATTTACGTGGTTCGGCATGTTTGCCTACTTCCATGGAGCTGCAGAATATTTTATTTCTTCGAGGAATTGCACCGTCGAGCGTCTCGACGTTTACAAGAAAATCTCTATTTTCTTCTCTCTCTTCCTCTCTCTCTCTCTTCCTCTCTTTCACTTAACTCTAAAGATGACTTGGTTTGGTCTTGCTTGGCTTGCATTTCCTTTAAATCAAAAGAGACTATTATAGAAACCATAAGAGCGGTAGGTGGGATGTGGTAGGTGAGCGATAGGTGGGTGTGGTAGGTGGGATACTTAATTAAGAAGCTAATTAAATTCGGTGGACCGGGTCTCCACATTACCAAACAATTCTTTCACTTGGAGACTGGGACACTGAATGCATCACCTACTAACTGCATCATCTACTAGTTGTATCGACCTTTTCCTCAAACATGTTATTCTCCACCTCTGCAACTCGAAACCCCTGTCTTGATGTCAGAAAACCAGCTGAAGTTGAGCACAACTTCAGCTTCTCACGAGTAACACCCTCAGTTGACATATCATCGTTAACGTAGCCTCGTACCACCAAGTTTTTTCTTGGGTTACTCTTGTATCTGCTTACAACTCCCACTTCATGAACAATATTCTGACCCTGCTGAAAACCCTTTTCAACAAATCTGGCCTTGTACCTCTTACTGAACATACCATAAAATTTCACTCTCAGATTACTGAGTCATATGAATATCTTTGTCTACTCATTGTAGGTGCAGGTTACTCCTACTCACCTAGCTATCATCATGGAATATGCCGCTGGTGGTGAGCTATTTGAGAGAATTTGCAATGCTGGACGATTTAGTGAGGACGAGGTTTTACATTTCACCTTATAATTATTCTGCTTCTTTTATGTTGTTTATTTGTTAAGAAATCTGTTGAGTCAAGAGAAATTTTCTGCCTCAATCTTCTTGGTCATCAGGCTAGGTTTTTCTTCCAGCAGCTGATATCAGGTGTCAGCTATTGCCATTCAATGGTATTTTATCTAACTAATTGCATTTTATGTTGGTTATTTGCGAACTGAGATTAATTTTGCAATATATCATTATGTAGGAAATTTGTCACCGTGATCTTAAACTGGAGAACACACTATTAGATGGAAGCCCCGCACCACGTGTTAAAATATGCGACTTCGGCTACTCTAAGGTGTTATCTCACATTCTTACTCCTCACTTTTGGGAAGAGTAAAGTGTCATCAAAATAGTCCTCCGATTATTTATATTGTCATTTTAATCCCAGAGTCTGTAAAAAATATCAAATTAGTCCCTATAATATTTTAATATCGGCTAAAATAATCCTCATGGGGAACTATTTTAGCCCCTTAAAAGAATCAGAAGATTCAATTGATACTTTTATAGACTCTAGGACTAAGATGACCTCCTACATTGACTCAGGGGACCATTATGACACTTTTCTCCTTCTGGCAAACATTTTTCTTTTATAAACAGCCAGCTTGGTTCTCTGGAATGCAGTCTGCTCTGTTGCATTCTCAACCCAAATCAACTGTTGGTACTCCAGCTTACATAGCACCAGAGGTTCTTTCACGGAAGGAGTATGATGGCAAGGTGCTCTTTTTAATATAATTTCTGTCATCTTTTACTTCACTTTTAATGCATTCCATTTTCTTAAGTTATAAAATTGAATTCAGGCAGTATCTTCTTTTGTAAACTATCGATTAAGTTTACACAATCAAACAATGACTGATTTTTCTGTTTGGTGCCATTTCATTTTTCCATTACCTGAGCTCCAAATTTTATTCTAACTCAGATTGCCGATGTTTGGTCATG
>JXCR01063478.1:369089-444780 GCA_002079205.1 Phalaenopsis hybrid cultivar | reverse complement strand
ATATATATATATATATATATATATATATGATTATTTCAAGCCAAAATGAGCCGAGCACGAATGAAAAAATCTTTGTTCGTTGTTCGGCTTGTTTATATATCAAGCACAAAAAAGTTGTTCGTGTTCGGCTTATTTGCTTAGCAATCGAATCAAACACAAGCTTCTTAACGAGTCGAACGCGAACTGTTCGCGATAATGAGCGACAACCCTACTCAAAAGAATAAAGAAAAATGGATAATGACCCACATACCACGTTACAAATTAACCACCTAGGTGATTTTTTTTTTTTTAACTACCGAACAGATGTATTTACGCGTGGCATTATCATATTATTAAACATCTGATAAAATGAAAAATATGGGTTGGGATTTTATCATAAATTTTAATACTTAAGCGAAAATTTGAAAACTTGATGAAAGAGGGTGGTTGATTTATAAACAGGAAGTTCCGACCGCGAGTGGTCTTCATGGTTCGGAGGACTTGGCACCATGTCATATTTGTATTTCAAATAAAAGAAATGCGAAATTTACATCCATACTACAATCTTATCTATTTGCATATTACATTTGCTAAACCTATGCATAAAAATATGTATTTCACAAATAAAAACGTAATGGTAATGAAAATTTTTATATAATATTAAATATTTGAAAGACATGAATCTAAATATGAATATTTAGGCGTTAGATATAGGAATAGTATGCCCCTTAGAAGATTATTTAATATGAATCACGTCTGTCCTTCTCTTTGGTGTCCAGTAGGCTTCGGCAAACTACCTAATTCTGAATTTGGCTCATCTAAAAACAACTTCAAAGTTTTGTTTTTTTTGTTTAAGACTTGAAATCAAGGAATGGACTAATAGATTAAGTTTAGCTCAAATTAAATTTAAATTAATAAAATTGTTGCTTTTTCTGTTGAAAGTTATTTTGACGAGGAAGAATATTGCTTATGCGGCTTATTTAAGAGGAGTNGGTGCCATTTCATTTTTCCATTACCTGAGCTCCAAATTTTATTCTAACTCAGATTGCCGATGTTTGGTCATGCGGANTAGGAGAGTAAGGGAGAAGATATCTTAAGCTACCACAAAGGAGGAGAGAATAACTATAGAGTTAGAGAGGAGTTGAGCATATTGAGGCATTATAAAGGTGTCGCTTGAGAGAGAGGCCATAGAAGGAAGATGAGGGCTCGTCTCTATGTATAAGCTATGTATTCTCCATTTCTTTTGCCTTAGTGAGAAGATGAGGGCTCATCTCTATGTATAAGCTATGTATTCTTCATTTCTTTTGCCTTAGTGAACTGTGAGGGCTCATCTCTATGTATAAGTTATGTATTCTCCATTTCTTTTGCCTTAGTGATATATTGATGCATCTTGAGGCCTTGTATCAAGGTGTTGCTTGAGAGGGAGGTCATAGAAGGAAGATGAGAGTTCGTCTCTATGTATAAGCTATGTATTCTCTATTTCTTTTGTCTTAGTGAACTATTTGATTGATTCCCTTGAAGATGAGGGCTCATCTCTATGTATAAGCTATGTATTCTCCATGCCTTAGTGAAATATTTGATTGATTCCCTCCCGTGGACGTAGATCCAGTTGGATCGAACCACATAAACAATATGTGTTTGTTTGTGTTTTTTTTCGTCTCATTTCTATGCCAGGAAGTACATATCACACAACAATTGGCGCCGTCTGTGGGAAGAGCTTTGTTTCATTTCTATGCCAGGAAGTACATATCTCACAACAATTGGCACCGTCTGTGGGAAGATCCATACTTTTTGGCTAGAGGTGTCCGCGTAAAACTGTTTGCGGCCCGCGACAAAGAAGAGGAGTTCGGCATTCACGAACAGAGGAGCAAGCGGATCGCGTCGCAGGCAGCCGAATCGTGACAGATTCGGTGAGCAGTGGAAGCTTTGATCGACTGGATTAGCACCGCAGGTTGTGCGGTTCGGCGAGACGGAGGAGGAACTGTCCGCGAAAGAGCAGAGGTAGGCGGGTAGTTCGATCCGCGAAGGAGGAGGATTTCCTTGACAGCTAGCACACGCTGCGACAGAAGCACGCCACGATAACTCCCGGAATTCAGTAGGTGTTCAGCAAAGCGGACTTCAGACGTTATTGGGGATCAAGCCACAATAATGGGTTCCGCCAAATTTGAAATCGAGAAATTCAACGANCAGTAGGTGCTCAGCAAAGCGGACTTCAGACGTTATTGGGGATCAAACCACAATAATGGGTTCCGCCAAATTTGAAATCGAGAAATTCAACGGTAATAATGATTTCGGTCTATGGAGAGTAAAAATGAGGGCTCTATTGGTTCAGCAGGGTGTTGCAGAAGCCTTGCAAGGGTCGGCGGCATTGCCGACTGACATGGCTGAGAAGGAGAAGATCGGCATACTGGACAAGGCCCGCAGTTTGATAATCCTGATCTTCGGCGATNGAGAGCTCTATTGGTTCAGCAGGGTGTTGCAGAAGCCTTGCAAGGGTCGGCGGCATTGCCGACTGACATGGCCGAGAAGGAGAAGATCGACATACTGGACAAGGCCCGCAGATTGATAATCCTGAGCTTCGGCGATAAAGTTCTAAGAGAAGTGTCGAGGGAGACAACGACTCAAGCACTTTGGGCCAAACTCGAGGTACACTACCTGACAAACTCTCTGGCTAATAGACTCTTTCTGAAGCAGCGCCTATACTCCTTCAAAATGCATGAAGACAAATCTGTCTCAGAGCAGATCGATGAGTTCAACAAGATGNATGACTGCTCCAACGTTTCCTCCTCCTCCCGTCATCCCTGATACTAGTCCCAGTGACCTGGATTATGTACAACGAAGCATCATTTTTATCAGCCAAGCAATGTTGATTTTCATTTTCTGAAAAAAATTTGCTTATTTAGATGTTCCTAGTTCTACATAACACTGGGTTTTTATATATTTTCATATCTAACAATAATGTTTCATATTTATATACATAACACTCAAATTTAGGTGTGAGATACTTAAATCCATAAGAATTATGTGCTCCGCATGTAAATTTCTCATAAAAAAAACTTATTACAGGGTAGGATATGTAAATTTGCTATATAAAAGAATAAATAAAAACTAACTTTCATATCCTGTAATTGTGTTGGTCAAAAAAAGGCATCATTTATAAAGTTATCTTCAGTGGATTCTACACATTAAGTTTTGGTATCTTTTACTTTCCATTGTCTTATTCACATAAAAGGCATTTCTATCACTTGCTAATTATAATATACTGATGAGAAAAGATGAAATGACATGTATACGACACAAAATAAATACATATTTATTATTAAAAATATGATGCATGTGAGTATATATTTGAAATAAATCATAAAATATTAATTTTTACTTTTTAAAAAAAAGAAATAAATATTATAAAATTGTCGATCAAAATAAATTAATTATTTAAGGATNATGTTAGGTGCTAAATTTTAAAAGTATTTAAGATAATACTTATCGGCTTATAACTTAATAAAAATGTTCATATTTCAAAAATGAGAGATTGGTTGCTTAAATATTAATAAATAGCAAATTTTATGTTGACAATTAAGGGTTTGATACAAACAAAAATGTTATTTAATCTAGATTTGTTCGTGAATTATGCTCAAATTTTAACATCATTGGGGAGAAGAAGAAGAAAAATAAATGGAGAATCATGGAGGAGAGATTAATCTCCCTTTTTTCTCTCTTGTCTCCATTTTAAATATTGAACCCCCTATTCATAGATATTGGGTTGTTATTTAATTTAATATATAATTTGAGGTGACTACAATAAAAATATACTATGGTACACCATGGAACATATGATCNGAGTCAAAGAACTTCAGAGGAAGCATGATAGGGACAAGGAAGTCAGCGGAGACAGTCTTATTGTCAGAGGAATATTGAACAAGAAAGATTCAAGAACTGGTCAAAACAGATCAAGGTCAAGCAAGGATGGCAGGAATTCAGTCATCAAGAGGATCTTTGAAGTGCTATCATTTGTCACAAAGACGGTCATTTCAAGAGGAACTGCCCAGACAGGAAGAATAAGTATCAAGAAGAGCTCACAAAGACGGTCATTTCAAGAGGAACAGGGGAGCTTTCAAGTGCTATCATTGTCACAAGGACGGTCATTTCAAGAGGAACTGCCCAAACGGGATCTTTTAAGTGCTATCATTGTCACAAAGATGGTCATTTCAAGAGAAACTGCCCAGACATCAAGAATAAGTATCAAGAAGAGCCAAAAGAATCAGGAGAAGCAAGCGTAGCCTCTGATGACTACAATTTTGCTGAGGCCCTGGTGATCACATAATTTAAATCCAGTAAGGAGTGGATCCTCGACTCAGGGTGTTCTTTCCACATGTGTCCTCACAAAGTCTGGTTCGAGACACTGCAACAAGAAAATGATGAGTCCGTTCTACTGGGCGACAATAAAGCCCACAGGGTTGTTGGAAGTGGATCAATCAGGATAAGAATGTTTGATGGAATTGAACGAGTACTGAAAAATGTCAGGCACGTACCAGAGCTAAAAAGAAATCTGATTTCTTTAGGTATGCTGGAGTCAAGCANAAAACAGGGGCGGGAAGATGGAGAGAAGAGTGGTGGGGTGGTGGCTATTTATAGGAAATGTTGAGAAATGAGGAGTTGGATTTGTAGGGGTTTCCGGATTTGTTGGATGATTTGGTTGTAGCCATCAAGATAATATTAGGGTTAAATATCAGATAATGGAGGTATTAGTTTATTGGGGTTAAAAATATTTGCTGATTGTTCACAGTAAAAAATTATTCAATGTTAGGTGCTAAATTTTAAAAGTATTTAAGATAATACTTATTGGCTTATAACTTAATAAAAATGTTCATAGTTCAAAAATGAAAGATTGGTTGCTTAAATATTAATAAATAGCAAATTTTATGTAGAAAATTAAGAGTTTGATCCCTATAAAAATGTTATTTAATCTAGATTTGTTCGTGAATTATGTTCAAATCTTAATATCATGGGGGAGAAGAAGAAGAAAAATAAATGGAGAATCATGGAGGAGAGATTAATCTCCCTTAGTTCTCTCTTGTCTCCATTTTAAATATTGAACCCTCTATTCATAGGTATTGGGTTGTTATTTAATTTAATGTATAATTTGAGGTGACTATAATAAAAATATACTATGGTACACCATGGAACATATGATCTTGCCATGCTCTATTAATGGTGTCATACTCTATTAATGGTACACCATGGCACATATGATTTGAAATTTATTTGTGGACTAAGCTCAAATCTTACTAGCATTAAAAAACAGAGGGAAAAAAATAGAGGGGGAGCAAATGGGACTAGAAAGTAATCTTTATCTTTTCACCCATCTTAATTTTAAACTTTTGACCCTCTATTTATAGATCTTAGAGAAATCCTTACTTTCAAATAAGATTTGATAAGACCAATTAAAATACATTAAGATAAATATGACCATGTCACACCCTATTAATAGTGTCATATTGTTGTCTTCCTCCAGTAGATGTTATGGTGCCTATAAGGTAGTTGAGAATGAGCAACTAGTTTGCTCGACAACTTGACGAATCAACTCAGCAAGCCAATCCAGCAAGACCACTTAAAATGCATACATTTACTTCCCCAATCTTCAAGTATCATTGGAAGGCAAGTGTGAAAAGAACAAATGAATAGGAAAAAAAAAATTGTGCATTGCTTAGGAGTGAAATTGATATCTTGCTCCTATTTGTAGAACGAGTTAAAATATCTATTTTTGGCCTAGCTGTGTGATCACCCTGTGTACAATTAATAATAATACTTTTTCTTCATATGAAAGATTTCGCATCGTACATAATCGCCTACACATACAAACTTCATCAAATCAATAAAATGAAACTTTTTTTCTTTGTTCGAGCTATGCTTATTCAATATCATTTTCATTATTAAGTTAATCAACGCTATTAAATGATATATTATCAATCTCAACTTGGTTTTCAGTGCATACTTCAAAAGATGGAATTCAAACATGAGAATTATTAGGAGAAGTCCGATCAGCATTGTTTCTCTTCCCTCTCTCATTTTTACTATTTTGGGCAAACTTAAGACTTGGCTGATGGCAGCCCTTCTCCTTCTCCTCATCATTCCACTCCGAAGAATAGTAATCCTCCTCCGTAAATCCCTGCTTTGGGCCGCAGAGCATTCCGCCCCATTGTGGGAAATAGATGAGCAATATCAACAGAGTGCAGCAGACGATCATGACGCCCATTAGAGTGATTCCCGTTTCCTTGGAGTATTTTGAGCCTTTGAAGAATATTATTTGAGTTATGACTGCTCCAACGTTTCCTCCTGCTCCCGTCATCCCTGATATTAGTCCCAGTGACCTGAATTATGTACAATAAAACATCATTTTTATCAGCCGAGCAATGTTGATTTTCGTTTTCTAATAAGATTTGTTTATTTAGATATTCCTAGTTCTACATAATACTGAGTTTTTATATATTTTCATATCTAACAAAAATGTTTCATATTTATATACATAACACTCAAATTCATAAGAATTATGTGCTCCGCATGTAAATTTCTCATAAAAAAAAAATTATTACAGGTTGGGATATGTAAATTTACTATATAAAAAAATAAATAAATAATAACTTTCATATGGTGCACTTGTGTTGGTCAAAAAACGGCATGATTTATAAAGTTATCTTCAGGGATTCTACACATTAAGTTTTGGTATCTTTTACTTTCCAATGTCTTATTCGCATAAAAGCCATTTCTATCACTTGCTAATTATGAAATGACATGTATACGACACAATAAAATACATATATATTATTAAAAATATGAGATGCATGTGAGTATATATTTGAAATAAATCATAAAATATTAATTTTTACTTTTTTANTTGGTCAAAAAAAGGCATCATTTATAAAGTTATCTTCAGTGGATTCTACACATTAAGTTTTGGTATCTTTTAGTTTCCAATGTCTTGTTCACATAAAAGCCATTTCTATCACTTGCTAATTATAATATACTGATGAGAAAAGATGAAATGACATGTATACGACACAAATAAATACATATTTATTATTAAAAACATGAGATGCATGTGAGTATATATTTGAAATAAATCATAAAATATTAATTTTTACTTTTTTTAAAAAGAAATAAATATTATAAAATTGACGATCAAAATAAATTAATTATTTAAGGATTTTCTTAGAAAGTTGAGCTAATAATTGCAGCCAAGCCTCCTCATGCGTTATAAAAAAAAAACCTCAGATAAAATTATAATGGCGATCTAAAATACAATATAAGAGAAAGCTATTCCAAATATACTAAAAATGATAATATATACACCAACATTTTACAAAATAATTTTTAAAAATCGAATTCTATTATNATGCGCTATAAAAAAAAAAAACCTCAGATAAAATTATAATGGCGATCTAAAATACAGTATAAGAGAAAGCTATTCCAAATATACTCAAAATGATAATATATTCACCAACATTTTACAAAATAATTTTTAAAAATCGAATTCTATTAATTTTTTATTCAATTAATTTAATTAATTATATATAAATATATTGACAATTTATTATTTTTAATATATTTCACCATCATTGAATTTAAATTTGTAACACAAAAAAATACCATGCCAATAGAAAGAAACGAGAAGTAATAAATTGTGAATACGATGGCGGTCNGGCTATAAAAAAAAAAAAAACCTCAAATAAAATTATAATGACGATGTAAAATACAATATAAGAGAAAGCTATATTCCAAATATACTCAAAATGATAATATATTCACCAACATTTTATCAAAATAATTTTTAAAAATCGAATTCTATTTATTTTTTATACAATTAATTTAATTAATTATATATAAATATATTGATAATTTATTATTTTCAATGGATTTCACCATCATTAATTTTAAATTTGTAATACAATAAAATACCATGCCAATAGAAAGAAACGAAAAGTAATAACTTGTGAATAGGATGGCGGTTCGTTGATTGGGCAACTTACCTTCGTGAGATGAAGGGCACAATACCAAACGTAAGGCCGCAGGCAGCCTGGACGAAGAGCGAGAAGAACACCATGACGAGCACCGATAAGCTCAGCCTCCCCATCCTCCCCAACACAATGCACAGAATCCCGCCGGCGGTCTGAACAATCCAGAGGCCCCAAAGCCTCCCTCTCATGCCGAACCTCGCCGCAAGCCGGTCGGAAATCCACCCTCCTCCCGGTCTCGACACCACGTTCGCCAGACCGAAGCTCGCCGCGATGATCCCCGCGGTGTGAAGATTCAGATCGAATCTGTCGTAGTAGTACTCGGCAATGATGTTGTCCACCGCCAGCTCCACCCCGAAGCAATATCCATATGTTATCGCTAGTATCCATCCTCTGTTATTAAATTTAAGCTAATTGATCATAAAGCGCAGATGGAATCATATGTATCCGNCTCGGCAATGATGTTGTCCACCGCCAGCTCCACCCCGAAGCAATATCCATATGTTATCGCTAGTATCCATCCCCTGTTATTAAATTTAAGTTAATTGATCATAAAGCGCAGATGGATTCATATGTATCCAAAGGATTTTGGTTAGGTTAAGAATAACTTGATCGTGTTCGACATATTGATTTAATGAGTGAATTGAATACGAGTTAGTCGAATACTAATTATTTGCTGCCTTTTTGACAATTCTAATAGTATGTATGTAAAACTTTCTTTTTAAAAAANCAGACCGAAGCTCGCCGCGATGATCCCCGCGGTGTGAAGATTCAGATCGAATCTGTCGTAGTAGTACTCGGCGATGATGTTGTCCACCGCCAGCTCCACCCCGAAGCAATATCCATATGTTATCGCCAGTATCCATCCCCTGTTATTAAATTTAAGTTAATTGATCAGAAAGCGGAGATGGATTCATAGGCATCCAAAGGATTTTGGTTAGGTTAAGAATAACTTGATCTTGTTCGACATATTGATTTAATGAGTGAATTGAATACGAGTTAGACAAATACTAATTATTTGCATCTCATTCTTATGCATTTATTTATCTCACATCAAATTTTAATTTTTAGAAGCTAAATATTTTTCTTATGCATGAAAAAATGTATGAAAAATTGAACTATTTATTTTTTTATGTAAAAGTTAAAGTTTAGAAGTGAGAGAAAGTAAATGCATTAGAATGTAAATTCCCAAAAAATAAAACGCGAAAGACACAACCTGTAATTGCTGACGGCGCAGCGAAAAACGCCATCAAACCCCTCGGACTTCATCTCCCCTGTCTTCTTCAACTCAACAAAATTGCCGTCGGGGAAATCCTGCCCCATCGCCAGCACCGCCAGCGCCGACGCCATCTGCACCAACCCCGGCACAAAAAAAGCCACCCTCCACGCCGTAAACTCCGCACACCCCATCTTCCTCACAATCGAATAAATAAACGGCATGATCAATTGAATCGCTCCGCCGCCCAGATTTCCCCACCCACCCACCAACCCATTCGCCTCCCCCACCTTCCTCCCCGAGAACATCGAACTCATCCAGTACTGCGTCGACACGAACGACGCGATTGAGAACCCCGTGAAGAAACGGACGAGGAGGAAGCCGGAGGGGGATGAGATGACGGAGGTGAAGAATACGGCAGGGGAGGTGAGGAGGGTGAGAGAAGCAGAGGCCAGTCGGGGGCCGATGAGATCGCATGCGGAGCCCATGGCTATGCGGGCGATAACGGCGCCGGAGACGGCCGCAATGCCGGCGTTGCTGATGTCGGTGGAGGTGAGGGAAAGGTTGTCGCGGATGATGGGGAGGAGAGGGGGGGAGGCGAAGGTGGAGCAAAAACAGGCGAAGAAGGAGAACCAGCAGAGGTGGAAGGACCGCATGTGAGGGGGGGCGAAGGAGAAGATCCGGAGGTGGGTTGCTTTGTGCTCGGAGTCGACGGGGAGCGGGAAGGTAGGGGATGGGGGTTGTTTGTTGCCTTGGGGTTTGGGAGGTGGTGGTGGTGGTTCCATGGTTTTTGGAGGAGGGTGGGGAGTGGAGAGGGGTTCGTATTGGGACAGGGGAGGTGGAGGAATGAAAAAAAAAAACCNTGCCTTGGGGTTTGGGAGGTGGTGGTGGTGGTTCCATGGTTTTTGGAGGAGGGTGGGGAGTGGAGAGGGGTTTGTATTGGGACAGGGGAGGTGGAGTAATGAAAACAAAAAACGGATCTTGGGGAGTGGGAAAGTGAGTTGAGAGATCTGAATTGTTTGTGATTGGGGGAGATGTTGAGGTCGAAAGCAAGTTGAGTTGAGAGAGGGAGAGACGTTGACTTTTGAGGGGATTGGAGCGTCAACTTGCTGTCGAGTTGCAGTGGAAGGGGAGGTGAGGGAGTACCGGATTGTTAGGGGAAGAATGCATATCAGCATATAGAATTGGTTCTTGTGAAAGATCGGAAAAGCCGGCCGAAGTGGACATTCGACTAATTCGTATGTATATAAACATTTTAAAATATAAAATATAAAATATTGTATTAAAATGTAAATATTAAATCATATTTCTCAAATTAAAATTCAACAACTCAATTTTATTCTTTTAAATTTAAATTAAGCATATAATTAATATTTTTATATTAGTTTAAAATTTTATCATCTTTTTAAAATAGAAAGGTATGGACAAATTGTAAAACAGTAATTTGATTATACTGAAAATAAATAAATCACAAATTTTAGAGACATCAAGTTTGATACACCACCAACAATTTTTCGTCATCTAACACGAATATCGAGGCATGAAACAAATCTCGAGATGATATTTTAAGTCAGAAACATTCAAATCTTAATAAAAAATCATCCAGAGTTCTGATTTCAACAAACTTATAATCAAATAAGCCGGTTAGATGAGACGGACCTAATGATATGAAAATTAGCCCAATCCGAGTCAAATCAAGCTCATATCAAGTCATTAAACCACAGCTAGAAGATTTATGAATATATTTGGAAAGTCAAACGATTGTCAAAGATGACCAATTTATACTTAAATCGAGCGGCTCGACAAGACGAATCCAACGAGCTCAATGTCACTCAATTATGACATCATTAAGACACTCAAATGTCCATTAAACGTTGTATGATCAAGGGAAGCTTTCCGAACCGTCCGATCAAAATGGTTCATATTCATGCATTAATTCCATTAAACGCTGTATGATCGGGAGAAGCTTTCCGAACCGTCCGATCAAAATGGTTCATATTTATGCATTAATTGAACCAAAAACACTATAAATAGAGCCCCATCTAGGGCTGTAAATGAGCCGAGCTTGAGCGAGCTCAGTCTTGGTTCGTGTTCGGCTCGTTCANTAATGTACACAACTTGAAGGTTGTACTTCTCAAACTGATGGGGTCGAAAGCATGGTCTCTAAAGGTTCACATATTGAATTGATTTTTTAAGGGAGAAAATAAATTATTGTAGTGCGGCTCGGAAATTTATGGTGATAGAGTGATAATCTAATTTCTTAATGTTATACGGAAATCCAACACACACACAGATAATAGAAAAGTAGTATTAGAAGACACCTTAATTTTTTCATGAAAATCCCCTGGAAANGGATTGGAGCGTCAACTTGCTGTCGAGTTGCAGTGGAAGGGGGGGTGAGGGAGTTCCGGATTGCTAAAGGGGAAGAATGCATATCAGCATATGGAATTGGTTCGTGTGAAAGATCGGAAAAGCCGGCGGAAGTGGACTTTCGACTAATTCTTATATATATAAATATTTTAAAATATAATATATAAAATATTTTATTAAAATGTAAATATTAAATTATATTTCTCAAATTAAAATTCAATAACTCAATTTTATTCTTTTAAATTTAAATTAAGCATATAATTAATATTTTCACATTAGTTTAAAATTTTATAATCTTTTTAAAATAGAGAGGTATGAACAAATTGTAAAACAAGTAATGTGATTATATTGAAAATAAATAAATCACCAATTTTAGATACATCAAGTTTGATACACCACCAACAAAATTTTATCATCCAACACTAATCTCAAGGCATGACACTTATCTCGAGATAATATTTTAAGCAAAAAACAATTAAATCTTAATAAAAAAGTCATCTGGAGCTCTGATTTCAACAAACCTATCGTCAACCTGACCGGTTCAACGGACCTAATGATATGAAAATTAGCCCAATCCGAGTCAAATCAAACCCAGATCAAGTCATTAAATCACAACTAGAAGTTTTATGAATATATTTGGAAATTCAAACGACCGTCAAAAATGACAAATTTATACTCAAATCGAGCGGCTCAACAAGACGAATCCAATGAGCCCAAGATCACTCAATTCTGACATCATTAGGCACTCAAATGTCCATTAAACACTGTATGATCGGGGGAAGCTTTCTAGACCGTTTGATCAAAATGGTTCATATTCCTGCATTAATTGCACCCAGAACAGTTTAAATAGAGTCATATCACTCTCATGAGCGGAGAGGAAGTCTAGAGAGAACCTAAGATCTTGATGAGAAGCCGAAACTCAACACCACCGTCGACCTCCGTCGTCGACCGCCGTCAATAGCCGACGATCGCTGCCGACCTCAGACGACCACCGCCTATCATCGTCGACAACTGTTGACCGTCGTCGACCACCACCTACCATCATCAATCACCACCAACCAGACGTCGTCCGTTGATGTAATCTGAGAAATATAATTACCCATTACCGTCTGTAGGTCAAGGGATTTCTGTAATCATCAATTAATAGTTGATTTCCACAACTGGGTCAGACCCCGTGGTTTTTTCTAACGGGTTTTTCACATAAAAACTTCTAGAGTCTTCACTGTTTTTTTTTATTTCATCTATGTGTGTGCTGAGCTTTCGTACAATGCTAAGACGATAAATTGTTACTCTACCTNCTTAACGAACGAGCTGAACACGAGCTGCTTAACGAGCCGAACACGAGCTGTTCACGAACAACGAGCCAAATTCACAGCCCTAGCCCCATCCATCTCATGAGGGGGGAGGAAGTCTAAAGAGAGCCCGAGGTCTTGAGGAGAAACTGCAACTCTACACCATCGCCGACCTCCGTCAGCGACCACCGTCAATCGTCGACCGCCGTCAATCGTCGACAATCGCCGCTGACCTCAGACGACCACCGCCTATCGTCGTTGACCACTGCTAACCGTCGTCGACCACCGCCGACCGTCGTACCGTCATCAATCACCACCAACCAGACGCCGTCAGTTGACGTTATGAGAAATATAGTTACCTGTTCCCGTCTGTAGGACAAGAAATTTCTGTAATCATCAATTAATAGTGAATTTTTGCAACTGGGCTAGGCCCCGTGGTTTTTCCCTAACGGGTTTTCCACATAAAAAATTATGGAGACATCACCATTTTTTTTCTATTTCATCTGTGTGTGCTGCTGAACTTTCGTACAACGCTAAAACTATAAATTGTTACTCTACTGCCGCGAATTTTCTAGCAAGCATCAAAGTTATTATTTTATTTGATTTTTGCTTTGCATTGGAGGCAACGGATTTAATTTAAGTAAATTTAGTGAATACTTTAAATTTGGATATAGGAAAACTTTGGTGATTAAATCCTGTGAAACTATTTAGTAATTTTCATTTTAAGATTTAAAAATTTCAGTTCAGTTTAATTTTTTAAATAATTTTAATTATAATAATCATTAAGTAATAATTTAATAAGTTAATTAATTAGTACTTAGAATTTTTTTCTGAAAAGTTTNATTTTTGCTTTGCATTGGAGGCAACGGATTTAATTTAAGTAAATTTAGTGAATACTTTAAATTTGGATATAGTAAATCTTTGGTGATTAAATTCTGTGAAACTATTTAGTAATTTTCATTTTAAGATTTAAAAATGTCAGTTCAATTTAATTTTTTTAATCATTTTAATTATAATAATCATTAAGTAATAAGTTAATTAATTAGTACTTAGAATTTTTTTCTGAAAGATTACTCATGATTTAAAAATTTATTGTTCAAGAGCTAACAAGATCTAATTATAATTTTTATAAAATAATATTTTAATAAAGTATATTTAATCATCCATTAATCACATCCCTTTAAAATTTAATCATCTAGGTAGATAATTACTCATAGATTATAATTTTAGTAAACTAATTAATTAATAACTAGAACTATGATATTATTTCATTACTTTTTTGTTAATTATTTAGTGAACCAAATAAAAATAAATTAACTTTTTAAATAACTAATAACTAGCTAAGAATTTATATATCTAATTAATCGTATCGTATAAATAATGCCTAACCTAAACCCCGCTTTGACCCTGCTTTTTCTGTTTTTCTCTCCCAAATACTCAAGCTGTACTCCCCTCCCTCTCTCTTCATGAATCTTTATTGCATCTAGACTCTGTGAAAAAGACTCCACAAAGTGAGTTGATTGCAGAGTCCAATAAGTGGAGTACAAGTGAAATTGGGTCTCACAGTATATAAAAATTAAAAAAGAAGTGTGACCCGATCCGAATCAACGCGAGAAATTTAATAGGTGTGTTTATCGTGAACCCGACTCAAATTAAATCCCGTAACAGACAAAAACTTCATTTTTGGAGCTTTTCGTCTGTTCACATTCGGCTTCTTCCTCCTTTGACTTTTCTAGCTTTCTTCGGCACTTCGATCGGTGGTTTGTCTTTGACGACAGTGATTCTCCATTCAGACGGCTGGTGGTGGTACTCCATTCAGTTTCGACTCTTGAAAACGGAAGGTATGTTACACAATACTCATTCCAAATATTAGTGCTTAGTCGTTTCATTGCAACAACTAGTGATTTATTTTCTTTCTCGTTGTAGCATGCAAAATGGAAGGTCGCAAGGGAGCCGAAGAAGAATCTAGCGGTCTCCCGAAGTTGTTGAGGTAACTACATTGTTTATTTTAAAATAAAATTTGAAGTTTTAGTCAGTTATTATAGTATTATAGTGGTGTTAAAGTTGTATTTTTGTGTGATATTGTGTGCAATAAAGATGTTATTTTGTGTAATTGTTGTGTTATGTTATTTAGAGATGCGTCATAAAAGTGTTATAATATGTTATTGTGTGTTATAATTGTGTTATAGTTGCGTTATAGATGTGTTATAATGTGTTATTGTGTGCTATAATCGTTAGATATGTGTTATAACACTTGAATTTTGAAATTTTGAGCAACAATAATTGGTTATAACACTTTAATTTTATGGTATAACATTTGAATTTTGAAATTTTGAGCAACAATATTTGGTTATAACACTTTAATTTTATGGTATAACACTTATAATTTTAAATTTTAGGTTATAAAGTTATATAATTTGTTATAACACAAGATTTTGAAATTTTTATCAACAATATTTCGTTATAACACTTAAATTTTACGGTATAACCTTATATTTTGAAATTTTGAGGTTATAAGGTCATATAACACGATCAAATTTAAAATAACACGTCAATAATTAATTATAATACATCTATTCTCAATATAACACATATATATCACAGTATAATATGATTATTTTATCTTTTGAACTTTATTTATATTTAAATATTTTAAGAAGTAATTATTTTATGATATAACACTTAAATTTTGAAACTTTCAGATTGTAAGGTCATATAACACGATAAAATTTTAAATAACGAGTCAATAATTAATTATAACACATGTATTCTCAATATAACGTATATATGTCCCAGTATAACAGGAGTATTTTGTATTCTGAACTTTATTTATATTTGAATATCTTAAGAAGTAACTATTTTACGATATAACACTTAAATTTTGAAAATTTCAAGTTATAAAGTCATATAACATGGTAAAATTGAAAATAACGCATCAATAATACTTAAACTCGTTATAACACTTTAATTTTGAATAATAACACAATAATATTACGGTATAATACTTAAATTTTGCTAAATAACTAGTCAATAATTCCTAATAACACATGTATTCTCAATATAACGCGTATATATTGCAGTATAACACGATTATTTAAAAAATAATATGGTTTAATTAAGCTATAACACAATATTTTCGATAAATAACGCTTCAGTAATACCGCGTGACGGCGGAATAACACGGACTTGTGTTATATGGCGGCGGTATAACACATGGGGAATATTCCCCATGTGTTACACCGCTGGACTGTGTTATAACACATGCCTGAGTTATAATACCGCGATTAGATGTGTTATAGGAATTATCTGAAAATAAGGCGGTTTAATTAAAGTATAACACAAGATTTTTTATAAATAACGCGTTATTAAATACCCGTGACGGCGGAATAACACGTATCTGTGTTATATTATGGCGGTATAACACAAGGGGAATATCCCCCATGTGTGTGTTACACCGCGGTAACACATGGTGATTATTCCACATATATTATACCTCAGTGGAATGATAAGGGCAGAAGTTATAAACGACGAAATAACACCTACCTGCGGTATATGCGGCGGTTTAACCGCAAAAATAAGTAAATATATAAATTAAGTATACATTTATATAAGTAATATATCAATTTATATAAGTAATATATAAATTAAGTAATATATCACGGTATATGTGTGGTATTATATATATTGATAAATTAAGTATAAATATATAAATTAAGTAATATATCAATTATATAAGTAATAAATTAAGTATAAATTTATAAATTAAAGTATAACACAAGTTTTTCGATAAATAACAAATTATTAAATACTCGTGACGTTGGAATAACACGTATTTGTGTTATATTACGACGGTATAACACATGAGAAATATTCCCCATTTGTTACACTACGGTAACATATGAGCAAAATTCCCCATGTGTTATATCTCAGCGGAATAATAAGAGCAGGAGTTATAGGCGGTGAAATAACACTTATTTGCGTTATAAACGGCGGTTTAACCGCAAAATTAAGTAAATATATAAATTAAGTATAAATTTATATAAATAATATATCAATTTATATAAGTAGTATATAAATTAAGTAATATATCACGGTATATGTGTGTTATTATATATATTAATAAACTAAGTCTAAATTTATAAATTAAATAATATATCAATTATATAAGTAATAAGTTTAGTATAAATTTATAAATTAAAGTATAACACAAGTTTTTCGATAAATAACGCGTTATTAAATACCCGTGACGGCAGAATAACACTTATCTGTGTTATATTACAGCATTATAACACATGAGGAATATTCCCCATGTGTTACACCGCTCATACCTCAGCGGAATAATAAGGCCAGACATTATAAGCGGCGGAATAACATCTACCTGCGTTATAAGCGACGGTTTAACCACAAAATTCAGTAAATATATAAATTAAGTATAAATTTATATAAGTAATATATAAATTAAGTAATATATCACGGTATCTGTGTGTCATTAAGGCTTTTTGGCGGGATTATATACGGATAAAAAGTCACTTTTTTTCGTCTTGGGCACGGTCAGGTCTTAGACAGGCCGGGTTGCCTATTTTAATTAATTTATTTTACCTTCTGCAGCGGTGGGTCCCAGAATTTCACATGACGAGCTTGTATTAGACCCCACTTGCAGCTCCGCCTTCGGTCTCCGGATGAAATAATCACCGCAAATTTTCAAAAATAGTACCTTCATAAATTAAATTAAAGTTTACCTGAAGTTGAATACGAAGAAAATCCTACTTTCCTGTTACCATCCTTGGCTGATTGCTTCATTAGGGTAAAATCAAATATTTTTGAAAAATGTGGAGTTTATGACGAAAGATAACTCATGTTCTTTTAAAAAATAGTAAAAATACATTTTTTAACTGTGTAAATTTCTTTAAGTTTTATTCTTTGATTTGATGACGATGTTATAACTGTGATAAAGGTTAAATAATGCCGAATTGAGTAGTTTATAGTAATAATTTATATGTTAGACTCATGCAAAACTGTTATATGTTAGACTCATGCAAAACTGTTATATGTTAGCTCATGCAAAATGTCATACCTATTATGATAATGATATTAATATTTATTTTTTCAATTTATTAAAGTTGAATCAATAAGACTCATTATTGACATATTCTTCATTTTTTTGTCATAAAAGTGAAAGTAACATGTAAAAGATAAATTTCAAATCAATTTGTTTGATCTTATACTATGACTAACATTTAAGCATTAATGTAACAGTACAAGCAATTTTTTTTTTATTTATTTATAACAGAAACGCCGTAAGCATGCCTTAATTTAATTTTTTAAGTTGTGGGGGCCACTGTTCCAGGTGTCATCTTTCGATTGGACACCGCACGCAACTATGCGTGCGGTGTCCGCACAGAATAAGAACTCGTGCTCTNATATATATATATATATATATATATATATATATATATATATATATATATATATTTCACATTTTTAGAATTCAGTTAGTTATATTTTTTATGTGATATAAAAGATTCGGATGGCAGAAAGGTAAAAATTGAAGTTTTTGCGTGAGATATGGAAATATATAAGAACTGGGTGAATGTATGTAAATGTCCCACAAAAAGAAAAGAACTGCATGCAAAAAAATCATTTTTTCAGTCCAGGTAGCTTCGGTATAATTTATGTAGCCGTTGCATTTGAAAATTTGGCCAACCCTAGCCCTAGACTCCCCCTCCCTCGCGATCTCACACAGCTTTCTTCTCCCGCTCGTTCCCGCTCCCGATGACTCAACCCTTCATCAAAAGCCCACCGGCAACTACAAACCCCCGCAAATTTAACCGCAACATCCTCTGCATCAAAAGCCCGCAGGAGCTCGGTGGAGCAGCATCCGCAGGAGGAGTGAATAATTCATGAGAGTTTTGAATTTAAGTTTATCCAACACCAGCATTTTTTATCTCTGAATTTTAAAGAAAGGAAGGAGAAACTATATTTACCAGGATAAGATTACATAAACCAATTAGAACATAATTTGTTGAGGGTTCATTGATAACATATATTAAAAATATATTATAATGAGTTTTGAGATAGAATTAATGATATATGATTTCAATATAATGAAAAAGAACTCATCATAATAGCTAGATTTTTTTTTTTTGGTTTTGTTTTAAATATCTAGCAGCTAAATATAGATAAAACATTAAAAGAAGTGAGTGTTTTCAATATATATGAATTGTTCTTCAGAAAATATTAAAATAAGTTATACATGTTTTATTGTTTTTTAAATAAAAAAAATTTCCCTAGACAATAAACTTGACACAGACTCCACCGACTCCATCCGCTAGTTGTCTTGATGCCCCGATTCCCCTATTTCAGGGAAATGAAGAGATAGGAGGCGCTGTTGGTCTTACCCATAGATGAAGCAATTGGAGAGTTAAGAAGGCTGAGGTGAGAAAATGGCCGAGAGCGCTTTCAGCGGTGGATTTGTGAGCACGCACGNTTTAAGTTTATCCAACACCAGCATTTTTTATCTCTGAATTTTAAAGAAAGGAAGGAGAAACTATATTTACCAAGATAAGATTACATAAACCAATTAGAACATAATTTGCTGAGGGTTCATTGATAACATATATTAAAAATATATTATAATGAGTTTCTAGATAGAATTAATGATATATGATTTCAATATAATGAAAAAGAACTCATCATAATAGCTAGATTTTTTTTTTTTTTTGGTTTTGTTTTAAATATCTAGCAGCTAAATATAAATAAAACATTAAAAGAAGTGAGTGTTTTCAATATATATGAATTGTTCTTCAGAAAATATCAAAATACGTTATACATGTTTTATTGTTTTTTAAATAAAAAAAATTTCCTTAGACAATAAACCTGACACAGACTCCACCGACTCCATCCGCTAGTTGTCTTGATGCCCCGATTTCCCTATTTCAGGGAAATGAAGAGATAGGAGGCGCTGTTGGTCTTACCCATAAATGAAGCAATTGGAGAGTTAGCGGCCTCAAACAGAAAGCTGGATGACAGTGACTTCAATAAGAAGGCTGAGGTGAGAAAATGGCCGAGAGCGCTTTCAGTGGTGGATTTGTGTGCACGCACGCTTATACCGGGCTCAAGATGTATCTCGTCTTTCCCTCATGTTAGGTATGGTTCATATACCAAATAAGGTACATACGCTAGCGCGGAACGAAGCTAGCCAACAGAGCGGAAGTATCTGTCCAATCTGAGGAGTTTAGTTATGTGGGTTTGGTGTGCGGGAGTAACAACCGTGCGGTACGTTACTGAGACAATTTTGCAATTACATATTGTACGCCAGTGTTATAGTGAGACAACCGTGTCAAACCTCGTTAAATCTCTGTGTTTATTTCTTAATCTGTGTCGACTCTTGAGTTTTGTTGTCCCAAAATTCTCAACACCACCTTTCTCGACNCTAGCGCGGAACGAAGCTAGCCAACAGAGCGGAAGTATCTGTCCAATCTGAGGAGTTTAGTTATGTGGGTTTAGGGTGCGGGAGCAACAACCGTGCGGTACGGTACTGAGACAATTTTGCAATTACTTATTGTACGTCAGTGTTATATATATAAAATGGATTTATACTCTTTTCGTGAAATCTAAAGAAAGCCGCCCGAGGAAGTAGGCAAATTGCCGAACCTCGTTAAATCTCTGTGTTTATTTCTTAATCTGTGTCGATTCTTGAGTTTCGTTGTCCCAAAATTCTCAACACCACCTTTCTCGATCTAGGATTAAAAATAGGAATATCAAGTTTTCATCTATTTATCTATAAATATATCTGAGGAGGAAAAGAGAGGAGAGAAAAGAAGCTGATTTAATCGGAGTTAACAATAGCGCGGACTTTATGAAGTCTAGTTAATGGGACGCTATAGCATGTACTTCAATGTTTAAATAGAAATATTGATACTGTATAGCCAAAATAGCCAAAAACCATGGGCTGAGTTCAGGTTGTGACATGAGCTAACTGGCAGGTCCATCATGGCAGTTCGACTAGTGTGCTATTCAAGCAGCTCGACAAGGTGATCAACCACAATACTCGGCCAAGACAGCTCGGCCAACTCGCTCATAGAATTAACTCGATCAAACGCATAAATATCAGCATGAGCACAAGTTGGCTAGGCTATATAATTTTTTCNAGTCTAGTTAATGGGACGCTATAGCATGTACTTCAATGTTTAAATAGAAATATTGATACTGTATAGCCAAAAACCATGGGCTGAGTTCAGGTTGTGACATGAGCTAAGTGGCAGATCCATCGTGGCAGTTCGACTAGTGTGCTATTCAAGCAGCTCGACAAGGTGATCAACCACAATACTCGACCAAGACAGCTCGACCAACTCGCTCATAGAGTTAACTCGACCAAACGCATAAATATCAGCATGAGCACAAGTTGGCTAGGCTATATAATTTTTCCGGATAAAGCTGGAGTAAAAGTGAAAAAAATAAATTAGGTATTTAATAATATATTATGTGTGCCGTGCCTCTTTGTGGTTAGCAGCTGCGTTGTCAGATGCGAGTCCCCTGGGGTAACGGGTTCGAGCTCACCTGAGTGCAGCTGTCATGCAGTGTTAGATCAAGTAGTTAGACACATGAGGATGATTGGGGGTTCGAATNCTATTGTAGCGGTTGAATCAAGCCCATCCTAAGTGTCCGAACCGAGCCTGCCGACGTAGGCAAACCAAGCCCACCTGCCGACTTGGCCGAACTGAACCCACTTGCCAAGGTGGATGAATTGAGCACACCTGTTGAAGTGGATGAACTGAGCCCACTTGCCGAATTGATTGAACTGATGTCACATGCTGAAGTGGTTGAACATAGCTCATCGCCAAAGTGGATGAATTGAGCCCACCTATCAAAGTGGTTGAATCAAAACCACCTATCGAAGTGGTAAAATCGAGCCCACATGCTATGATTATTTTTACTCCTCTCAAAAGGATGGCCTAGCCCACAACAACTATTAGAGAATGCCATCATGACTAATAAAGATCTGAAAATCCATTATTAAAGATGATTTCTAATACTTGGGACTGATCAATATTTTTGCCCAAGCATCAAAGATGGACATCGTATTAACAGCACCTAATACCCACATCACAATCTTTTTATCAAGAAATTGGGGAAGGTCATTATATAGTACTAGATGTGTCAAATCGTTTATTTAATATACTTTCTCTCTTGTGTATAAAAGGGAAGAAAAAAAGAGATGATGGGGTTATTTATCTCTCTCTCTCTCTCTCTCTCTCTCTCCCTTCTCTCTTTCCCTTTGAAATTTTGTAACTCGGAGAACCTTCGAGGAGCCTAACTTTGTCGGCTTATCAGAGATAACTATTTAGTACATTTCCTAAGGCTCTCTTTGAGGAGACCCATCCATCTCTCTCTCTCTCTCTCTCTCTCTCTCTCTCTCTCTCTCTCTCTCTCTCTCGCATTTTCTCTCTATTATACATGGTCTATATTGGGTTGCATACACTTACAAACAATAGAAGATTCTGTCTCAAAAGGAATCAACATTCTGAAAAATGTGGTGAGCAAGAAGTTCATAAGAAAATTTTTGAAGAAGATCTTTTTTTTTCCTGGAGTAAGATTGGAGAGAATGATGGATTGCAATAGAGAATTCATTCTTCATCGAATCAATGAGCTAAATGAGGAGATGATGAAGGTCATATAAGAAGAAAGGGGAACATCCAGATGTTGTGCTCGAGCTTAATCGAGGCCAAGCACTAGATCATTAGGATTGGTGGCTCGCAAGTAGGATATGACAAGAATTAACTCAATGAAGATGGATCCACTGAGGATAGATCTATCGAGGATAGATCTAGCAAGGGAAGATTTGCCAAGGATAAACCCACCGAGGCAAGAGTCGTTGAGATTAGATCCACTAGGGTAGTACCCCCTACACAATATTTACCAACAGTTGTACGAAGAAGAATTCTTGGCCCCTTCTTAGAATGAGAGAGGTTAAGTTTAGATGTTCTCGATCATCCAATAGAAGAAGGGTTTGTTGTGGCCTCAATTGGAGAAGTAAGGAGAAGGAGGAGAAGAATTCCCTCTCCCAATTACTCAAACAATGATGCCAAAAGAGGAAGAAGAAGATAGGCTAGAGAAAAATGTATTTATAAAAGAAATTGTGGTAGTCGAGGTACCAAGGAAGTTTATGATTCTCTCTTCAGAATATTAAGGAGAAAAATCTCGCCCCAAGGATAACCTGGCTTCATTCGAGTCAGTCATATGATTTCTAAAAAAAAATGAGGCGTTAAAATGTCATTTGCTCTTAATGACGTTTAACGAATCAGACATATGTTGGTTAAACCCACCGGTAGGATTTGTTACATCCTTTATAGAGTTCAAGAAAATGTTTGTGGCTCAGTTTTATAGTACCCAAAAAGCCCCAAAGAATTCTCAAGCACTCTTGAAGATCTGTCATGAACCAGTCGAGAGTCTCTAAAGCTTCACTACTCACTTCCAATGGGAGATGCTAACTGTTCAGAATATTGAACATGTCGTCACTAACATAGCTTTAGCCCAGGGACTTTGGGAAGGACTATTCTAGTACACAATTGGCTTATGGAAAACCAAATACATTATTGAAATTAATGGATCTCACAAACAATCGTGTATATGTCGAAGAGTATAACTCTCGCCCCAGACCTTCTCATTTATCGGAGCTCAAGAAGAAACCTTAGGGCGTTCTCGACAAACAAACCCGCTAAGAGCGAAGAAACACCAATGAAAGGCTGGTCAAAGGAAGAGGACTAGAGAAAAAATTAGGAATTATTTATGCTCCCTCCTCATTTTGTTGAAGTCACACTATTAAAGGTTTCCATGGGTGAAGTAGTGGAGGCTATTCAGAGTAAGAACTACATCTAGAAGCCTTTCTCCATGAAGGTAGGCACTCACACCCGCGATCGAAATAAATACTATGCCTATCACCAGGATCATGATCATGACAAGGAAGAGTGCCGATATCTTCAGAATATGATCAAATAGTTGATCAAAGGAGGAGAATTGAAAGAGTTTTTAGCCCCATAAGCTCATACTCAACGATAGGATAAGGCGTATGTTGAGGGGAGTAGTGATGAGCCGACTCCGCTAAGGTTGGTCCATGTCACCAGAGTCATACCAACTATCTTTAGAGGAGGAAAACATGAGATTTTATGAAGGTCCAACATGAAGATATTAAGAATATGGGAGATATGTTCAACTAATCTGGGTACACATGCAACCATTTTAGTGAAGTCGGTTTGGTATTGTAGTTCATTTCGGTCATCTCTCACTTATCTGAAAGTAAGAAATGATGTGAAGATTATGATAAAAAATATTAAATCTAACGTATATTAGGAATATTGATATTAGAAAACATAATTAGTTAAGATATAATTACATATCTTTTATATTTTAAGAAGATTGATATGAGGTAAACTAATTATAAGTGATCTAGGTTTTGTTTAAGGACGCGTTCAGCTCCTTTTCCTTCTACTGAACACATATAAAAACATTTTAGTTTTGAATGGTATTTAATTTTTCAAAAAATTTCTCCCACCACATGGTATTTTTCTCTCATTTCATATCACGATTTGAGCATAGCTTTCATGCTACATTCTATGTTTCGTAATTGAAAGATCGTTTTTACACTTATTTAGTTGGTTGTCGAGGGCAAGCTAGGATGAAGAAAAATAGTCTCATTGTCTTTTGTCGTTCAAATGGATTGTTTTGATTGTGCGTAATCGGATAACAACTCTTACACTATTTTACTTTTTCTACACAAATCCTAAAAAATTTTTTTAAAAAAATTTTTCGTTGTGGGAGAAAGCTTTTGGAGGTCATTTATGAGATTAATGTCACCATGAGATGAAAAAGCAGATGAAGCCAAAGGTGTGAAAGCAATCTGTATGAGGGCTTTGCATGACAAGTTCCAAATGGAGAAGAAAGACATTTGAGATGGAGTCAAATAAGATAAGAAAATGAAGTTTTGAAGAAGATGATGATTATACAATGGGCAAAGGGTTCCTCAGTTTCGCGTGTAGATTCTAAAAAAAATAAAATTTAACTATTTTTTTAATTTTGTACTTGTCCTAAAATTTTTTAATATATTAAAAATTATTGTTATGTGAGCCTTGTGTATTTCATATTTAAATTCTTGGAAACTTAAATCACTATTAAATTTTAAACTAACATGCCAAACATATCAAACAAATTTAATTGGAACACTACTATGAAATTAACAACATGTGCATTTGATAAATTAGGATTTGCTCGGATTTAAATTTTATTTTCTATAAGCAATTTAGTAATATTAGATATGATGGCTATAATTAAAAAATATTAGGATTATTATAGTAATTTATAGTAAAATGACTATAAATAATAGTGTTAAAAGTAAACACATTTTTTTTATTCAAATACTAGTATCTAAATTCGGAACCACAACTTTATATCACAACTTCTTGTAAAGTTGTTCTTAAAAGCTTCTGTAAAACGAGAACCCCTCCCAAACAAAGCTCTAATCATGTAATTTTTTTATTATATCTGATATATATCTAAATTGTATGTCTTGATCATCTTTTATTTATAGAATGAATTATGATTGATTTTCATGTGTGAAGTCGTAACTCTATTTCGGCCGTTTTATTTTTCCCATCTCCTCACTTGTTAATAGTGCAAAACTCCCCCCACGTAGATGCTGACATNGAGTGTGGAAATGCGCCTTTAACTTCCAAACAATATCAAATGGCCAGTGGTTCCAGTAGGCCTCTGGCTATATGGTGTCAATGATACCTCTATACAGTGGTAAAAAAATCATCTCAAATGTCTTCTCAAGGCCTTGCTATAATACCACTCTGATGGTGATTAGTATATTTATATTGAATTTCGTTGTATCATGGTTTCTCTATTGCTGAATTGATAACCATTTATGTCCAATTTCTCAGTAATATTGTGGAGTCTTTGCTACGTGAGTTTGTTAAATCCTTTTATCACAATGATGTTAGGTCTATTACAATGGCAGCATCCCCGGGAGAACTGCCTGATTTGAAGATGCTGGCATTATTTGGAACTGGTGCTGTGCTTCTTCGTGGTGCTGGTTGCACAATAAATGACCTCCTTGATCGTGACATTGATATCAAGGTTCTTTTCATTGCCTTTTTCAGTTAACCTTATGCATAATAGAAAATACTCGAGGGACTGAAGAAAAAATTCAAAGTTCAAAATGAATGACATGCTTCTCCTTATTCAGTTTTTTATTCATGTATTCTATAATGTAATCTATAACGGCATACCAAGCTTGTTGCAGGATTTCCTTAGTTTGGCTATTTTGGTCCCATCAAAGAAGTGTACTTTTTGTTGTTTCAATGGTATTGACGGTTTCAATGTTCAATTCAGGTTTTGGTTTTGATTTTTTTAATAGTAAAAATATAATTTTTAGCAAATTTAAAATAAAAAATAATTCTAAGCTATGAAATTTTGTTGGCTATCCAACTTATATAACTTCAAAAACCTAATTTTAGATAATGTAAGTGCTGTTAAAATTATTAACTTTTTACTGAGGCACTCATTTTACTTTAATTTTTGGTTTGTAAAAAAGTTTGTAAAATAATTTTGATAGATAACAATTTGCGTGACATTATGATAAAGGAACTAGTGCTTGCTATGTGATCCTATAGTGAATGTGGCGGGGCTTTAGTTGGTGATATTGTTGGATGATGTTTGGGAACCTCCAAGGAGTGCTGCCTTATTTAGTGGGTAACTTCTTAAGTTTAAATGAGCCGTTGAAACCATCCGAAGCGAAGGGGCCTTTTTGGATTACTTTTCATTTATTATTTGTTTTATTTGTATTTTGTTTTGGTTATGTTTTGATTTAGAAAAAAACTTGCTTGGTATGGAATTACGTATTTAATTGTTTTTTAAAAAAATATTCAACAAAATGCACTAAGCATGCATGTCATTAAAATAATAATAATAAAAAAAACAAAACAAAACAAAAATGATCCCAAACAAATTTTAAAATAATCTACTCGTTTTTAGAATGATCTTGGTGAAAACTGATCCAGGATCTCTAAAGTTAATAAAAACTGATCCAATACCTCTGAAGTTGATAGCTTTTATATTTAACATTTGTTTGCAACTATTAATCTTTTTGACAGTCATTTCTCATTTTTTAGTCATAAAATCTTCCATTTCCAGTGCTGTTTAGTTTCTGTTAAATATTAATACAACTTATTTCTTGCACTACTTCTTTATTACTATTTATTATTTAGTTGATGCCCGGGCATATAATAGCATTATTTGGTTTCATGATTAAAATAGCATAACAAAAGAGCAGCTTGCTGTAGTTAATATTTCGTCATTGGTCAGGTGAAAGTAACTCAAGCTTCTTATTGATCGCCTATTATATCATCTTTATCACTGTGTAGGTGGAACGTACAAAGTGCAGACCTGTTGCCTCTGGTATATTGACACCTTTCCAAGGGCTAAGCTTTCTCGGCCTTCAGCTGTTCCTGGGTTTAGGAATTCTCTTGCAGCTCAATAATTATAGGTATATGGTAAAATATTATTTATTTTATGTACTATGACCAGTTTTTTTCTGGAGTAATGTCCTTTCCGTTTTAACTGTTATTAAAAATTTGTAGTTTGATGTAACCAATAAAAATCACTGAGTGGTTATTTTTGTTGTTTGTTTAGGTTTAAAGCAGGGAGAGGGTGGGTGCTGATTTCATTTTAGTTTATGCTAGTTGATGTGTAAATTAATTTTTACTGAGTAATATTATCTACATTTTCAGGTTCGAAACTTGATTGGATTGATGAGATATCCATATTCTGCCCTACTTTTTGTATCATATTTCTTTATCTAGTATTTCAAGTAGTTACTACCCCGTAGAAATAAAATATGTAACTGGACAAGGGAGAGAAGAAAGAGAAGAGTTGGAAAGAAAGAGGAGAATAGGAATCAGTCTCAATTGTCCAGCCATGTATTTCAGTTTTCATTTCATTATTGAAATGTTATTGGTATTTTGTAACATGATTTCAATTTTGTGTTTTGTTTTAATGCATGCTATCAGCTTTGAGTCTTAAGGCTCGTTTGAGAGTATGTCTCACCTCCATTCCATCATAGCGTTTTCGTTCGTTTGGCCGATTAATTTTTTTGAGAAGCGCATCTACCGAAACCTCATTTATTGCTGTTTCAAGACCACGAAGTCCGACCTTCGTTCTGCTTTTTCAGACTTCGTTTCACTATTTCTGAAAATGAAGAAGTCCAAAATACCCTGAAACTTGTCTCCTCCGGCTCCGTAGAGGCTCTTTCGACTGCGAATGCATGTGTTCAGGATCCTTGACGCTGACTAGGAAACAGCTAGATCCCAGGTAAATTTTTTTTCTCTTGTCATGTTAGGAAGTTTTCGAGGTCATTTATGAGAGAGGTCTATCCACAAAAGAAGGCAAGAATTAAATCAATCTGGATCAGAGTTCTACAAGGGGAGTTTCCAATGGTTGCAATAATTTTAAGGTTTTAATAACATTTAATTTTTATTTGTTATAAAACTTATTAAATCCTAACTCCTCTAGATTTTTATTAACCTGTTAGATTTTGTAGGAGTTGGATATTGTCTTGTTCAAGAACACAGAACATGTCGAGTGTTGTTGAATGAGTGCTATATAAAATTATGTAAATAATTTATTCGTATTAAAAATAATGATTATAATTTGAACTTATTTAGGCTATTATAGTCTTTTATATTGAAAAAATTATAACTAATAGTGTTAGAAGGCACATAAAATTTTTCAAATTTAAACAGTAATATTGACTTTAGCAACCATCACTTTATGCATTTTTTATTCTAAAGTTACTTTCAAAGGAGCTTTTTTTTTTTGAAAGAAGAAGCTCCCCCAAACAAAGTCTTATTTTTGTGACTTTTATGTTATTATGGACTAGTTTGGTATTTTAGTTTTTTAAAAGCTTAGTTTCTAATTTTTTTGTCTTATTTTTTATCAATAGAGTGAATGTCTATTAATTGGCCACGAGAGTTTTGTGGGATTGAGATCTCAAATTTCAAGTGGCCTTCACTTTGGGGACTCTTGCATTTTTTTCAGTTATTTTTGTTGCTTTTTCTCTACCCTTGCCTCCTCTNGTATTTTAGTTTTTTAAAAGCTTAGTTTCTAATTTTTTTGTCTTATTTTTTATCAATAGAGTGAATGTCTATCAATTGGCCACGAGAGTTTTTGTGGGATTGAGATCTCAAATTTCAAGTGGCCTTCACTTCGGGGACTCTTGCATTTTTTTCAGTTATTTTTGTTGCTTTTTCTCTACCCTTGCCTCCTCAATGTCCTTCATTTCTTTACTCCTCTAGTTCTTTTCCTACCTCGGATTTGATCATCTATTTTGAGGCATGTCCGTGTATCAAGTATTTATCCCACTCCCCAGGAGCTTTTAGGGAGCACGTTATTAGAATTAAATGTCTAAATAGTTGGTAAGGCATGCAATATGTGTAATATCTAATAACATTTAGCGTAAGAGAAAATGTGATAAATTATAAAATAGGTCCAACTATATAAGATGGTAATCCCAACTGTCTGTAATTATTTCNGGAAACACTTAAGGAGTGGAGTGTGGAAATGCGCCTTTAACTTCCAAACAATATCAAATGGCCAGTGGTTCCGGTAGGCCTCTAGCTATATAGTGTCCATAATACCTCTATACAGTGGTAAAAAAATCATCTCAAATGTCTTCTCAAGGCCTTGCTATAATACCACTCTGATGGTGTTANAGACAATACTTTTTTTTTTTTTTTACATATCTTATTGAATAGAGCCCACTTGCAGAAGTGGCTTAGTTGAGCTCATCTATCGTAGCGGTTGAATCAAGCCCATCCTAAGTGTCTGAACCGAGCCCACTTGCAGACGTAGGCAAACCGAGCCCACCTGCCGACTTGGCCCAACCGAACCCACTTGCCAAAGTGGATGAATTGAGCACACCTACTGAAGTGGATGAACTGAACCCACTTGCCAAAACAGATAAACTAAGCCCACCTGTCAAATTGGTTGAACTTATGTCACATGCTAAAGTGGTTGAATATAGCTCATCGCCAAAGTGGTTGAATTGAGCCCACCTATCAAAGTGGTTGAAACAAAACCACCTATCGAAGTGGTAAAATCGAGCCCACCTGCCAATATTATTTTTACTCCTCTCAAAAGGATGGTCTAGCCCACAACAACTATTAGAGAAGGCCATCATGACTAATGAAGATATGAAAATCCATTATTAAAGATGATGTCCGATGCTTGGGACTGATCAATATTTTTGCCCAAGCATCAGAGATGGGCATCATATTAACAACTACTAATACCCACATCACAATCTTTTTATCAAGAAATTGGGGAAGGGTGTTGTATAGTACTAAATGTATCACATCGTTTATTTTATATCCTTTCTCTCTTGTGTGTAAAAGGGAAGAAAAAGGGAGATGATGGGGTTATTTCTCTCTCTCTCTCTCTCTCTCTCTCTCTCTCTCTCTCTCTCTCTCTCTCTCTCCCTTCTCTCTTTCCCTTTAAAATTTTGTAAGTCGGAGAACCTTCGAGGAGCCTAACTTTTTCAGCTTATCAGAGATAACAATTTAGTACATTTCCTAAGGCTCTCTTTGGGGACACCCATCCATCTCTCTCTTATACATGGTATATATTGGGTTGTATACACTCACAAACAATACAAGATTCTATCTCAAAAGGAATCAACATTCTGAAGAATGCGGTGAGCAAGAAGTTCATAAAAAAATTCTTGAAGAAGATCTTTTTTTTTCCTGGCGTAAGATTAGAGAGAATGATGGACTGCAATAGAGAATTCATGCTTCATCGGATCAATGAGCTAAATGAGGAGATGATGAATGTCATGCAAGAAGAAAGGGGAACATATAGATGTTGTGCTTGAGCTTAATTGAGGCCAAGCACTAGATCATTAGGATTGGTGGCTCGCAAGTAGGATATGACAAGAATTAATTCAGTGAAGATGAATCCACTGAGGATAGATCCATCGAGGATAGATCTAGCAAGGGAAGATCTGTCAAGGATAGACCAACTGAGGCAAGAGTCGTTGAGATTAGATCCACTAGGGTAGTACCCCCTACACAAAATTTACCAACAGTTGTACGAAGAAGAATTCTTGGCCCCTACTTGGATTAAGAGAGGTTAAGTTTAGATGTTCTCGATCATCCAATAAAAGAAGTTTTTGTTGCGGCCTCAATTGGAGAAGTATAGGAGGAGGAGAAGAATTCCCTCTCCCAATTACTCAAACAATGATGCCAAAAGAGGAAGAGGAAGATAGGCTAGAGAAAAATGTATTTTCAAAAGAAATTGTGGTAGTCGAGTTACCAATGAAGTTTATGATTCTCTCTTCAGAATATTACAGAGGAAAATCTAGCCCCACGGATAATCTGGCTTCATTTGAGTCAGACATATGATTACTAAAAAAAAATGAGGCTTTAAAATGTCATTTGTTCTTAATGACGTTTAATGAATCAGACTTATGTTGGTTCAAAACCCGCCGGTAAGATTTTTTACATTCTTTATAGAGTTCAAGAAAATGTTTGTAGCTCAGTTTTATAGTACCCAAAAAGCTCCAAAAAATTCTCAAGCACTCTTGAAGATCTGTCATGAAACAACTGAGAGTCTCTAAAGCTTCACTACTCACTTCCAATTGAAGATGCTAAATGCTCATAATATTGAACCTGTTGTCACTCACATAGCTTTAGCCCAGGGACTTTAGGAAGGACTATTCTAGTACACAATTGGCTTAAGAAAAACCAAAGACATTATTGAAATTAATGGATCTCACAAACAATCGTGTATATGTCGAAGAGTATAACTCTCACCCCAAACCTTCTCATTTATCGGAGCTCAGAGAGAAGATACAAAGTTGATCCCAAAATAATCGTCTTGATCCAAAGAACCGCTTCACGAAGAAACCTTAGGGCGTTCTTGACAAACAAACCCGCTAGGAGCGAAGCAACGCCAATGAATGGCTGGTCAAAGGAAGAGGACTAGAGAAAAAATAGGA
This sequence comes from Phalaenopsis hybrid cultivar, assembly GCA_002079205.1. Taxonomy (NCBI): domain Eukaryota; kingdom Viridiplantae; phylum Streptophyta; class Magnoliopsida; order Asparagales; family Orchidaceae; genus Phalaenopsis; species Phalaenopsis hybrid cultivar. The sequence goes on along the minus strand of JXCR01063478.1, from coordinate 412,863 downwards.
ATTGCTTTTGCTCCCTCCTCATTTTGTTGAAGTCACACTATTAAAGGTTTCCATGGGTGAAGTAGTGGAGGCCATTCAGAATAAGGACTACTTCTAGAAGCCTTTCTCCATGAAGGTAGGCATGCACTCCCGCGATTGAAATAAATACTATGCCTATCACCATGATCATGATCATGACAAGGAAGAGTGTCGATATCTTCAATATATGATCAAATAGTTGATCAAAGCAGGAGAATTAAAAGAGTTTTTAGCCCCATAAGCTCATACTCAACGATAGAGTAAGGCGTCTGTTGAGGGGAGTAGTGATGAGCCGTCTCCGCTAAGGTTGGTCCATGTCACCAAAGTCATACCAACTATCTTTAGAGGAGGAAAACATGAGATTTTATGAAGGTCCAACATGAAGAGATTAAGAATATGGGAGATATGTTCAACCACTCTGGGTACACATGCAACCATCTTAGTGAAGTTGGTTTGGTATTGTAGTTCATTTCGGTCATCTCTCACTTATCTGAAAGTAAGAAATGATGTGAAAATTATGATGAAAAATATTAAATCTAACGTATATTAGGAATATTGATATTAGAAAACATAATTAGATAAGATATAATTACATTATCTTTTATATTTTAAGAAGATTGATATTAGGTAACCTAATTATAAGAGATCTAGGTTTTGTTTAAGGGCGCGTTTCAGCTCCTTTTCCTTCTACTGAACACGTATAAAAACATTTTAGTTTTGTATGGTATTTAATTTTTTCAAAAAATTTCTCCCACCACAATGGTATTTTTCTCTCATTTCGGATCACGATTTGAGCATAGCTTTCATGCTACATTCTATGTTTCGTAATTGAAAGATCGTTTTTACCCTTATTTAGTTGGTTGTCGAGGGCAAGCTAGGATGAAGAAAAATAGCCTCATTGTCCTTTGTCGTTCAAATGGATTGTTTTGATTGTGCGTAATCGGATAACAACCCTTACACTATTTTACTTTTTCTACACAAATCCTAAAAATTTAAGAAAAAAATTTCATAGTGGGAGAAAGCTTTTGGAGGTCATTTATGAGATTAATGTCACCATGAGATAAAAAAGCAGATGAAGCCAAAGGTGTGAAAGCGATCTATATGAGGGCTTTGCATGACAAGTTCCAAATGGAGAAGAAAGACATTTGAGATGGAGTCAAAGAAGACGAGAAAATGAAGTTTTGAAGAAGGTGATGATTATACAATGGGCAAAAGCTTCCTCAACGTCGCATGTGATTCTAAAAAAAATAAAAATTAATTATTTTTTATTTTTGTACTTGTCCTCAAATTTTTTAATATATTAAAATTTATTGTTATGTGAGCCTTGCTTATTTCATCATTAAATTCTTGGAAACTTAAATCACTATTAAATTTTAAACTAACATACCAAACATATCAAACCAATTTAATTGGAACATTATTATGAAATTAACAACATGTGCATTTGATAAATTAGGATTTGCTCGGATTTAAATTTTATTTTCTATAAGCAATTTAGTAATATTAGATATGATGGCTATAATTAAAAATTATTAGGATTATTATAGTAATTTATAGTAAAATGACTACAAATAATATTGTTAAAAGTAAACACATTTTTTTATTCAAATACTAGTATCTAAATTAGGAACCACAACTTTATATCACTACTTCTTGTAAAGTTGTTCATAAAAGCTTCTGTAAAACGAGAACCCCTCCCAAACAAAGCTCTAATTATGTAGAAATATATCTAATTTGTATGTCTTGATCCTCTTTTATTTATAGAATGAATTATGACTAATTTTTATCAATAAAGTTATAACTCTATTTCAGCCGTTTTATTTTTCCCATCTCCTCACTTGTTAATGGTACAAAACTCGCCCACCTGGATGCTGACAGATTTACGCCGAACCACATTTATCGTATCATATTTAATTATTTACTTGTTGTGTGATTTTATTTTTCCAAATATTTTTGCACAGCATTAATGAGAAGCAATACATTATTTTAGTTACTTCACTATTTTTTGTGAGTTCTATGGTCGTCTAATAATGTCANTATCGTATCATATTTAATTATTTACTTGTTGTGTGATTTTATTTTTCCAAATATTTTTGCACAGCATTAATGCGAAGAAATACATTATTTTAGTTACTTCACTATTTTTTGTGAGTTTTATGGTCGTCTAATAATGTCTGTGGGTAGGGGTGTAAACGAGCCGAACACGAGCGAGTCATGTTCGTCTCGTTCATATTTCGAGCTCAAAAGGTGTGTTCGTGTTCGGCTCGTTTGCTTAAGGAGCCGAACACGAGCTGTTCACGAAAAAAGGGTCCTTTTAACATCCCTAATCACGTAGCCATAAGACGATAAAGGTTTGAGCAAGATTTAAAAATTATTATTTATATTAAAACATCATTTGAACCTAATTTAAGAATTTTTATTCTATTTTCTTAATCAATATGTTAATTGATTATAAATCTTTGTAGCCTTATAGTCAATTAGATTTTTTTAAAATACTACTTATACATATAAACTTGATGAATAGTATTTCGAGCCAAAATGAGCCGAACATTAACGAACAAATATTTGTTTGCGTTCGGCTCGTTAGCTTATAGAACGAAATTAATGAGTCGAACACGAGCTTCTTAACAAGTCGAACACGAGCAGCTCGTGAATAACGAGCAGTTTTGCCAACCCATCAGTGGGCGGCCTTCTTCAAAATGGGAACGCCCGGATCCGCCCGTAATGACAATCAGTTTAAGCAAAATGGTAATTAGTCTTTCAGAAACGCGGGGGGCTCATCTTTTTGCACCCTTTTGCCACATTAAGTTTTCAATTATTCTGTATTTATACGACAAATAGTCAATTAATTACGAATCCTTATCATTTTCCTTGCTATTCCATTAGCTGCTTTATCAATTATTTGCTTTCAACTTTGAAGTATGAGGAATGTAAAGTATAATTTTAATAAAATTCAAACGATCCCTCTAGATTTTTAAGATGTATTTTTAATTCGACCGAATTAGCTGAGTTTAGAATGTATCAGAAGCCACCGGTATTTAGGGTTGTAAACAAACCAATCTACTCCAAAAACAACTCGAACTCAGTTCAATTAAGACTCGAATATGTTCGATTGTATTAGTAAATAAACAAAGTTAAATAATTTTTAAAAGCTCGAAGTTTAAATGTGCTAAACATGAACATAGTGGAACTTGTTCAGTTATGCTCATGAACAAACTCGTTTGTTGTTCATTAAGTAAATTATTAAATACTCGATATTAAGCTCAATGATGACTCGTATCATATATGATATANTGCTGTATCAATTATTTGCTTTCAACTTTGAAGTATGAGGAATGTAAAGTATAATTTTAATAAAATTCAAACCATCCCTCTAGATTTTTAAGATGTATTTTTAATTCGACCGAATTGGCTGAGTTTAGAATGTATCAAGTCACCAGCATTTAGGGTTGTAAAAGAACCAATCTACTCCATGAACAACTCGAACTCAGTTCAATTAAGACTCGATTATGTTCGATCGTATTAGTAAATAAACAAAGTTAAATAATTTTTAAAAGCTCGAAGTTTAAATGTACTAAACATGAACATAGTGGAACTTGTTCAGTTATGCTCATGAACAAACTCGTTTGTTGTTGATTAAGTAAATTATTAAATACTCGATATTTAGCTCGATGATAACTCGTATCATATATGATATAATATTTTAATAAATTTAATTAACAATAAATAATTTAATTATAGATTTAATAGTAATATTTTATTATATTAATAATACTTTTTGATTAATTGATAATTATATATTTATTTTATAAAGTTTTGGAGTTAGATTTGAACTTATATGACTCATGTGGTATGTAAGAAATGTCCCTTAAAATAAACTTTAAGTCCTCACAAATCTCACTTCTCCTTTGACAACTTATAATTTTGTGTCTTCCGATTTCGCCCAAAACAAAAAAAAAACCCTGAATTTCTATGGTTTGCAAGCATCAAAGACAATGACGAGATTGTGGTGTGTAAGTATCTCTGAAATTCTAGTCTCTCATATATCTTCTCTTTCCACTCTCCTTATATCCTATCCAACTAAAAAAAGATGTTGAGAAAGTGCAGTGCAATCATTCTAAGTTTTATATGATTAAGAGTAAAAATGATGCAACAAAATATACATGACATTTACCAAATTGCCCAAAAAATTAGGAAAAAGACAAGTGTGTGTCGTTACCGGAAAACCAACACCAATATCTGAATACGGGAGTTTGGTGTAAATTTTGAAATATGAACTTACTAAAATATGAGAGTTGACATCCCATATGATCATGATTCATAAGTTACATTTCATTTTTACAAAGTTTGTAATCGATAAATTAGATGATGATCATATTGATGATCATATTTGTAAAATTATTTATTGAATTTTTTATATGAAAATATAAATACTCATTTGAATTTGTAGCTCGTTTAAATACTTGTTCGCTTGTTATAAACAAATCAAGCACGAATTAAGTTCAAACATTTGAAAATTTTTAAACAAGTCAAGCTTGAACAACATATGAAAGTTTGATACAAGTTCAAGCCGAATACGAAAAATTTATAATTATACCAAGTCAAGTCTGAAATATGACATGCTCTGCTCGATTATAACCCCACTGACATTACTGGCTCTTGTCTATCACCGCCTACCTCTATTACTCGCTACTATTACCACTGCTCATCACTGCCATCGAGTGTCACCCGCCGCAACCAAATCCCATCTATCACTATATCATCATCAATTTTTATACTTAATTCATTATAAATGTTTGGGTGTAAGTAGGATTTAAGTTAAATAAGATTTAGTAAATCCCGTAAATTTGGATTTATCAAATCTAAATATTATTAAATATGAAATTATTTAATCTAGTTAAATTCATTTGATGTGTTTTGACATAAATCTATGTGAAATATTTTTTTTTCTGCACTAAATCCATTAAATCCAACTAATTAGTGGATTTAGTAAATTCGAATTTAACTAACGGAACAAGAAAAAATTGGATTTAAGTTAATGACAGATTTATCTAACCTGTTATTTGGCCAAGTTTAGATTAAATCTTACTTAAATAATGTTAAAAGTATGATACCAAACACCCCATAAATAAATGCTAAATAGTAATTGTTTGTAATTATTTTATATGAAATCAAATAATTCCAACAAATTTTAAATACATTAGATTCAAGTGCATGAATNGCATGAAATTTATTTTTATTTTATATTTTTTAGCAAATCAAACAACCCTTATCCGAAAATTAAATATCCCAGCTCTTAAATGACTAGTCAACTATTTCAGGGATAAATCACTGTCATGTCTCGATGGCGCTAATTTTGAAATATTTTCATTTGTAATTTTATTTATATGTTGAAGTTCCAATTATCAAAGACTTGTCACTGCCAGAAGAGTAATATTATTATGTTGGTGCCATAAGGCTATAAGCCGAGTTGCTAGAGTCGCTCAGGTTTGCAGAATGAGCCCATGCAATAAATTTGTGGAATTGGANCAGATTTATCTAACCTGTTATTTGGCCAAGTTTAGATTAAATCTTACTTAAATAATGTTAAAAGTATGATACTAAACACCCCATAAATAAATGCTAAATAGTAATTGTTTGTAATTATTTTATATCAAATCAAATAATTCCAACAAATTTTAAATACATCAGATTCAAGTGCATGAAATTTATTTTTATTTTATATTTTTTAGCAAATCAAACAACCCTTATCCGAAAATTAAATATCCCAGCTCTTAAATGACTAGTCAACTATTTCAGGGATAAATCACTGTNACAACCCTTATCCGAAAATTAAATATCCCAGCTCTTAAATGACTAGTCAACTATTTCAGGGATAAATCACTGACATGTCTCGATGGCGCTAATTTTGAAATATTTTCATTTGTAATTTCCTTTATATGCTGAAGTTCCAATTATCAAAGACTTGTCACTGCCAGAAGAGTAATATTATTATGTTGGTGCCATTAGGCTATAAGACGAGTTGCTAGAGTCGCTCAGGTTTGCAGAATGAGCCCATGCAATAAATTTGTGGAATTGGACAAGGCCAGTTTCTTGACAGAAAGGCTAAGCCAATATATTACTGTTGTTTATAACTAAAACAATTGGATTTAGTTGAGCGACTTTCCCGAGTTGTAGCCGAGTTGTCTTGCCGAGCTAGCCGGATTTTGGTTGCCAACTTATGGCTCCCTCTGCTAATTATGACGTAATAGAGCATAATAAGCTACTTGAAATGCTTAGTTTTTGCTTACCATGATTTGTGTTTGACTAATAACCGAGGGCTCCTTTTGTGCTTATTATATTATTTTAGGTGCTTTATATGTAAATTGAAAGATGTGGGTGTGGAATTTTTTGCATCTGTGGCTAAGAAGCCCACCAGCCTTCTATTTTCATTTGACNTTGACTAATAACCGAGGGCTCCTTTTGTGCTTATTATATTATTTTAGGTGCTTTATATGTAAATTGAAAGATTTGGGTGTGGAATTTTTTGCATCTGTGGCTAAGAAGCCCACCAGCCTTCTATTTTCATTTGAATTCTTGTCATTAACCTTGGAAGTTGGTCGCCCCTCGTGACGCCAAAGATTATAACGGAAAATGTGCTTTTCTTTGTAAATATAAAAGTTTAGGGGTGAGGTACGTAAATATGAGGACGCCCGGCAAAATACTTCATGACAATAAATTCTTGAAATATGTATCGATTGATCTATGCATTTATTTGTTCAATCTTTTTATGTAGCTTTTTATTTAGCCTTTAAACCCCTTTAAATAAAGGGTCAAATGAAGCATGTAGAGATATACATTGTTCTGACTTTTGAACTATAATGAATAAAATTCTCAAAATCTCTTTATTGTATATATATATTTTTCTTTTTTATGTTCTCTTCACCATTTGATTCTCACATAAAACATATTATCAGGATCATGCATTACCTAGGGATATTTAAATTCTACTTTGTTGAATCCTTTTAGGATGTCGGGTTCTATGATATGCGTGAGTATATCCAAATTCTACTAGTATTGAACAAAAGACGGATAAAGAGAGAGAGAGAGGAGTAGCCCATCAAAAGAGATGACCATTCTTTCAGCCCCTCTCCTCATTTGTTTTTACATTGATTCCTATTTATAAGTCTTGGGTGTCTTTTTGTCATGATACATAATGTTATGTCACATCCAATGATTTTATATCATATCATGCAATTTTATGTCATGTCATGTTAGTTTATGTCAAATCCTACAGTTTTATGTCAAATAGTTCCATGTAGCTGAACTCGACAGCTTGGCATTTGACAACTTGACCTATAAACTTGACAGCTCATTAGCTTGATTGATTGGAAGCCCATCAGTTCGACAACTTGATAGCTTGAAAACTGGGTAGTCTGGTAGCTTAGTAGCTTGACAGATCTTTTTAGGTGTATACAAACTTCCCTCTATATCACGTCTCAACCTCAAATTCTCGTTAATATGAATCCTTTTCTTGAATCGAGATAATCACCAATTAAAGCATTTCAATAACACTAGAAGTTAGGTGGGGGAGAATTAAATAATGGAAACTTAGATTAGAGATATATAAACAATAATTCGAGGATGCATATAACTCCAAAAATTAGTGGAAGAGGAATAACAAGAAAACACTGCAAGAAAAAAACAATTACCACATATGTTGACGTCAATTTTTCATGTCAAATGATACGGGGTTGTCTTCAGTTTTGAGTTACGAGGTCATATTTTAACGATACATGATTTATCGTATCTTCTGAATCAATCAAAATCCTCATACGGACATCCGGACACAAAATTGCATTTTGGACCATCGGGCCGTATTTTGCCGCAGACATCGATTTTCATCCAATACGGTGCATCCCCGATTTCCGCCTCGGCGTTGGTTTTTCACTCCTAGACAAACTTCAGTATTCCAATGGCCCATGAAACACCATCCACGCGAAGCTGCGCACACATGGAAGGCAAGGGAACCAAGCCCCTTTGGGGCTTGGATTTAAAAGTTCCCATACATCTATTTAGAACCACCGAAGGAGACTGAACTTGTTCTATGGGCGCTTTTGTGCCCATGTTGGGTCCGATATTTTGATTGTATTTTTGCATATGGGGTACTTAGGCTCCACTGTTGGGCACTTGAGCGCCCAGTTCTCTGCACCAGATCTTCCGCCAAACTGAGAGCCCTCCACTTCCGCCCAACAAAGAAATGCCAAAAACTTATGGGAGATGCTTTTGCATCCATTTTGACGCTTAAGCACCAAATTCTTTTCTCTTCACCAAAAATTCTAGAGTCATGCCATTTGAGCCAAATGGAGGGGACCATTATATGAAACTTTTACATAGTTCTCATGAAGCTTATGGAAGGGATAAAAGCAAGTCACTGCCTCAACGACACACCAATCATTTGGGACGCCCCCTCCACGACATACCCACTTTTTTGGGTGACTGACTTAACGACACACCCATATCTCGGGCCACTGTCTCCAAAATATGTCTACCCTTTCCGGTCACCTCTTCTATTTCACACTCATCTTCGGGCCACTGCCTCTAAGGATTGCCCACCCTCTCGGGTCATTGCCTCCACGACACGCCAACTCTTTTGGGTCACTGCCTATATGACACACTCATTCTTCGAGCCACTGCATTTACTTCACACAACCCTTTCGGGTCATAGCATCCACTGCAAACTCCTCACAACTTCTATCATATGATTATTAGCATTCACATTTGTATGTGTGCATAGAAAGCAAACCAAAGTCAATCGGCGAGTGACCCGTGTTGGTCGAGATGCCTTAAAGAGCATTATTTTTCAGGTCGATCCCAATAAAAATTGTGAGTTAAAGCATCATGACTGATATAAGTATGACTATACCAAAAATCAAAGGGATCAAACTCGTGTTACCTTGCATGTTACGAGTCTGTATTTAATAATCCTTATTTTAAACTAAAATAATATATTTTTACACTCATTAAATTTGCCATAATTTTAAAATTAAGCATGTAGCAAGCTCGGTCATATGTAAGGCCAACTCATTTCAAAATTTATTATGGGTGACACACACTTTAGATCCCTTAGATCTTTAAGGTGGGGCCGGCGCGACGACCCCATCAAAGTCATACATACCTGAAGACATAAACTGAGTACTTAGATGCTGGTTAGGACAACTTCTCGTTAGATGGTGTGCTAGGCTTGGACAATGGTGCATTGTAGTATTTTCGACGTCTCTGATTATTGTTCTTTGTCGGCTTGTTTTTTCTAGCCATGCATCATATTTGTAATTTTCTTGGTGTGCTTGTGTGTGCTTGTTTTGATATGCATAATAGTATATTATGGTAGTCCTTGACAGGGGGCCATGTCATATATATGCACACACAAATGTACAATAAAACAAGAGAGCAACATAATGATCATTACTAATTCTTTTTTGAAGGCGCTGCTCAGCTCCCCCACCATACATGACCTAAACACGTTGCATGCTTGTTTGGCTTTCCCATTGACATTCTCTTCATGCAGGTCGAGCCTTTCTTTATCTTTCCTGATGTACTTTTTTGTGTCCTAAGTAGAGTCACGAGTTCCAAGGCAGCATATGAGAAGAGCCACGTGACAGAAACAAGTAGCTTTTTGCACGTGTCCCATATCTTAATTCTAAATCTTATTGATATATAAAAATAGGACAAGACGTGTACTTATGTTGTGTCTGACCTCATTTTTCTTTTTTGTGATATATTGCCGACCCAGCGACACCGACCTTTAATTATTTTATATTTGACTTATTTTTCTGCCTTTCTTACATGCTTGTATGCTTGTATTAGCTTTGTCTTTTTGGATTGTGCTTTTGTTAGGGAATTCATCATTGTCACTTAGGCTCTATATGACCTAAAATTCATATTAAGTTCTCTATAAAATCTTAATAAAAATTTCAAGATTAATTAAAATTTAGGATTAAATTGTTTAAGACTTTTAAAACTTGTTTTTACTTTCCTGCATGACATTCGGGTTAGTTTTAAAATGGGTTACATGCATGGTCTTATCCTAAGTCATAATTATTTGGGCCTCCACAATATCTAAACACCACTCTAGATAACTACATCATTTTTATGTCCCGAGGAGAAATCCGTGTACTTCTCTAACCTCGACTAACCTAATATAGATTTTTACTTAGATGGTTGTCTAGTGTGCTTAAGTCATTAGAAGGATCCATGAACCATAAGGGGTGTAAGCTCTATTGTTGGGAGCATTTTCAGCTTGGTAGCTGAACCTCCCTTCTCTTCCTTTCAAACGACATCCTTGTCATCTTGACGGGTATAAGTCACACCTCTTAGAGCTTCACTCGACAGTCATAAGATAGACTTTTTCTTCCTTTAACTTTAGGGCTACCAACGATCCCGCGGGTGACGCAATTCATGAATTGCTGAATAAGGATCTCCGAACTTGTTGGGTCGATTACCTTCACGACCAGGGAGACTTAGGGTCCTAGTGGCTTGAGAATATAATTTTGTGGTACTCTGATCGAGCTACCTCTACCTTTTAGGGATTACTCTTTCCTTCCTTTCACTACCTCTATTGAGACTTGTCGCTCCTCTTGCCTTCGTTGGTTTCGTCTCAACAACCTGATTGTCAATGAGTTATCGCCCGTTTGCGATATGATAATTTGTCCTTTGTTCTTATGGTCGAGATGTGCTTTGACGTATCAGGATTCCCCGTCAGGAAGATTTTGTTATTTCACGGGCTTCGTATGCCGATGAGTTCGTTAGCCATGTGGAACTGTGAGAGACTGATCTCGATTTTTTATATAGATAGATGTAAAATGAGATGTATGCGATTAATTTTCTTAATAAATATTCTTAATTTGCAATGCCGCCAAAAACATGATCCAAAACAAAGACTAGGTAAAATTTTCACTATGAAGCAAACAAGAATACAATTATAATATTTCAATATGGGATACTACGCAAGTATACTCATCGTTATCAAGTAATATAAAACTTTTTGATTAAGTTCTGAATATCGAACCGACAGGGAGAATTGGATTTAAATAACAAAATACTTAGCAATATACATTCTTACTCAAACATAAGATGCTATAATAGAAATGAAAGTTCGATTCTTTTTGTGATTTTTTATAATTGAAAATAAAGTGAACAACTAATTAACTTAATTAAAATACTTGCAAGATGACAATATATGTATAATATCGTTTTCCTTATCATGAATCAGTGATAAATATAGAGATTCAGTTGTGGAAGTATGCTAAATGTGTTGTGTCAAGTATGATCAATAATATTATTTACTCTTACTAGAAATGCTATAAAGAACATTGGTTAATCTATAGTTTGAATAGTCTTAAAACTGGCTAGACACGGAAGATATTAACTCTCACTCTAGAGTTCCCTCTTCTCCCTCCAGCTGGGGGCTAACTTCTCGTATCAAAACCTAAAACTATAAATCAAATTCGGGGCTTTAGCATGTCACTTTAAAGTCCTCTAATTCTAAACCCTTGAAAATATATTTTTCTATGTATTTGCACTCAATTCTATGAACTACATTCTCATTCATAAAATCAATATGTGATTCTAACCATTTGTTGGCTGAGGCAATACCATCTCGGATCTTACATATTGTCACAACAAGTTTTAACATCTTAATTGGTCAAATCAATAAGTAAATGAAGTGCAAGGTCTTGAATCATCACAACTTCTTCCAACTTTGAAGACTAATACTTCACACAACTTTCTTAAAACATTTAATCAATTATCATTTTAAGGAAAAAAAGATAAAGAAAACTACTCAAAATTCATGGAGAAAACACAATCACACATGAGTTTAAAAGTAGAATTCAAGCTAAAAAATAAGAAATCTAAATTTCAAACCAAGTGCAGTCACAAAGATAAACATTTATCTCAAATTCTCTCCACCAAATGTCTTGAAGTTCCTTTGAATTCTCTTTCTTCTCTCACAATACAAACTAATACTCAAAATAAAATAAAATAAAGTAAAGGTGGCCGGTGACGGCGGTGGTTGTAAACTTTGGTGGGTGGTTGCTGGCCATTTCTCTTGAAAAATCTAAGACTTTTCATATAAAAACCCAAGGGGTGTCTTGGTGTCTCTTAAAAAAGGTGTCTTAATTTAATAAATCTTCTACAAGTTGACTCCTCATAAGCCAATTGAATGAATTTTCATATTCATGAGCTATTTCCCATATTTTTATCAAGGGTTGCTTCTAACACCTCTTCAAAATTCCACTCCAATTAAATATTTCTTCAAGTAACTAACTTTGGCGTTTAAGCACGAGGTACTTGGCACTTAGGCGCAAATCATTTGGCGCTTAGACGCCCCAGTTCATTTTTGCACATTTCTTCATTTTTGCTCCAAACTTGACATTTTTTCACTCCTTTTAGCATTTTCATCAATTTGAATATACCTACAAGAAAAATATTTAAATATCATTCATTAAAGCGCAATATCTCAAAAAAATAAATATAAAAATGTGTATAAAAATATTATATATTTTAGGTGTATCAGAGACTCACTTTCCGTCTCATGGTTTAGCGAAAGTTTTGTAACATCAAAGCATTCCCATTCGAATTAACCATCCTCTATGCTATTCATCATCTTAAATGTAAGCATAACCCTCTGGATCAAGAATATTCTTGGGCAACCCCCAAGATATAATTAATCAAGTGGGATACGTCCCCTTGGGAGTACTATGAATCCTATAATAGGAAAACACTACTTAATCTTTGGTTGAGGGTAGCTTTTGTAGGTATTATTTTGTGAATACTCGACACAAGTTATTTCGATCTGATCATATTCAGACGTATATGCTTGACTTATCCTTGCAAGGTTTGATGTATGGAAGTTCTCCACATTATTTCTTTTATTTGTTCGCCCTTGTTGTATGTCCTACTTTTTCAATTCCCTTATTCTCTTGATCATTCATATGTTCCGGAAGAGAAACATATTTGGGAAAGGGAAGCATATGACGATGGAAAAACTGACAATTCCTTAAAAAAAAAAAAGAAAGAAATGAAAACAACACCATTTTTCAATTTTCGTGCCTTCAAATGGAGCCAATTTATAGAATAATAAGGCTCACTAATATTAATTAACTAATTAACTACTCTTATTCATCAAATGCAAGAACTAATCATCCTTAATATCCTATCGTTAACCACCGCTTTAAAATGAAAGCACCAATTTTATGAACCCTTCTCTTTAATCTTGATAATCGACAATTAAGGGATGACAAAAACTCCCAAAGTTATGTGGGATAGAAACAGAGAATTAAAACTCAGATTAGACAAAGATAAAAGGCAATTCGAGGATGTCGACAACTCCAAAAATTAGGTGAATAGGAAGAAGAAGAAAAATATTAAGAGGAACTAGTCACATCATTTTTCATTTTTCATGTCTCCAAATGCAACCAATTTATAGAGGTGCAAGACTCTCACTAATACTAATTAACAACTCTTATTAATCAAATACAAGAATTAATCATCTTTAATATCGTATCACTCGTGAACTCAAATCAACAAAAATAACTAGTTTGTTGATTCTAAACAAATCTCAGAACAGCGATAAGGGTATGAAACCATGTAGATTGCATAATGCTGCATTTTTTTCTTATATCACATTTATTCTCTAAAATTTTGATTTTGGCATATTTTTGTTAATTTGTTACTTTCTCATGAATTTTTTTTTAAATTTCTCAATTTTTTTTTCCTTTTACTTGTACATATGTACCTACATACTTGATGCGAGTTCAAAAAAATTTTTATCTCTGGGCATGAAATTTCAATGCATTTTGAGTTGGAAACATTCCAAATTCAAATTCAAGATCATCTAAGCTCCTATTTCTCTTAGTTTATAGTTAAGTTGAGCATCTCAATAAGATGAACTCAGTGACTCTGAAAGTGATTCAATCTGAGTCCCAATAATAATCACATATCATTATTCTTGAAGTGTAGTTGAATGTATTGGTGCATCAATTGAATGACTGAACGATCACAAAATTTAGCACGTTTATAGGCCAATCGAGAGGGGTCAAAGAGAGGAATCCAACAAGCTAAACATCATCCAATTTCAAGGTTATTAAGGCACTTAAATAATGAAAAAAAATGACCCATGATAAAAGAAATCAATATAGATCGCCTAATTAAGTGATTTGATATTCTTGTTAAAATTTAATAAAATGTCTCTCTAAATAATTATAATTTGAACTCTATTCTTCACTTGAAAGTCGGGAGGAAAAGAAATTAAGCTGACTTATAAACTTAACTCTCTAAATTTCGACGTTGTTTGCGTCGGTCACTAAAGTTCACTGCCAAACACCAGAGTTTGCCAACAACTACCACAGGCTATTATTGACCACCACCATAAATTATTACAACCAACTACTAGCGTTGTAGCCACTAACTACAACTTTTGTAACCAACTACAACTGTCTTAACTACTAACTATGATTTTTGTTGCAAACTATTTATATTGTAGCCATCAACTATAACTCTTATAGTTGACTTTTTACAGCTGTAGCCAAACTACTACTATAAATTTGTGATTGTTGATTTTTATAATCTCATCTTTTCTAATTCAAGAGAATGGTGAATATCTACTTCCAATTCTTATAGTGGATTACTTTAACTAGGTCAAACGCTGTNAATAATAATTTTTAAATCTTGCTCAAACCCTTATTGTCTTATGACTACATGATTACGGTTGTTAAAATGACTTTTTGTTTGTGAACAACTCGTGTTCGGCTCGTTAAGCAAACGAGCCGAACACGAACACACTTTTGAGCTCGAAATATAAACGAGGCTCGCTCGTGTTCGACTCGTTTACACCCCTATAAATATGAGGACGCCCGGCAAAATACTTCATGACTATAAATTCATGAAAGAGAACTATATGTATCGATTGATCTATGCATTTATTTGTTCAATCTTTTTATGTAGCTTTTTATTTAGCCTTTAAACCCCTTTAAATAAAGGGTCAAATGAACCATGTAGCGATATACATTGTTTTGACCTTTGAACTATAATTAATAAAATTCTCAAAATCTCTTTATTGTATACTTTTTTTTCTTTTTTTGTTCTCTTCACCATTTGATTCTTACATAGAACATATTATCAGGATCATGCATTACCTAGGGATATTTAAATTCAACTTTGTTGAATTCTTTTAGGATGTCGGGTTCTATAATATGTGTGAGTATATCCAAATTCTACTAGTATTGAGCAAAAGATGGATAAAGAGAGAGAGAGGAGTAGCCCATCAAAAGAGATGACCCTCATTCTACAAACTTCCCTCTGTATCACGTCTCAATCTCAGATTCTCGTTAATATGAATCCTTTTCATGAATCGAGATAATCACCAATTAAAGCATTTCAGTAACACTAGAAGTTAGGTAGGGGAGAATTAAATAATGGAAACTTAGATTAGAGATGGATAAACAATAATTCGAGGATGCAGATAACTCCAAAAATTAGTGGAAGAGGGATAAGAAGAAAACACTGCAAGAAAAAACAATTACCACATATGTTGACGTCAATTTTTCATGTCAAATGATACAGGGTTGTCTTCAGTTTTGAGTTACGAGGTCATATTTTAACAATCCATGATTTATCGTATCTTCCGAATCAATCAAAATCATCATACGGACATCCGGACACAAATTTGCGTTTTGGACCACCGGGCCGTATTTTGCCCCAGACATCGATTTTCATCCAATACGGTGCATCCCCGATTTCCGCCTCAGCGTTGGAAAACCCATTTTTCACTCCTAGACAAACTTCAGTATTCCAATGGCCCATGAAACACCATCCACGAAAAAGCTTCACACACATGGAAGGCAAGGGAACCAAGCCCCTTTGGGGCTTGGATGTAAAAGTTCCCATACATCTATTTAGCACCACTGAAAGAGATTGAACTTGTTCTATGGGCGCTTTTGTGCCCATGCTGGGTCCGATATTTTGATCACATTTTTGCCTATGGGGTACTTGGGCACCACTGTTGGGCACTTGAGCGCCCAGTTCTCTGCAACCGATTTTCCGCCAAACGGAGAGCCCTCCACTTCCACCCAACAAAGAAATGCCAAAAACTTATGGCAGACGCTTTTGCATCCATTTTGACGCTTGAGCACCAAATTGTTTTCTCTTCACCAAAAATTGTAGAGTCATGCCATTTGAGCCAAATGGAGGGGACCATTATAGGAAACTTTTACATAGTTCCCATGAAGCTTATGGAAGGGATAAAGGCAAGTCACTGCCTTCACAACACACCAATCATTTGGGTCGCCGCCTCCACGACATGCCCACCTTTTTGGGTCACTGACTTAACGACACACCCATATTTCGGGTCACTGTCTCCAAAACTTGCCTACCCTTTCCGGTCACCTCTTCTATTTCACACCCATCTTCAGGTCACTGCCTCTAAGGATTGCCCACCCTCTCGGGCTGCTGCCTCCACGACACGCCAACTCTTTTGGGTCACTGCCCATATGACACACTCATTCTTCGAGCCATTGCATTCACTTCACACAACCCTTTCGGGTCATAGCATCCACTGTACACTCCTCACAACTTCTATCATATGATTATTAGCATTCGCATTTGTATGTGTGCATAGAAAGCAAGCCAAAGTCAATCGGCGAGTGACCCGTGTTGGTCGAGATGCCTTAATGAGCATTGTTTTTTAGGTCGATCCCAATAAAAATTGTGAGTTAAAGCATCATGACTGATATGAGTATGTCTATACCAAAAATCAAAGGGATTAAACTCGTGTTACCTTGCGTGTCACGAGTCTGTATTTAATAGTCCTTATTTTAAATTAAAATAATATTTTTTTTCCACTCATTAAATTTGCCATAATTTTAAAATTAAGCATGTAGCAAGCTAGGTCATTTGTAAGGCCAACTCATTTCAAAATTTATCATGGGTGACACACAGTTTAGATCCCTTAGATCTTTAGATGGGGCCGGCGCGGCGACCCCATCAAAGTCATACATACCTTAAGACATAAACTGAGCACTTAGATGCTGGTTAAGACAACTTCACGTTAGATGGTGTGCTAGGCTTAGACAAGTGTGCATTGTAGTATTTTCGACGCCTCTGATTATCGTTCTTTGTCGGCTTGTTTTTTCTAGCCATGCATCATATTTGTACTTTTCTTGGTGTGCTTGTGTGTGCTTGTTTTGATATACATGATAGTATATTAGGGTGTTCTTTGACAGGGGGTCATGTCATATATATGCACACACAAATGTACAATAAAACAGAAGAACAACATAATGATTATTACTAACCCTTTTTGCAGGCGCTGCTCAGCTCCCCCACCAGACATGACATAAACACGTTGCATGTTTATTTGGCTTTCCCACTGACATTCTCTTCATGCAGGTCGAGTCTTTTTTTATCTTTCTTGATGTACTTTTTTGTGTCCTAAGAAGAGTCACGAGTTCCAAGGCAGCATATGAGAAGATCCACGTGACGAGAACCAATAGCTTTTTGCTCGTGTCCCATATCTTAATTCTAAATCTTATTGATATATAAAAATAGGACTAGACGTGTACTTTTGTTGTGTCCGACCTCCTTTTTCTTTTTTGTGATATGTTGCCGACTCAGCGACACCGATCTTCTATTATTTTATATTTGGTTTATTTTTCTGCTTTTCTTACATGCTTGTATGCTTGTATTAGCTTTGCCATTTTGGATTGTGCTTTTGTTAGGGAATTCATCATTGTCACTTAGGCTCTATATGACCTAAAATTCATATTAAGTTTTCTATAAAATATTAATAAAAAATTCAAAATTAATTAAAATTTAGGATTAAATTGTTTAAGACTTTTAAAACTTGCTTTTACTTTCCTGCATGACCTCCGGGTTAGTTTTAAAATGGGTTACATGCATGGTCATATCCTAAGTCATAATTATTTGGGTCTCCACAATATCTAAACACCACTCTAGATAACCACATCATTTGTATGTCCCGAGGAGAAATCTCTGTACTTCTCCAACCTCGACTAACCTAATATAAATTTTTACTTAGATGGTTGTCTAGTGTGCTTAAGTCATTAAAAGGATCCATGAACCATAAGGGGTGTAAGCTCTATTGTTGGGAGTATTATCAGCTTGGTAGCTGAACCTCCCTTCTCTTCCTTTCAAACGACATCCTTGTCATCTTGACGGGTATAAGTCACACCTCTTAGAGCTTCACTCGACAGTCATAAGATAGACTTTTTCTTCCTTTAACTTTAGGGCTACCAACGATCCCGCGGGTGACGCAATCCACGAATTACTGAATAAGGATCTCCGAACTTGTTGGGTCGATTACCTTCACGACCAGGGAGACTTAGGGTCCTAGTGGCTTGGAAATATGTTCTGTGGTACTCTGATCGAGCTACCTCTCTACCTTTTAGGGATTACTCTTCCATTCCTTTGACTACCTCTATTGAGTCTTGTCGCTCCTCTTGCCTTTGTTGGTTTCATCTCAACAACCTGATTGTCGATGAGTTACCGTCCGTTTGCGATACGATAATTTGTCCTTTGCTCTTATGGTATAGATGTGCTTTGATGTATCAGAATTCCCCTTCATGAAGATTTCACGGGCTTCGTATGACGATGAGTTCGTTAGCCATGTGGAACAATGAGAGACTGATCCTGATTTTCTATATAGATATATGAAAAATGAGATGTATGCGATTAATTTTCTTAATAAATATTCTTAATTTGCAACGGCGCCAAAAACATGATCCAAAGCAAAGACTAGGTAAAATTTTCACTATGAAGCAAATAAGAATACCGTTATAATATTTTAATATGGGATACTACGCAAGTATACGTATCGTTATTAAGTAATATAAAACTTTCTGATTAAGTCCCGAATATCAAACCGACGGGGAGGATTAGATTTAAATAACAAAATACTTAGCAATATATATTCTTACTCAAACTTAAGATGCTATAATATAAATGAAAGTTCGATTCTTTTTGTGATTTTTGATAATTGAAAATAAAGTGAACAACTAATTAACTTAATTAAAATACTTGCAAGATGAAAGAAATATAGGTATAATATCTTTTTCCTTATCATGAATCAGTGATAAATATAGAGATTCAGTTGTGGAAGTATGCTAAATGTGCTGCGCCAAGTAGGAGCAATAATATTATTTACCCTTACTAAAAATGTTATAAAGAACATTGGTTAATCTATAGTTTGAATAATCTTGAAAATTGGCTAAACACAGAAGACATTAGCTCTCACTCTAGACCTCTTCTCCCTCCACCTGGGGGCTAACATCTCGTATCAAAACCTAAAACTATAAATCAAATTCGGGGCTTTAGCTTGTCACTCTAAAGCCCTCTAATTCTACACCCTTGAAAATATATTTCTCTATTTATTTGCACTCAATTCCATCAACTACATTCTCATTCATAAAATCAATATGTGATTCTAACCATTTGTTGACTGAGGCAATATCATCTCAGATCTTACATGTTCTCACAACAGGTTTTAACATCTTAATTGGCCAAACCAATAAATAAATCAAGTGCAAGGTCTTGAATCATCACAACTTCTTCCAACTTTGAAAACTAATATTTCACACAACTTCCTTTAAACATTTAATCAATTATCATTTTAAGGAAAAAAGATAAAAAAAACTACTCAAAATTCATGGAGAAAACACAATCACACATGAATTTAAAAGTAGAAATCAAGCTCAAAAACAAGAAATCTAAATTATAAACCAAGTGCAGTCACAAAGATAAATATTTATCTCAAATTCTCTCCACCAAATGTCTTGAAGTTCCTTTGAATTTTCTGCATTCTCTCACAATACAAATTAATACTCAAAATAGAATAAAATAAAGTAAAGGTGGACGGCGACGACGGTGGTTGTAAACTTTGGTGGGTGGTTGCTGGTCATTTCTCTTGGAAAATCTAAGTCTTTTCTTATAAAAACCCAAAGGGTGTCTTGGTGTCTCTTCAAAAAGGTGTCTCAATTCAATAAATCTTCTACAAGTTGACTCCTCATAAGCCAATTAAATGAATTTTCGTGTCCATGAGCTATTTCCCACGTTTTTATCAAGGGTTGCTTCTAACACCTCTTCAAAATTTCACTCCAATTAAGTATTTCTTCAAGTAACTAACTTTGACATTTAAGCACGAGGTACTTGGCACTTAGACGTAGATCATCTCGCGCTTAGGCCCCCCAGTTCATTTTTGCACATTTCTTCATTTTTGCTCCAAACTTGACATTTTTTCACTCATTTTAGCATTTTCATCCATTTGATTGTATCTACAAGAAAAATACTCAAATACATTTCATGAAAGTGCAATATCTCAAAAAAATAGGTATAAAACGTGTATAAAAACACTATATATTTTAGGTGTATCAGAGACTCACTTTCTGTCTCATGGTTTAGCGAAAGCTTTGTAACATCAAAGCATTCCCATTCGAATTAACCATCCTCTATGCTATTCATCATCTTAAATGTAAGCATAACTCTCTGGATCAAGAATATTCTTGGGCAACCCCCAAGATAAAATTGATCAAGTGGGATACGTCCCCTTGGGAGTACTATGGATCCTATAACAGGATTACACATCTGAATCTCTGGTTGTGGGTAGCTTTTGTAGGTATTCATTTGTGAATACTCGACACAAGTTATTTCAATCTGATCATATTCAGACGTATATGCTTGACTTATCTTTGCAAGGTTTGACGCATGGAAGTTCTGCACATTATTTCTTTTATTTGTTCGCCCTTGTTGTATGCCCTACTTTTTCAATTCCCTTATTCACTTGATCATTCATATGTTCCGGAAGAGAAACATATTTGGGAAAGGGAAGCATATGACGATGAAAAAACTGACGACACTTTTAAAAATAAAAAAAGAAAGAAATGAAAACAACATCATTTTTCAATTTTCATGCCTTCAAATGGAGCCAATTTATAGAATAATAAGACTCACTAATATTAATTAACTACTCTTATTCATCAAATGCAAGAACTAATCATCCTTAATATCCTATCGTTAACCACCGCTTTAAAATGAAAGCGCCAATTATATGAACCCTTCTCTTTAATCTTGATAATCAACAATTAAGGGATGACAAAAACTCCCAAAGTTATGTGGGATAGAAACAGAGAATTAAAACTCAGATTAGACAAAGATAAAAGGCAATTCGAGGATGTCGACAACTCCAAAAATTAGGTGAATAGGAAGAAGAAAAAAAATATTAANAGAGCTTAAATGCATGGATAAATTTTAAATTATAATTATCGACATTAATTGATAAAAATAATATATTTTCTCATGAATATATTAAAATTAAATCCCCTGTCATTTATTAAAATAAAATAAAATAAAAGGAAGGTCAAAATGTTCGGTCGGGACTCCAGACCAAGTCAAAAAAGTAAGGTAGTCGAAGAAATTCCTTCCACGAATTTTGACGAACTCCTTTTAATATTGACCGTACGTTTTCATCCTCGATCTCAGATTCAGCTAACCAATAAAAAAATATATATATATCTAAATTATTTTTATATTGAAAATTTAAAATGTTTTTAATTTGATAAATCATTAAATTTTGGTCTGCTTCAAATACTCAGAACATTTAATTGTAATTACAGAAGTTATTTTAATTAGAAACTCGAGGAATTGGCTTGGATAATGAAAAGTTCGTTTTTGATAAATTTATAATCGAAATTAGCATATTTCAATATGGTGAGACTTGTGAATTCCAAAAAGGTTCGATTCAAGTTCAAATGGACCCAAATCAAGCTCTACGAAACACAAATAAAATTTATATAAGATTATCTGAGGGAAGAAATTATTTCCAAATATAGTGATTTTATAGTTAAAACNGCTTGGATAATGAAAAGTTCGTTTTTGATAAATTTATAATCGAAATTAGCATATTTCAATATGGTGAGACTTATGAATCCCAAAAATGATCGATTCGAGTTCAAATGGACCCAAATCAAGCTCTACGAAACACAAATAAAATTTGTATAAGATTATTTGAGGAAAGAAATTATTTCCAAATATAGTGGTTTTATAGTTAAAATGTGAATTATAATAAGACTAAGGGTCTGTTTGGGAGAACTTTCTATCTATCTTGCATTTCAGACCACAACCATAGTTTTGTTTGAGGAAGTGTTTTTCTTGTTGATTTCTATAAATTTCTATAACAGGAAATTAGTTTTTCAACCTTACATGTTAAAGTGCATTAACTTAAAAAAAAAAGAGGCTATACCCTAATTTTTTTAATAAATACATTTATAATTCCTACAGGAGCTTTTGAAAAAATTATTTTTTTCATCATAACTTTACAACCACATGTCTAAAAATTTCTATTTTGGGGTATCCCAAAATAGACCTCAAGTGGTCTCCCTAAAATGACTTAGAAACTGATTGGGATTATTTTTAAATTTTATTTTATTTTTATTTTTACTTGAAATAAAACATGTTTGATATTTTACAACATATTTAGTTATTTTAAAAATTACTCAAAATAACTTTTAAATAGTTTTAATTTTTTGAAAAATAAGTTAATTTGTATTTAACAAAATAAAAATGTATAAAAAATACATCAAACAAACATGTGGCTCCAAAAAATTAGCAATTTCTCCCCAAGTCAACTNAAAAATTATTTTTTTCATCATAACTTTACAACCACATGTCTAAAAATTTCTATTTTGGGGTATCCCAAAATAAACCTCAAGTGGTCTCCCTAAAATGACTTAGAAACTGATTGGGATTAATTTTAAATTTTATTTTATTNTCTTTTTTTATATATATATATATATATATATATATATATATATATATATATATATATATATATATATATATATTACTATTATACGTAAATTTATACTTGGTAAAAGCAGTATGACTTTTCTCAAATCCACCCTTTCTACTCAGTCATTATCCAAGAAATACATATGAAAAAGATATAATTTTGATTGATATATATTCAAGACATAAAATCATATTAACCTCAAATATGATCCACCACCATAACAACCACAATAATAATAATAATAATAATAATNTGAAAAAGATATAATTTTGATTGATATATATTCAAGACATAAAATCATATTAACCTCAAATATGATCCACCAACATAACAACCACAATAATAATAATAATATGATACACAGTTTTCTTCCGTNAAAAAGATATAATTTTGATTGATATATATTCAAGACATAAAATCATATTAACCTCAAATATGATCCACCACCGTAACAACCACAATAATAATAATAATAATAATATGATACACAGTTTTCTTCCGCAAAGCCACAGGCCCACACATAGCCAGAGTTTGCGGGCCGACAACGCGGAAGAAAAACATAGCCATAGAGGACTTCAGGAGTAGGATAAATGGACATAATTGTAGCCTTCTGATTATCCGCGTCACTATTCTAGAAGAAGGAAAAGATGCATTTTTCACTGGTTATCTTCTCTTTTAGCTTCTCGTTTCTCCATGGAGATATCATCAGTGGCGATTCAGAGGTATTATTAGCTCACGAGCAGCTCTCAAACTTCTTTTATTTATTTATTTATTTATTTATTTTTATTTTGTCTCGTGAAACTTGCAAAAAATTAGTCTTTTTTCATCCTCTCTGTGTTCTTCTTTCACCTGCCAAATTAGATTTATGTTTTGGTTTTTTCTTTTTTGGCCCTAAACCCTGGCTTGATAAAAATTGGGTTTTTGAAGTACTGCCAGCTTGTTTCTATAAATTCTGATCCATCTACGTGATTTGTTTGGGGTTAATGTTGAAGAGGTAACAGAAGTTTGGATTTTAGAGATATCTTCTTGTTTTATTTGTTCTTTGTTATTACTTTTTGGTGCTATGCTCTGCNCCTGCCAAATTAGATTTATGTTTTGGTTTTTTCTTTTTTATCCCTAAACCCAGGCTTGATAAAAATTGGGTTTTTGAAGTACTGCCAGCATGTTTCTATAAATTCTGATCTATCTACGTGATTTGTTTGGGGTTAATGTTGAAGAGGTAACAGAAGTTCGGATTTTAGAGATATCTTCTTGTTTTATTTGTTCTTTGTTATTACTTTTTGGTGTTATGCTCTGCTTTTATGGAGAATTTTTGTTTGTTAATGGTTTTGTGCCGATGGTAGTTGGCCGAACTTGTTTAAGCGATGCTGTGGAGTTTTTATCTGTGTATCTAATTTTCTTGCTTTCAATTCTGATAAATCTTACCTTTTTTTTGTATAACAGATGTCTTCAGGAACAGCAAGTATACCGCACATCTAAAGTTATACAATCATGAAGGAATTTTGTTGAATTTATAGGGGAAATTAGCTCCCCTTAAGGTTTCATCTCCTGATGTTGACCTTCTGTTTAATATTCAGGGAAAGCCCCATTCTTTAGTGTAAGTTTTTGGACTCTCAGTTTTCTACAGTATAGATCTTGGAGNGGAGAATTTTTGTTTGTTAATGGTTTTGTGCCGATGGTAGTTGGCCGAACTTGTTTAAGCGATGCTGTGGAGCNTTTTTGGTGTTATGCTCTGCTTTTATGGAGAATTTTTGTTTGTTAATGGTTTTGTGCCGATGGTAGTTGGCCCGAACTTGTTTAAGCGATGCTGTGGAGTTTTTATCTGTGTATCTAATTTTCTTGCTTTCGATTCTGATAAATCTTACCTTTTTTTGTACAACAGATGTCTTCAGGAACAGCAAGCATACCGTACATTTAAAGTTATACAATCATGAAGGAATTTTGTTGAATTTATAGGGGAAATTAGGTCCCCTTAAGGTTTCATCTCCTGATGTTGACCTTCTGTTTAATATTCAGGGCAAGCCCCATTCTTTAGTGTAAGTTTTTGGACTCTCAGTTTTCTACAGTATAGATCTTGGAAATCCCATCAATGGCTCCTGCGGCACACATCCAGACTCTCAGCCTCGCGCTCATATCGCTGAGCTTCTTAAAGCTTGCAATGGCGGATCCAAGAACTAGTCTTGTCGCACAGTATTGCAATAACACTTTAGCCGCCAATGGTGCTATTCTTGCAGACAATTTTGTTCCTTCAATGGATAATCTAAGCAGTCATGTTAATGCGAATGGATATGGAACAAGCATCACTGGGGTGGACCCTAATGCAGTTTGTGCTCTTGCTCAGTGTTATGGAGACCTTAATTCAATAGATTGTAAGCTGTGCTTCTCGGAGATTAGATCTCAGCTGCCTAAATGTTATCCAAATACTGGTGGCACACTCTTCCTTGATGGGTGTTTTGGGAGATATGAAAATTACACCTTTTTTAATGAGATATTTTCGCGAAATGATACAGCAATATGTTCTTTTAGTAATAATAATTCAAATCCAATCATTTTTGGTCAAGCGGTGAAGGAGGCTGTCGGCAATGTGTCTTTGAAAGCACAAAATAGTCATGGATTTGCTGTTGGTTCGGCATCGAATTTGAACTCAACCGTTTATGTTCTCGCTCAATGCTGGGAGAACTTGAATAGTGCCCTTTGTAGCTCGTGTTTAGATGCCGCTTCTTCGGCAATTTTGTCATGTTCTCCGGCTACAGAAGGACGAGCACTCTATGCTGGTTGTTTTATGAGATACTCGACAAGACTCTTTTGGAATGTAAATGAAACCTCTTCGAGTTCTAGCGGTATGTCATGAATATGTTATTGTCAATCGATTATGATGAAATGATACTTCTTAGTTTCAAATTTTGCATTGCTAGCATATGTAGGACGCAACATGCACCCTATATTCTATTAGAAAAATTTTAAATAAATAATGAGCATGCGTACTAGGCATGTTTCTTGAGGTGGGAATTGAACAATTGTTTGCAGTTGAAAATTAATAGGTGGCTTTTAATCTTTGAAGAGGCGCAAAAAAATATCATTTAGAATTATTATTATTATTTTTAAAAGCTTCTTAGTTTCTTAAGATACACACACATATTATAATTTCACATCCAATACTATTTGTGGCTCATGTCAATATTGTGTGTATTTTGTATTTATGTCATATTGTATTTTTGTTCTGGTGTCTAAATCCTTATATCATAGGTTTATTAACTTTTAATCATGTGAAAAAATTGTTGTATAGAATGATTACTAATTTTGCTATTTGCTCTTAGTTTACACTTTACTCTTATTTTCTTAATTAAATTTGGATCTTTGCTTTTATGTAAAATACAATGTAGAGGTTTAATGGCACCCAAACTTTATTTTTCACATTTTAGTTTTCAATGTCTATTAGACACACTTTATACTCTATTATATGGGTTGATCTCTATGAGATGTGGTTTTGAGATAGATAAAGGATGTTGAAAAGGATCTTATTTCATTTTAAATGACCATTTCAATAGATGCGAAACCTATATGGCATTCCAAATATTTGCCTTATGTTTTCTATTTTATATACATTTTGATGATTTTGATTTAAATGTGGAATAACCTTCTTCATTTTTCATTAGATTTATCCTTATTATTTGGGCTCAGTTATTTTAATCTAACTTTAATATTCAACTAATAGTTTTCATTGCTTTTTAAATTCAGTTGTTTTAGTTTTTTTCGAGACCTTTAAATTATAAAATATCAAAATTACAAAGATGCTGAGTTGCTCTTGCATGGACGAGTTTTGAGTGCAAAAGCAATAGGATTGACTAGGATTATTCTTTTATGAGAAGCTCAGGGATTATAATTCATTCTTATTGAACAAATATGAGAAGCTCAAGGATTATTCGTTTATGTTCATTGTACCGATGTGAGGCCTAGTCTCTTTCCCTTTGGGGCAATTTCTATAATTTAGCTTATCTTCAATTTTCTCGTCGCCGCTGTTTTTGTGCGAAATTGAAATTTTGTAAAGCGATTCATATCAAGTTTTCTTTTTCAACCACAAATTTGATCATTGCGTAAATTTTATGTATGTTGCTGCTTTTCTTGTGAAAATTTGAAATTTTTTTAGTGATTGTTAAACTTTCTTTTGAGATGCACAAAGCAGTAGTTGTTGTCCTTGAAACAATTTTTTTACTGAAGTTGAGAGTTTGTAACCTATAGATTGTTAATTTTATTTTTATTTCAATGTTCATCTCATCTCAAATGAATATATCTGTGATAGGGTTGGTGTAGCTCCAGTGACAGACAAAATTAGAGAATGTCATCTTAGATGGTTTGGTCACATTAAACGTCGACCATCTGATGATCCGATTTGAAGAGTAGATGTTTTAGATTCGACTTATGTTAAGAAAGACACATGTAGACCTAGGAAGACTTAGGCTTATTGTATAAAAATGATCTTAATTTATTAGAACTAAATGAAAATATGACACTAAATAGGACGCAATGGAGAAAAAGGATTCTTGTAGCTACTTGGGATTAAGGTTTTGTTGTTGTTGTTCATCTCATCTTAAGTTTCATTAAAAATCCTACATTTAGACCCTTGTCCATCCTATATTAATAGTAGTAAGAAATATATGTGTGCGTGCACGCTCCGCTTGTGTGCTTTTGCGCGTGTGTGTATAAAATAAGATTTATTTATATTAAGCTATTTTGCTCGTTTTGTTCTGACTTGCACGGTTGCTAATATTATTGATCTGGAAAAGATTTATTTCTTTACATTTTTTGGGGTCACTTATGAGAATCTTCTTTAACATTCAGGGAAAAGTAAAGCAATATGGATAGTAGTCGGTTTATTACTTGGAGCCATCTTCTTAATACTTGTAGGTTTCTTGATTGCTAAAAAAAGAGGTTTATGGGGCAGAAAAAAGAGTGCTTCTTTAAAAGGTATGCAGTATGAGCTCCATCATTGGTGAAATCAGAAGCACAAAACTTACTTTTCNTTGGAGCCATCTTCTTAATACTTGTAGGTCTCTTGATTGCTAAAAAAAGAGGTTTATGGGGCAGAAAAAAGACTGCTTCCTTAAAAGGTATGCAGTATAAGCTCCATCATTATTGAAATCAGAAGCACAAAACTTACTTTTTNTTGGAGCCATCTTCTTAATACTTGTAGGTCTCTTGATTGCTAAAAAAAGAGGTTTATGGGGCAGAAAAAAGAGTGCTTCCTTAAAAGGTATGCAGTATGAGCTCCATCATTATTGAAATCAGAAGCACAAAACTTACTTTTTTTATTTCAGACTTGTACGGGCAAGAAATGGCGGCAGTTATTTTGCAATCAAATCTAAATTTCAAATATGAAGACTTGAGAAAAGCTACAAATAACTTTAGGTTGTCAAACAAACTTGGTCAAGGCAGCTATGGGACTGTATACAAGGTAACTGTGGCACTCCAGGGCATGTGTGGGATTGATTTTGTATTTTGCTTTTGTTCTTATTTTTATTTGTTCCTTCATTTTTTTGAAGATATTTATTTAGTTTCTTTTTCAGATATATATATATTTTTTATTTCTAAAAAGAAATTAACATGCTTTTTAAACACTCAAAAATAACTTTTGGTGTTGTAAGTGTTTTTAAAAACAATCATATCCTACTCAAATATTTCAAACATGTTTTGTTTCGAAACAAAACACTAACAAAACAAATTGGAAAAAAAAAAAAAACAGAAATAAGAAATAAAAGAAATTGCAAACGGTGCCTTATTAAATATAACCAATGAATTGTTTACACTCCTGAAAGCTTATTATGTTTTCAGGGAGTTCTTTCTGATGGAAAAGAAGTTGCTGTGAAGCAGNATGGGACTGTATACAAGGTAACTGTGGCACTCCAGGGCATGTGTGGGATTGATTTTGTATTTTGCTTTTGTTTTTATTTTTATTTTTTCCTTCATTTTCTTAAAGATATTTATTTAGTGTCTTTTCAGATATATATATATATATATTATTTCTAAAAAGAAATTAACATGCTTTTTAAACACTCAAAAATAACTTTTAGTGTTATAAGTGTTTTTAAAAACAATTATATCCTAATCAAATATTTCAAACATGTTTTGTTTCGAAACAAAACACTAACAAAACAAATTGAAAAAAAAAAACAGAAATAAGAAATAAAAGTAATCGCAAACGGTGCCTTATTAAATATAACCAATGAATTGTTTACACTCCTGAAAGCTTATATGTTTTCAGGGAGTTCTTTCCGACGGAAAAGAAGTTGCTGTGAAACAANGTTTTGTTTCGAAACAAAACACTAACAAAACAAATTGAAAAAAAAAAACAGAAATAAGAAATAAAAGTAATCACAAACGGTGCCTTATTAAATATAACCAATGAATTGTTTACACTCCTGAAAGCTTGTTATGTTTTCAGGGAGTTCTTTCCGACGGAAAAGAAGTTGCTGTGAAACAGCTATTTCTTAATACAAGACAATGGATCGATCAATTTTTTAATGAAGTTGATTTGGTGAACCAAGTTCGACACAAGAATCTGGTGAGGCTGCTGGGCTGCAGTTTAGATGGCCCTGAGAGCTTGCTTGTTTATGAGTACTACAGCAACAGGAGTCTAGATCTGTTTATATTTGGTAATTTGCTTAAATTTTTTGATGGCCTTTGTGCTAGAAGAATTTGAATTTGAATTTGATGTTTATTTCTACATCATATTAATATGATTTTGCATGTGGAACTTGAAGTGCTTGCAAGTTTTTATAGAAGTGATTGTAAAGCTGTTGTGAGGAAAGTAATTTTTTTTAAAGCTTTTATAGGTATCATATATATATATATATATTGTATATATATTTGAAAAGAATCTAAGTGCAGCATTCTTAAGTAGATCTTGTCTCAAAAGCTGCTTCTCACCAGATAATATTTTGAAAAATAACAAGAAAGCAGTGACAATAATAAATGTTCATGTTAAAAATATTATATTTTGGTTTCTCATTAACATATTGGAACAGATGAGAGTCGTGATAAACATTTGGACTGGCAGCAGAGATTCGATATCATTCAAGGGGTTGCAGAAGGTCTATCTTACCTCCATGATGAGTCCGACACGAAGATTATTCATCGAGACATAAAGGCCAGCAATATTCTGTTGGATGACAAGCTTAAACCCAAAATTACAGATTTTGGCCTTGCGAGATCCTTCGCTCAGGATCAAACTCACCTTACCACTGGGATCGCCGGNTTGATAGGTCTTCAATGCACCCAAGCGGACCCGCATAGCCGGCCGTCCATGTCGAGGGTGGTGGAGATGTTGAGGAGCAACAGAGGGGAGGCCGAAGAGCTGGTGCTGAGCGATCCCCCCTTCTTAGATGTGTCTCCCATGGAGGCTCTTGAAGGAGAGAGCTCGAGGCTAATATCGGCAGATATGTCTGTCTCCAGGCTTAGTGCAAGATGATGTTTTTTAAATGATGGTGCAATAAATCTATTATGATGGGGTGCGTATTCTTGTGTGTTTTATGTTGTTCAATAGGCATGAGGTGTAGTATATTTTTATTTATATACTTGTTAAGGGGGGTCTTTAGAAGATAGCGAGGATTTTTCATTAGTTTTTATGTTTTGTTATTATTGTTATTATAGGTTTGCAACTGCTACGTGGATTTAATTCCGCTTTCAAGTTTAAAGAGCAATATTGCTTTCTTTGTCCTATGATGCAAAAATTTCTCTGTGCGCACTCGTGACGAAGCTCTACGTGCGGCGCAGGGTATTCTTGAGTTATTTTTAGGTTATTTCTGAGTTATTTTTAATAATCCCGAAATAACTCAGAAATGACCCGCAGTCTTTATTTTTGGGTTACTTCGGGATTATTGAAAATAACCCAGAAATAACCTGAAAATAACTCCGGAATAACATGCACCGTATGTAGAGATACGTTAGGTGTTCGGAGAGAAAATGTGCGTCCTATGATGTGAGACAAAGAGTCAAAGGTTAAAAAACCACATTGAAATATTTGATGCATTTACATATAAATGACCCCATTCCTTTGTATTTATATATCTAAGATCTGAACTAATTTTTTTTTTCTTTTTTACATTTATACCATCCAAAGTTTTAGAACACTAAAAAATATAATAATTTTAATTTTTAAAGAATGAAATACGCAATTTCATACTTAGATAAGGTTACATATATGTTAAAATTAAAGTTTAGATTTTGGAAATGTAAATGCATAGGAATAAAGTGGTATGTATGTAAATAATCTTAAAGAATAAATAAACAAGGAAAGGCACTAGTTCAGTAATTGTTTTGTAATTTTTATTTAATTTTATAATTTAATTAAACTTGTTTTATTTAAGTTTAATTAAAATATTACATATAATTTATATCTTGCTTCAAGTGTATCCACATTTTAATTGAGTATCTTGTTGAGCTTATTCATGAGCTTTAAATAGAGTTATTTTTTTTTAATATCATTTTCATAATTGGTTTTTAGTTGATAGTAAATAAATTTATTTAACTTTAAAATATTTTTTAGTCATGTTTTATTTAAATTAAATTAAAATTTTAAATAAAATTTAAAGTGAAATTTTAAATGAAACTTATTTAGTGTTTTACAATACTAACAATATAATTACTTTATAATTCTTATACATGTTAATAAAAATATGTGAAATTCATAAGTACTATATTATGTCTAAAAAGTGTTATAGACATTTCATATTATAATATTTAATAAAATGATAATAATATAGATAATAAAGTTATTACACAACTGCTTAAAGTAATAGTAATTTTTCATATTTTTTTATAAATTCAATAAAAAAAAATTTATCAATACCAATCTCAAGTTTGCATAAAAAAATTGAGGCTATTTTTAGAATTAAAAATTTGTGTCCTCATTGAAAATTTTTTTTTGGCTGCGACTGGATGATGAGAGAGAGAGAGAGAGAGAGAGAGACTTTCTAGTCATGCTAAAAGGGGCAAAACATAACAAGCTTTACTTGGTTAACCACTAACTATATAAGCTGTTTAGGGGAAAGCTCATATTCACACTTGGGGAAGTTGGAACACTCAAATTTGATGAATTTGAATTTTTCACTTTATTTTTAATTAATGTGCTACACATTCCATCACATTGCAAACCTTCTTTTGTTTCTAAGCCAAAATCCAAGGTATCTGAGTCAACGCATTTAATTTTTAGAAAATCTTGGCATGTCATAAATCTAAATGTTATTTATACTCTGCCAGAAGGCACACAAGGGTGTGCTTGCCAATTATAGCAGTTACTACGGTCAGCCCACAAATCATGTATTCTCTTTACTTGTCAGAAAGCCTGTCATCTAAGGGGTGATGCTTTCTTCCCCATATAACGAATACAGCAAGTTCTATTATCAGGTTGTTGCTTCTCACAATGGCAACAACTACAAAATCTCGTTGCTAGGAAGAAATATTACGTGCATTATCCACAGAATATTCTCTCATTTTTAGGGGATCAAACCGAACACAACATGGATAACGTGAAAAAGAGCTCTATTCGGCTCTATTTTTATCGTTTATAAAAAGTTTAAGACCAATAGTAGGTTTAGGTGATTATTAGATGGTCTTCATACTGCCAACATTAATGATCAAATTCTACAAATGCGAAAAGTAACAACAACAAAACCTTAATCCCACTACGTGGGGTCCNTGTTAGATATATAAATACATAAGAATTGAGCATCATGCGTGTAAATCTTCCTAAAAATAATTAGTTTTTTTTAAGTAGTAATTAATAGATCAAAGATGATCTCGCTTCCTAATTTTGTGCTCATGATTGAGCTTACCATTAAAAAATAAGGAAGTCTCACTGATGAGGGATTATTTTTCTCCTCTTTCTAAGGCCATTTTATATTTTCCTATTATTATTATTATATTTTTTCCCTAAAATCTGTGTGTGGGAAGAGTAAATAACTCATGTTTCTGCACTTTATTCAGGGGTTATCTTGCTCCAGAGTATATTGTACATGGGCATCTCACTGAGAAGGCAGATGTTTACAGCTTTGGTGTTTTAGTTCTCGAAATTGTGACCGGAAAACGATGCAGTAGTCCTGTTGGTTCTCATGCAGAGCATTCACTTCTAGCAAAGGTACTTCAAATTTTATGAAGAAAAAGCTGTGTTTACATATCTAACGCTTAATAGTTTGACATGTATATCTTTATAAAGCTATGGTGTCATCAATCTAACATGGAACGGGTAAATTTTACTTTTAAAAAGTTAAGAATGGTGATATTTTGGATGTTATATTAAAGATGAAAATTTAAGTGTTAGATACATAAGTGTTGTATGGTATGTATGCAAATGCCCCCCTTAATTTTTTTATGAAAAGACAGATTTCACTTAAATATGCAATTAAATATGAAGTGTAGGTGCTAGTTAGGTAAATACATAAGAATTGTGTGGTATGTCAATTTTTTTTTAATTGCAACAAGCATGCATTTGTTAGGCTAATGATTAACTTTGTTTTTTTGTATATTTATCCCACCCAAATATTTCTATCACAGTAAAAATACAACGTTTTTAACTTTTAAAAAGTGAAATACACGTTTGCATGCATACATAAGATTGCATATATGAAAAAATTGAAGTTCATATGTTACATTTCTAAATACATAAGAATCGAGGGGTATGCATGTAATCCTTTTCGTCCGAAACTAATCTTTATCTTCAAAGGCTTAGCTTTCGCGATCAACAGGTATGGAACCATTACAAGATGAACACATTGGACAACGTCATCGACAACAAAATCTACAACAAGAATGTGAGCGACGATGCAATCCAAGTGATATTGATAGGTCTTCAATGCACCCAAGCGGACCCGCATAGCCGGCCGTCCATGTCGAGGGTGGTGGAGATGTTGAGGAGCAACAGAGGGGAGGCCGAAGAGCTGGTGCTGAGCGATCCCCCCTTCTTAGATGTGTCTCCCATGGAGGCTCTTGAAGGAGAGAGCTCGAGGCTAATATCGGCAGATATGTCTGTCTCCAGGCTTAGTGCAAGATGATGTTTTTTAAATGATGGTGCAATAAATCTATTATGATGGGGTGCGTATTCTTGTGTGTTTTATGTTGTTCAATAGGCATGAGGTGTAGTATATTTTTATTTATATACTTGTTAAGGGGGGTCTTTAGAAGATAGCGAGGATTTTTCATTAGTTTTTATGTTTTGTTATTATTGTTATTATAGGTTTGCAACTGCTACGTGGATTTAATTCCGCTTTCAAGTTTAAAGAGCAATATTGCTTTCTTTGTCCTATGATGCAAAAATTTCTCTGTGCGCACTCGTGACGAAGCTCTACGTGCGGCGCAGGGTATTCTTGAGTTATTTTTAGGTTATTTCTGAGTTATTTTTAATAATCCCGAAATAACTCAGAAATGACCCGCAGTCTTTATTTTTGGGTTACTTCGGGATTATTGAAAATAACCCAGAAATAACCTGAAAATAACTCCGGAATAACATGCACCGTATGTAGAGATACGTTAGGTGTTCGGAGAGAAAATGTGCGTCCTATGATGTGAGACAAAGAGTCAAAGGTTAAAAAACCACATTGAAATATTTGATGCATTTACATATAAATGACCCCATTCCTTTGTATTTATATATCTAAGATCTGAACTAATTTTTTTTTTCTTTTTTACATTTATACCATCCAAAGTTTTAGAACACTAAAAAATATAATAATTTTAATTTTTAAAGAATGAAATACGCAATTTCATACTTAGATAAGGTTACATATATGTTAAAATTAAAGTTTAGATTTTGGAAATGTAAATGCATAGGAATAAAGTGGTATGTATGTAAATAATCTTAAAGAATAAATAAACAAGGAAAGGCACTAGTTCAGTAATTGTTTTGTAATTTTTATTTAATTTTATAATTTAATTAAACTTGTTTTATTTAAGTTTAATTAAAATATTACATATAATTTATATCTTGCTTCAAGTGTATCCACATTTTAATTGAGTATCTTGTTGAGCTTATTCATGAGCTTTAAATAGAGTTATTTTTTTTTAATATCATTTTCATAATTGGTTTTTAGTTGATAGTAAATAAATTTATTTAACTTTAAAATATTTTTTAGTCATGTTTTATTTAAATTAAATTAAAATTTTAAATAAAATTTAAAGTGAAATTTTAAATGAAACTTATTTAGTGTTTTACAATACTAACAATATAATTACTTTATAATTCTTATACATGTTAATAAAAATATGTGAAATTCATAAGTACTATATTATGTCTAAAAAGTGTTATAGACATTTCATATTATAATATTTAATAAAATGATAATAATATAGATAATAAAGTTATTACACAACTGCTTAAAGTAATAGTAATTTTTCATATTTTTTTATAAATTCAATAAAAAAAAATTTATCAATACCAATCTCAAGTTTGCATAAAAAAATTGAGGCTATTTTTAGAATTAAAAATTTGTGTNATATTACATATAATTTATATCTTACTTCAAGTGTATCCACATTTTAATTGAATATCTTGTCGAGCTTATTCATGAGCTTTAAATAGAGTTATTTTCTTAATATGATTTTCATAGTTGGTTTTTAGTTGATAGTAAATAAATTAATTTAACTTTAAAATATTTATTAGTCATGTTTTATTTAAATTAAATTAAAATTTTAAATAAAATTTAAAATGAAATTTTAATTGAAACTTATTTAGTGTTTTACAATACTAACAATATAATTACTTTATAATTCTTATACATGTTAATAAAAATATGTGAAATTCATAAGTACTATATTATGTCTAAAAAATGTTATAGACATTTCATATTATAATATTTAATAAAATGATAATAATATAGATAATAAAGTTATTATACAACTGCTTAAAGTAATATAATATATTTCTTAATATGATTTTTCATATTTTTTTATCAATTTAATATTAAAAAAAATTATCAATACCAATCTCAAGTTTGCATAAAAAATATTGAGGCTATTTTTAGAATTACAAATTTGTGTCCTCATTGAAAAATTTTTTTGGCTGCGACTGGATGATTGGAGAGAGAGAGAGAGAGAGAGAGAGAGAGAGAGAGAGAGAGAGAGAGAGAGAGAGAGAGACTTTCTTGTCATGCTAAAAGAGGCAAAACA
This sequence comes from Phalaenopsis hybrid cultivar, assembly GCA_002079205.1. Lineage (NCBI taxonomy): Eukaryota > Viridiplantae > Streptophyta > Magnoliopsida > Asparagales > Orchidaceae > Phalaenopsis > Phalaenopsis hybrid cultivar. Next base: position 376,850 of record JXCR01063478.1, on the reverse strand, counting down.
TGACAAGCTTTACTTGGTTAACCACTAACTATATAAGCTGTTTAGGGGAAAGCTCATATTCACACTTGGGGAAGTTGGAACACTCAAATTTGATGTATTTGAATTTTTNGAGAGAGAGAGAGAGAGAGAGAGAGAGGGAGAGAGAGGAGAGAGAGAGAGAGAGAGACTTTCTTGTCATGCTAAAAGAGGCAAAACATAACAAGCTTTACTTGGTTAACCACTAACTATATAAGCTGTCTAGGGGAAAGCTCATATTCACACTTGGGGAAGTTGGAACACTCAAATTTGATGTATTAGATTTTTTCACTTTATTTTTAATTAATGTGCTACACATTCCATCACATTGCAAACCTTCTTATGTTTCTAAGCCAAAGTCGAAGGTATCTGACTCAACGCATTTAATTTTAAGAAAACTGGCACATGTCATATATCTAAATGTAATTTATACTCTGCCAGAAGGCACACAAGGGCGTGTTTGCCAATTATAGCAGGTACTACGGTCAGCCCACAAATCATGTATTCTCTTTACTTGTCAGAAAGCCTGTCATCTAAGGGGTGATGCTTTCTTCCCCATATAATGAATACAGCAAGTTCTGTTATCAGGTTGTTGCTTCTCACAATGGCAACAACTACAAAATCTCGTTGTTAGGAAGAAATATTACGTGCATTATCCACACAATATTCTCTCATTTTTAGGGGATCAAACAGAACACAACATGGATAACGTGAAAAAGAGCTCTATTCGGCTCTATTTTTATCCTTTATAAACAGTTTAAGACCAATAGTACGTTTAGGTAATTATTACATGGTCTTCATACTCTGCCAACATTAATGATCAAATTCTACAAACGCGAAANTTTAATTAATGTGCTACACATTCCATCACATTGCAAACCTTCTTATGTTTCTAAGCCAAAGTCGAAGGTATCCGACTCAACGCATTTAATTTTAAGAAAACCTTGGCATATGTCATATATCTAAATGTTATTTATACTCTGCCAGAAGGCACACAAGGGTGTGTTTGCCAATTATAGCAGGTACTACGGTCAGCCCACAAATCATGTATTCACTTTACTTGTCAGAAAGCCTGTCATCTAAGGGGTGATGCTTTCTTCCCCATATAATGAATACAGCAAGTTCTATTATCAGGTTGTTGCTTCTCACAATGGTCAACGTTTAATGTGATCAAATCATCTAAGATCACTTTCTCTAATTTTGTCCGTCACAGAAANATTGTATCCTATTTAGTGTCATATTTTCATTTAGTTCTAATAAATTAAGATCATTTTTAATACAATAAGCCTTCCTAGGTCTACCTCTATCTTTCTTAACACAAATCGAATCTAAAACATCTTCTCTCATATTCGGATCATCAGATGATCGACGCTTAATGTGATCAAACCATCTAAGATGACTCTCTAATTTTGTCCGTCACAGAAGCTACAAACGCGAAAAGTAATTGAATAAAATTTCTTCCATGTTTATAATGAATTTATGTTTTTCAACGTGAATTTCCCAAGCGATTTCATAATTTAATCTTAAAATCTTTAAAAAACATTTATCCAAAAACTGGAAAAGAAATTGCAAAATTTAGTTTAATTGATAAAGAAATGCCGATTCATTGGACTCTCAAGTATGAGGTTCAAAAAACTTACCCACAAATTGCAAAAGAATGATCACATTCTATTAACAACAAAATATAATGTACAGTATCATCAAAAAACTGCGGGGAACAAATACGTGTGAAAAGCCCTCAACCTATAATGAAAAAAATTTCCCTTTAGCTGACAAAGAATGAAACCCTCTGGAGCTAAATTGTAATAAATACACAAAAGAGACGGCCAATACAATTAAACGACCCCAACCTTGCAAAAGTAGAGTCGCCGATGCGGTGAAAGTTGGCCGCCGGTCATGAAACTCAGATGAACTATACCGCTCCGGTTAGCCGTCAAAATTTTCAGTCTTAACCTCACTCGTCATCCTGGCTTCAGCCAAAAGCCTCGCGTACAAGTCTGCAGCCTCTTGCAGCTCACTTCTAAGCTTTGCTTCCTGATAAAATAATTGAAAGCGAAAATATCATAATGCCGGCTTCAAAGCATTAAGAAGGCTTTAAGATCATAGTTGGGGCTTTCAGGTTAAGACCATATAGTTGAATTTAGGAGAAAATTTACTGATTTTCATTGAGCCAATAGCTAATTTATGTCTCAGACTAACCCTCTTACAACTAGAGGGAAATTTAAATCATCAAAGAAAAGAAATAAAAATACAATAATAGATTATTAAGGTATATATAATAGCGGACCCACGGTTTAGGAAACCGTGTGCATATGAACACTCTCCCTCAAGTTGTATTGTATATGTCATACATCCTAAACTTCTTGTGAAAATTACTAAAGTGGGGTCGAAAAAAAACCTTCAAAAAAATGCTAGCAATCTGAAATTTTGTTGGGATATAGCTTAGTTGAAGAACCAGTCCATTGACGTTCTCAGGGTTGAAGTGTCTGTCAATATCAATATGTTTGGTTCGTTCACGGGTTACCAAATTCTTTGAAATACTAATGACTAGTTAAATATCATTGAACAAATTAATAGTGATTTAGCTCTCCATTTGAAGTTCCACCAATAGTTTATTTAGCCATATCCCTTCACAAATACTAAAACTCGAAATATGCTACTCAAATTTTACATTGCCTTTTGCCACCACAACTTGCTTTTATACTTCTAAAAATAACCAATTAACCCATACAAATAAATAGTAACCCGTGGTGCATCTTCCATCGGTCAGTTCTCCTGCCCAACCAACATCGGTGTACATCTCAATGTCACAGTTCTCTGTTTTCATGAATATCAATCCAAGTACCAGATTCATCCTCAAGCACCTCAAGATTTGAAAGGCTGCTTCTAAATGATCATCAATTGGAGCATTCATAGGTTGGCTCACAACTCTCGCAGATAAAGCAATGTCAATTCTTATGTGTGATAGATAACTAAGTTTCCCCACAAGTCTTTGATACATCTCTACTCAACTGGAGTGTTATCCTCTCATTTGATGCTCGTTAATTGTGATCTATAAAAGTATCTGTCGGTTTGCATCCCAACATTCCTGACACCTTTAACAAGTCAAGGATATATTTTCTCTAGGATATGACAATGACTCTTTAGGACCGAGCTACTTTCATTCTCATGAAATATCTTAAAGTTCCAAGATCTTTAATCTTAAACTCAAAAGCTATTACTCTCTTTATTATTTCAAGACCCCTCAGGTCATTTGTTTGTAGGAATAAAGTCATTTGTAGGAATAAAGTCATTTGTAAGAATTAAGTCATCAACATATACAATAAGAATGAATATCATACTTGATTTAAATTCACAAATAAGTGTGATTAGTCTGACACTGATGGTACAAATTGGCAAGAATAGCCTGGGTGAACCTTTTGAAATCGTGCTCTGTGAAATTGTTTCAACCTATATAATGATTTCTTTAGTTTACATAAACTAATTACTTCTGTTCTTTAATTGTAGAAGTATCTCCATATGCACCTCTTCCTTAATATCATTATTAATAAACATTTTTAATATCTAGTTAATGTAACAACGGATCCACCTAAAAATGATATGTTTTTAGTGTACATTTTATGCTCATTTTATGCAAATTTTTAATGATATTACACTTCAAAGGAATTATTTTGCATGTTTTTTGTTTCAAGTACATGACATAGACATCAAGTAAAAAATGGAGATTATTGTGTGGTGCTATCTCGCCACCCATTAACGCCATAGTGCCACCGACGGGCCAGAAGAACGTTGACGCTATAGCACCAGTAACTACCTTTCTAGAAGATACATAAAATTTGACCGAATTTTAGAGGTTTGTTTGAAGCAACCCTTGATTATTTTCTATTTTCTATTTAATGAGAAAGATTTGGCCGAATATAGAGACCTCTTGGAGCTTCAAAACTTCAATTGGGCAGCAATAGTGAATTAAGTTTTACATATTTTGTGTTCATTTGTAAGTGTGAGTGTGATTTAGTTTGAAAAAGTTTGGAGATTGCTTAGAAAAAACTCTAGAAGTTTGCTTTGGGAGAAGACATAAGGTAATTTGTATTTGTGTTTGAGTTTTTGTTGTAAGACTTGGATTTCAATGCAAATTTTTTGTTTTTGTTTAATCTCAATGAATTCTGAGTAGTTCTCTTTCTTTCTTTTTGTATATGAAACTTAATGTTGTGGGATGAGAATGATTTAAAGATTTCTTTTTTACTTTTAAAAATTGTGATAATATCTTCACCAAATATTCATTTATTTTGCAAACTTGTCACTTGTGAGGTTAAAATCCGTTAAGAAATATAATGACCTGGGAGGGCTTCGATGTCACCAAACTAGTGAATACCGCACTTCATTCTAGATAGAGTCATGACGATCACCTAAGGGGGAGTGCAAATAAATAGGGAGAATTGATTAGATTCTTATCAATTTGGCTTAAGGTTTAGTACCCCGACGTTGAGATTCGGTTATTAAGATGACATAGACTACAGACATCTAGAGGTGAGAGGCCATATAACACTGATGTGGAGTCGAACTGTTAANTTAATGTATAAAAATGTCCACCTTACCACTGCAATTTCTTATAAAAATAAGGGGAATTTACATACATACCTCCCTATTGTTGTGTTTGCATATCTAACATCTAAACTTTGCTTTTTACATTTATACTTCCTAAATGTTTCGCATCACGTCAAAAATACTACTGTTTTAACTTTTAAAAAGTGAGACACATTTTTCATGCATAAGTAACGTAACATATATGTAAAAATTGAAATTTAGGTGTTAGATATATAAATACATAAGAATTGAGCATCATGCGTGTAAATCTTCCTAAAAATAATTAGTTTTTTTTTAAGTAGTAATTAATAGATCAAAGAGGATCTCGCTTCCTTATTTTGTGCTCATGATTGAGCTTACCATTAAAAAATAAGGAAGTCTCACTGTGAGGGATCATTTTTCTCCTCTTTCTATGGCCATTTTATATTTTCCTATTATTATCATTATATTTTTCCCTAAAATCTGTGTGTGGGAAGAGTAAATAACTCATGTTTCTGCACTGTATTCAGGGGTTATCTTGCTCCAGAGTATATTGTACATGGGCATCTCACTGAGAAGGCAGATGTTTACAGCTTCGGTGTTTTAGTTCTCGAAATTGTGACCGGAAAACGATGCAGTAGTCCAGTTGGTTCTCATGCAGAGCATTCACTTCTAGCAAAGGTACTTCAAATTTTATGAAGAAAAAGCTATATTTACATATCTAACGCTTAAAAGTTTGACATGTATATCTTTATAAAGCTTTGGTGTCATAAATCTATCATGGAACGGGTAAATTTTACTTTTAAAAAGTTAAGAATGGTAATATTTTTGATGTAATATTAAAGATTTGTTTAAGTGCCATGTAAGTAAATATGAAAATGTAATTGTTAGATGCATAAGAGTTGTATGGTATGCATGTACCCCCTTTATTTATGACATTTTGATGTCATAAATCTTTATATGGAAAGATATATTTCACTTAAATGTGCAATTAAATATGAAGTATAGGTGCTAGTTACGTAAATACATAAGAATTGTGTGGTATGTCTTTTATTTTTAATTGCAATGAGCATATGCATTTGTTAGGCTAATGATTTAGGTAATGATGCTGGTTTTGTCTGGTTATGAACACCTCGTTTTATGCCACGCAAATTCTATTTATTTACATATCTAACACCTAAACTTTGTTTTTTTTTACATTTATGTCATCCAAATATTGCATATCCATCAAAAATACTACTAATTTAACTGATAAAAAGTGAAATACACATTTGCATGCATACATAAGATTGCATATATGAAAAAATTGAAGTTCATATGTTACATTTCTAAATACATAAGAATCGAGGGGTATGCATGTAATCCTTTTCGTCCGAGCTAATCTTAATCTTCAAAGACTTAACTTTTGCGATCAACAGGTATGGAACCATTACAAGATGAACACATTGGACAATGTCATCGACAACAGAATCTACAACAAGAATGTGAGCGATGATGTAATCCAAGTGATTTTGATAGGTCTTCAATGCACCCAAGCGGACCCGCATAGCCGGCCGACCATGTCGAGGGTGGTGGAGATGTTGAGGAGCAACAGAGGGGAGGCCGAAGAGCTCGTGCTGAGCGATCCCCCCTTCTTAGATGTGTCTCCCATGGAGGCTCTTGAAGGAGAGAGCTCGAGGCTGATATCGGCAGATATGTCTGTCTCCAGGCTTAGTGCAAGATGATGTTTTTTAAATGATGTTGCAGTAAATCTATTATGATGGGGTGCGTATTCTCATGTGTTTTATGCTGTTCAATAGGCATGAGGTGTAGTGTATTTTTATTTATATACTTGTTAAGGGGGGTCTTTAGAAGATGGAGAGGATTTTTCAATAGTTTTTATGTTTTGTTATTATTGTTATTGTAGTTTTGCAACTGCTACGTGGATTTAATTCCGCTTTCTAATTTAAAGAGCAATATTGTTTTCTTTGTCCTATGATGCAAAAATTTTTTTGTGCGGACTCATGACGTAGCTCTACGTGCGGTGCAGGTTATTCTTGAGTTATTTTTAGGTTATTTCTGAGTTATTTTCAATAATCCCGAAATAATTCAGAAACAACCTGCAGTCTTTATTTTTGAGTTATTTTTGTGTTATTTCAAGATTATTGAAAATAACTCAAAAATAATTTGAAAATAACTCGGGAATAACATGCACCGCATCAGGTGTCAGGACAGAAAATGTGTGCCCTATGATGTGAGACAAATAGGCAAAGGTGAAAAGAGAAACCACATTAATATATTTGATGCATTTACATATAAATGACTTGATTCCTTTGTATTTATATATCTAAGATCTGAACTATTTTTTTTTCTTTTTTACATTTATACCATCCAAAGTTTTAGAACACGAAAAAATATAATTATTTTAATTTTTAAATAATGAAATACGCAATTTCAGACTTAGATAAGGTTACATATATGTTAAAATTAAAGTTTAGATTTTGGACATGTAAATGCATAGGAATAAAGTGGTATGTATGTAAATAATCTTAAAGAATAAATAAACAAAAAAAGGCACTAGTTCAGTAATTTTTTTGTATTTTTAATTTAATTTAGTTTTTTTTGAGAAATTTGAATGAATTTTATAATTTAGCCTAATAATATAAAAACAATTTTAATTTCAATTAATCGAACTTATTTTATCNAAAGAATAAATAAACAAAAAAAGGCACTAGTTCAGTAATTTTTTTGTATTTTTAATTTAATTTAGTTTTTTTGAGAAATTTGAAGGAATTTTATAATTTAGCCTAATAATATTAAAACAATTTTAATATTAATTAATCGAACTTATTTTATTTAAGTTTAATTAAAATATTACATATAATTTATATCTTACTTCAAGTGTATCCACATTTTAATTGAATATCTTGTCGAGCTTATTCACGAGTTTTAAATAGAGTTATTTTCTTAATATGATTTTCGTAGTTGGTTTTTAGTTGATAGTAAATAAATTAATTTAACTTTAAAATATTTATTAATCATGTTTTATTTAAATTAAATTAAAATTTTAAATAAAATTTAAAGTGAAATTTTAATTGAAACTTATTTAGTGTTTTACAATACTAACAATATAATTACTTTATAATTCTTATACATGTTAATAAAAATATGTGAAATTCATAAGTACTATATTATGTCTAAAAA
>JXCR01063478.1:339507-367706 GCA_002079205.1 Phalaenopsis hybrid cultivar | reverse complement strand
CAGATGAACTATACCGCTCCGGTTAGCCGTCAAAATTTTCAGTCTTAACCTCACTCGTCATCCTGGCTTCAGCCAAAAGCCTCGCGTACAAGTCTGCAGCCTCTTGCAGCTCACTTCTAAGCTTTGCTTCCTGATAAAATAATTGAAAGCGAAAATATCATAATGCCGGCTTCAAAGCATTAAGAAGGCTTTAAGATCATAGTTGGGGCTTTCAGGTTAAGACCATATAGTTGAACTCAGGAGAAACTTTACTGATTTTCATTCAGCCAATAGCTAATTTATGTCTTAGACTAACCCTCTTACAACTAGAGGGAAATTTAAATCATCAAAGAAAAGAAATAAAAATACAATAATAGATTATTAAGGTATATATAATAGCGGACCCACGGTTTAGGAAACCGTGTGCATATGAACACTCCCCCTCAAGTTGTATTGTATATGTCATACATCCTAAACTTCTTGTGAAAATTACTAAAGTGGGGTCGAAAAAAAATTGGCAAGAATAGCCTGGGTGAACCTTTTGAAATCGTGCTCTGTGAAATTGTTCCAACCTATATAATGATTTATTTAGTTTACATAAACTAATTACTTGTGTTCTTTAATTGTAGAAGTATCTCCATATGCACCTCTTCCTTAATATCATTATTAATAAACATTTTTAATATCTAGTTAATGTAACAGCAGATCCACCTAAAAATGATATGTTTTTAGTGTACATTTTATGGTCATTTTATGCACATTTTTAATGATATTACACTTCAAAGGAATTATTTTGCATGTTTTTTGTTTCAAGTACATGACATAGACATCAAGTTAAAAATGGAGCAAAAATGGAGATTATTGTGTGGTGCTATCTCGCCACCCATTGGCGCCATAGCGCCACCGACGGGCCAGAAGAAAGTTGACGCTATAGCACCAGTAACTACCTTTCTAGAAGATACATAAAATTTGACCGAATTTTAGAGGTTTGTTTGAAGCAACCCTTGATTATTTTCTATTTTCTATTTAATGAGAAAGATTTGGCCGAATATAGAGACCTCTTGGAGCCTCAAAACTTCAATTGGGCGGCAATAGTGAATTAAGTTTTACATATTTTGTGTTTATTTGTAAGTGTGAGTGTGATTTAGTTTGAAAAAGTTTGGAGATTGCTTAGAGAAAACTCTAGAAGTTTGCTTTGGGAGAAGACATAAGGTAATTTGTATTTGTGTTTGAGTTTTTGTTGTAAGACTTGGATTTCAATGCAAATTTTTTGTTTTTGTTTAATCTCAATGAATTCTGAGTAGTTCTCTTTCTTTCTTCTTGTATATGAAACTTAATGTTGTGGGATGAGAATGATTTAAAGATTTTTTTACTTTTAAAAATTGTGATGGTATCTTTACCAAATATTCATTTACTTTGCAAACTTGCCACTTGTGAGGTTAAAATCCGTTAAGAAACATAATGACCTGGGAGGGCTTTGATTTCACCAAACTAGTGGATACCACACTTCATTCTAGATAGAGTCATGACGATCACCTAAGGGGGAGTGCAAATAAATAGGGAGAATTGATTAGATTCTTATCAATTTGGCTTGAGGTTTAGTACCCCGACGTTGAGGTTCGGTCATTAAGATGGCATAGACTACAAACATCTAGAGGTGAGAGGCCATATAACACTGATGTGGAGTTGAACTGTTACGGAACAGGCCTTAAGTTATAGCTAAAGTTCTTTACAAGATCGGGAGGGGGTAAAGAATACGGTATGTTTTTATTTGTCACAATACCTTAATTTTGTCTTAAATCATTTGAATCCTACATAGATTAAAACCTCTTTGCAAGAGGAAAAGTTTTCCATAATAACCAAACTCGTTATATTTTGCTAAACTTTTACATTTAATTGTTAATTTCTTTTTAAGAACTTTTATTAGTAATTTTTAGTAAGCATATCATTTTAAATCTTTAATCTTTTTAGATTGCAATTTAAATAAAATTACTGTAAGTTGATTTTAACAGTTACCACATTCCTCGTGGGGTTGCTACCGGGGTTTTAAGGAAAATTTTATTTTAGTTGAAACGATACGTATATTTGTGTAGTACCCCTAATGTAAAAATCTATATAATTTATAAATCATTGCAAGTGTTCACACTAGCCGCTAGAAATAAATTGAGATATATTTTCTGACATAATTAAGGAGATTAAAAATATGCGTAAGTGCGGGTTGGATCAAATTTTTGACGCCTCTCATGGGAAGTAATTAGAGGAGTCTAGAGAAGTTATTAGAAAGNGTTTTCCATAATAACCAAACTCGTTATATTTTGCTAAACTTTTACATTTAATTGTTAATTTCTTTTTAAGAATCTAATCAATAATTTTAAGGAACAGGCCTTAGTAAGCATATCATTTTAAATCTTTAATCTTTTTATATTGCAATTTAAATAAAATTACTGTAAGTTGATTTTAACAGTTACCGCATTCCTCGTGGGGTTGCTACCTTTAAAGAAAATTTTATTTTAATTGAAACGATACGTATATTTACGTAGTACCCCTAATGTAAAAATCTATATAATTTATAAATCATTGCAAGTGTTCACACTAGCCGCTAGAAATAAATTGAGATATATTTTCTGACATAATTAAGGAGATTAAAAATATGCGTAAGTGCGGGTTGGATAAAATTTTTGGCGCCTCTCATGGGAAGTAATTAGAGGAGTCTAGAGAAGTTATTAGAAAGTGTTTAGGAGTTTGGCGTGAGTTTATGGAGATGTAGATTTTTTCATTTTCTGGAGAGATTGATGAGAGATTTTGAGAGATATGAGCAAGGAAGTATGAGCGGTGCATGGATCGACAGGAGATTTGGTTGGAGAATTTTTTTNGATTGATGAGAGATTTTGAGAGATATGAGCAAGGAAGTATGAGCGGTGCATGGATCGACAGGAGATTTGGTTAGAGAAATTTTTTTTCTTTCTTTCAGATGAGAAAAAACTAAGTTTTTTGTTCTTCGTTTCCTTGTAATTGTTGCAAACACTTTCTAGTAAATTTTCTTTGATTTAAACGAAATTTTATATTGTGTTTTATCAATGTTTCATAAGTAGTTTTCTTTACNTCTTTCTTTCAGATGAGAAAAAACTAAGTTTTTTGTTCTTCGTTTCCTTGTAATTGTTGCAAACACTTTCTACTAAATTTTCTTTGATTTAAACAAAATTTTATGCTGTGTTTTATCAATGTTTCATAAGTAGTTTTCTTTATTTTTTTTTCTTTTAATATGAAGTAGTGACATGTGTAAGAAAATTTGTTTTATGATAGAATTAATTTTATTTTCATGTGATGAGTATTATCTCCCTTGCTTCATTGACATAACATAAGTGACAATAAGTTATATTAAAATTTATTGCATGTGAAACTAAGTCTCGGGAGAGCAGTGATCTTGCAACTTGAGTACACTCACATTGATCGGTTGACTAATAAAATAGTTTAGGCGACAATGCAACTTTTATAGAAATATAATTTAATCATCTGTTTCTATTAGATGTTTCTAAATGATAGATAGTTGCATAAAACTAATAGAATAGTAAACATACCTATACATTCGAAAGAAGGTAGGTAGACATTTATTCCTTGTTGACACATAATTTATTACTTAATTCTACCAATTCTTTTAGTGCTTCTGCCATTCTCTTCATTTTAATTATTATTTGCAATGAAATAAATGCATGTTTAAGAATCGACCTTAAGTTAGCCAATGTTCTTTGCTAGCACCGGGAAGGGATAAAGAATATGTATGCTCACATTTTTCACTGACTGCATTAAATTATAAATATTTCATTCCTTCACATTATCTAGGTAATTGCTTAAGAAGGGTAGACTTTATCTCAAAATTCTCCAAATTAATTTATCCAGATAAGTTATCTTTAGATTTAACATTTTCATTTACGAGTAGTTGTTACAAAAAGTGTTTTAATCGACATTCCAAACTAAGACCTGATAGTAGTAAACTATAATTAGACTAAGGGATTTCTTACCTCGCTTCTCTGAGGAAACGATACTGAGGTCTTAAAAGAAATTTCTATATTACTTGAAACGGTACGTATACTTGCGTAGTGTATAAACNATTCCAAACTAAGACCTGATAGTAGTAAACTATAATTAGACTAAGGGATTTCTTACCTCGCTTCTCTGAGGATTCGATACTGAGGTTTTAAAAGAAATTTCTATATTACTTGAAACGGTACGTATACTTGCGTAGTGTATAATTTATTTTCTATATTTTAAAACATTTCGATTTAGCACACTAGCCGCTAAATATAAATTAGTTCAAATTTTTTGTCATCTTTTGGAAGTTAAATTAATGTGTAATTACAGGTCGGGTCAACAACCAACCTTAGTTGATAGCCAATGACAACAATACTCCTACTGTGTTGAGTTTCGCCACTGGTGCAAATGTCTCATGGTAGTCGATTTCGCATGACTGAGTGAACTNTGTGTTGAGTTTCGCCACTGGTGCAAATGTCTCATGGTAGTCGATTTCGCATGACTGAGTGAACNCCTTTTGAGAGCTTCAAGTTGTTCCTTACTAAATGGATTATGTTCATGCAACTTATCTTTCTTTGACGTTGCATTTGTCTTTCCAATCTGCAGGTTTTCCATAAAATTTCCACTTCTCCTTTAGATGACCAAACTTCTTGCAATTCACATCACGGTCAATTCCTATTTGATTTGTTGTCTAGAGATTATTTGTGAGTGTATAAGTCGAGTTACAATTGATGTAGTGGAATTATATGCTATCATGAATTTCTTCCTGCTCTCCTCACTTCGTACTTCAGCAAATGCTTCACGAATTGAAGGAGGAAGTTTGATTCCCATTATTTTTCTTCTAACTTAATCTAGTTTATTGTTGAGTACTAGAAGAAACTTGATAGTTCATTTCCAATTAACAATGGTTTTGTAAATGGCGGAGTTATGTGAACACCTCTAACATACATACATACATGCATGCATGCATTATTGCATATTTCTTTAAGCTCGTGAACAAGCTCATTAAAAAATTTGATTAAGACTTAATATTAGATAAGGCTTTCACTAAAAAAGTAACGAACGAACAAACTCAATTAGAAGAGTGGATAAATCTTTTTAATTAAGCTTGTTCTATATAAATATGTATATGTGTGTGTACGTAAAAGGACATTTATGNCTCTAATTTTGTCCGTCACAGAAGCTACAAACGCGAAAAGTAATTGAATAAAATTTCTTCCATGTTTATAATCAATTTATGTTTTTCAACGTGAATTTCCCAAGCAATTTCATAATTTAATCTTAATATCTTTAAAAAACATTTATCCAAAAACTGGAAAAGAAATTGCAAAATTTAGCTTAATTGATAAAGAAATGCTGATTCATTTGACTCTCAAGTATGAGGTTCAAAAAACTTACCCACACATTGCAAAAGAATGATCACATTCTATTAACAACAAAATATAATGTACAGTATCATCAAAAAACTGCGGGGAATAAGTACGTGTGAAAAGCCCTCAACCTATAATGAAAAAATTTTCCCTTTATCTGACAAAGAATGAAAACCCTCTGAAGCTAAATTGTAAAAAATACACAAAAGAGACGGCCAATACAATTAAACGACCCCAAGCTTCCAAAAGTAGAGTCGCCGATGCGGTGAAAGTTGGCCGCCGGTCATGAAACGCAGATGAACTATACCGCTCCGGTTAGCCGTCAAAATTTTCAGTCTTAACCTCACTCGTCATCCTGGCTTCAGCCAAAAGCCTCGCGTACAAGTCTGCAGCCTCTTGCAGCTCACTTCTAAGCTTTGCTTCCTGATAAAATAATTGAAAGCGAAAATATCATAATGCCGGCTTCAAAGCATTAAGAAGGCTTTAAGATCATAGTTGGGGCTTTCAGGTTAAGACCATATAGTTGAATTTAGTAGAAACTTTACTGATTTTCATTGAGCCAATAGCTAATTTATATGTCTCAGACTAACCCTCTTACAACTAGAGGGAAATTCAAATCATCAAAGAAAAGAAATAAAAATACAATAATAGATTATTAAGGTATATATAATAGCGGACCCACGGTTTAAGAAACTGTGTGCATATGAACACTCCCCCTCAAGTTGTATTGTATATGTCATACATCCTAAACTTCTTGTGGAAATTAATAAAGTAGGGTAAAAAAAACAACCTTCGAAAAAATGCTAGCAATCTGAAATTTTGTTGGGATATAGCTTAGTTGAAGAACCAGTCCATTGACGTCTGAGGGTTAAAGTGTCTGTCAATCTCAATATGTTTGGTTCGTTCATGGGTTACCAGATTCTTTGAAATACTAATGACTAGTTAAATATCATTGAACAACTTAATAGTGATTTAGCTCTCCATTTGAAGTTCCACCAATAGTTTATTTAGCCATATCCCTTCACAAATACTAAGACTCGAAATTTGCTACTCAGATTTTGCTTTGCCCATTTGCCACCACAACTTGCTTTTATACTTCTACAAATAACCAATTTACCCATATGAATAAATGGTAACCCGTGGTACATCTTCCATCGGTCAGTTTTCCTGCCCAACCAACATCAGTGTAGATCTCAATGTCACAGTTCTCTATTTTCATGAATATCAATCCAAGCACCGGAGTCATCTTCAAGTACCTCAAGCCTTGAAAGACTGCTTCTAAATGATCATCAATTGGAGCATTCATAGGTTGGCTCACAACTCTCGCAGATAAAGCAATGTCGGTTCTTATGTGTGATAGATAACTAAGTTTCCCCACAAGTCTTTGATACATCTCTATTCAACTGGAGTGTTATCCTCTCATTTGATGCTCGTTAATTGTGATCCATAAAAGTATCTGTCGGTTTACATCCCAACATTCCTGACACCTTTAACAAGTCAATGATATATTTTCTCTAGGATATCACAATGACTTTTTAGGACCGAGCTACTTTCATTCTCAGGAAATATTTTCTCTAGGATATATATACTAGGATATGACAATGACTTTTGATCTTAAACTCAGAAGCTATTATTCTCTTTATTATTTCAAAATCCCTCATGTCATTTGTTTGTAAGAATAGAGTCATCTACATATACAATAAGAATGAATATCATACTTGATTTAAATTCACAAATAAGTGTGATTAGTCTGACACTGATGGTACACATTGGCAAGAATAGCCTGGGTGAACCTTTTGAAATCGTGCTCTGTGAAATTGTTTCAACTTATATAATGATTTCTTTAGTTTACATAAACTAATTACTTGTGTTCTTTAATTGTAGAAGTATCTTTATATGCACCTCTTCCTTAAGATCAATATTAATAAACATTTTTAATATCTAGCTAATGTAACAGCTGATCCACCTAAAAATGACCTGTTTTTAGTGTACATTTCATGCTCATTTTATGCACAATATTACACTTCGAATAAATTTATTTTGCATTTTTTTATTTCAAGTACATCACATGGACATCAAGTAAAAAATGGAGCAAAAATGGAGATCATTGTGTGGTGCTATCTCGCTACCCCTTGGCGCCATAGAGCCATCGACGGGCCAGAAGAACGTTGACGCTATAACATCAGCAACTATCTTTCTAGAAGATACATAAAATTTGACCGAATTTTAGGTGTGTTTGAAGCAACCCTTGGTTATTTTCTATTTTCTATTTAATGAGAAGGATTTGACTGAATTTAGAGACCTCTTGGAGCCGCAAAACTTCAATTGGGCGGCAATAGTGAGTTAGGTTTTACATATTTTGTGTTCAAGTGTAAGTGTGAGTGTGATTTAGTTTGAAAAAGTTTGGAGATTGCTTAGAGAAAAATCTAGAAGTTTGCTTGGGGAGAAGACATAAGGTAATTTGTATTTGTGTTTGAGATTTTGTTGTAAGACTTGGATTTCAATGCAAATTTTTTGTTTTTGTTTAATCTCAATGAATTCTGAGTATTTCTCTTTCTTTTTCCTTGCATATGAGACTTAATGTTGTGGGATGAGAATGATTTAAAAATTTCTTTTTTACTTTTAAAAATTGTGATGGTATCTTCACCAAATATTCATTTACTTTGCAAACTTGTCACTTGTGAGGTTAAAATCCGTTGAGAAACATAATGACCTGAGATGACTTTGATTTCACACCAGTGGATACCACACTTTATTAAAGATAGAGTCATGACGATCACCTAAGGGGGAGTGCAAATAAATATGGAGAATTAATTAGATTTTTATCAATTTGGCTTAAGGTTTGGTACCCCAACGTTGAGATTCGGTCATTAAGATGACATAGGCTAGCGACATCTAGAGGTGAGAGTTCAAATAACACTGATGTGGAGTCGAACTGTTAAGGAATAGGCCTCAAGTTATAGAAAGTTCTTTACAAAACCAAAAGGGGGTAAAAAATAAGGTATGATTTTATTTGTCACAATACCTCAATTTTGTCTTAAATCAGTTGAATCCAACATAGATTAAAACCTCTTTGCAAGAGGAAAAATTTTCCATAATATCCAAACTCGTTATATTTTGCTAAACTTTTACATTTAATTGTTACTTTCTTTTTAAGAACTTTTAGTAGTAATTTTTAGTAAGCATATCATTTTAAATCTTTAATCTTTTTAGATTGCAATTTAAATAAACATACTGTAAGTTGATTTTAACAGTTACCGCATTCCTCGTGGGATTGCTACCGGAGTTTTACGGAAAATCTTATTTTAGTTGAAACGATACGTATATTTACGTAGTACCCCTAATGTAAAAATCTAGTATATAATTTATAAATCATTGCAAGTGTTCACACTAGCCGCTAGAAATAAATTGAGATATATTTCTTTGACATAATTAAGGAGATTAAAAATATGCGTAAGTGCAGGTTGGATCAAATTTTTGGCGCCTCTCATGGGAAGTAATTAGAGGAGTCTAGAGAAGTATTAGAAATTGTTTTAGGAGTTTGGCGTGAGTTTATGGAGATGTAGATTTTTTCATTTTCTGGAGAGATTGATGAAGGATTTTGAGAGATATGAGCAAGGAAGTATATGCGGTGCATAGATCGGCAGGAGATTTGGTTGGAGATATTTTTCTTCTTTCTTTCAAATGAGAAAAAACTAAATTTTTTGTTCTTCATTTCCTTGTAATTGTTGCAAAAACTTTCTAGTGGATTTTCTTTAATTTAAACGAAATTTTATGTTGTTTTTATCAATATTTCGTAGGTAGTTTTCTTTATACTTTTCTTTTAAAATGAAGTAATGACATGTGTAGGAAAATTTGTTTTATGATAGAATTATTTTTATTTTGATGTGATGAGTATTATCTCCCTTGCTTCATTGACATAACTTAAGTGGCAATAAGTTATGTTAAAATTTGTTGCATGTGAAACTAAGCCTCGAGCGAGCAGTGATCTTGCAACTTGAGTGCACTCACCTTGATCGGTTGACTAAAAAAATAGTTTAGGCGACAATGCAACTTTTATAGAAATATAATTTAATGATCCGTTTCTATTAAATGTTTCTAAGTGATAGATAGTTGCATAAAACTAATGAAATAGTAAACATACCTATAGATTCGAAAGAGCCTTTTAAAACATTTCAATTTAGCACACTAGCCGCTAAATATAAATTAGATCAAATTTTTTGTCATCTTTTGGAAGCTAAATTAATATGTAATTGCAGGTCGGGTCAACAACCAACCCTACTTGATAGTCAATGACAAAAATACTCCTATTGTGTTGAGTTTCACCACTGGTGCAAATGTCAAAAATTTATGACTGTTTGCTTTGTATTTAACAATGTATACCCATTTAGACCCTGCAATTCTTTTCTTAGATGACATAGTTGTTATGATTCAGGGATCTTTCTTTTCAAAGGCAAGAATCTCTTCATTCACAACATTTTTCAAGCAAAAATAGATAAGGCTTCTTGGATTGAAATTGGGTTGTGCACATTATCCAAGTTCCGAACAACAGATTTGTAAGTGGATAATTTTTTATAGGATACAAAATTTTTTTTTCAGGTGTTTTGTGCATTCTATTGCTCCTCCCTCTTCGTGCCCATGATGTTGACCCAACCTTTGTGCGAGTACTTAGGATGTGTGGAGTTGGTTTCAATGATTTGCATTCCTGATTTTGTATATTGTTCTTTACATGCTCACTAAGTTTTTTTCTTTCCGGTGTACACAGATTTCATGGACCTTGCTAGGAGTTATGGGAGAAATTAGTGTAGTAGGTTCATTTTCAAGTTGATTTGTGATAATTGGGATAAGAGTGGGTAGGTTCATCAAGGATATTAGCATGGTGAGCTTGATGTTCATGAATGGTACCCCAAATATGACATTCTCTCCAACATTCTTTCTGAATGGTAGATTTGGGGGTAACATGATTCATTTTGTATATTATCCCAAACATGTTCACTAATTTTTCTTTTTTTTTTCTTTCTTTTGGGGTACAAACAGAGTTGAGAATGATTAGGTGGACAAGTGGCTTTACAGTTAGAGACAAAATGAGAAATGAATATATCAGTGATAGGGTTGGTGTAGCTCCAGTGACAGACAAAATTAGAGAGAGCCATCTTAGATGGTTTGATCACATTAAATGTCGACCATATGATGATCTGATTAGAAGAGTAGATGTTAAAACCTATGAAGACTTGGACTTATTATATAAAAAATCATCTTAATTTATTAGAACTAAATGAAAATATGACACTAAATAAGACGCAATGGAGAAAAAAGATTCATGTAGCCGACCCCACGTAGTGGGATTAAAGCTTTGTTGTTGTTGTTGTTGTTGTTGTTGTTGTTGGGTGTACACACGGAGTTCTTGGTGCTTGGTGAGAGCTGTGGGAGGATTTAGTGGAGCAGTATGTTTATTTTCAAGCCGATTAGCGATAATGAACACGAGAGGGTTCATCAAAGATATCAGGAAGGGGAGCTTGAAGTTCATGAGTGGTACCCAAATCTAATATTCACACCAAAACTCTCCCCCTAAATAGTAGATTTGGGATAATATGGTTAACTTTCAAAGAATGTGACATTCATGGAATTGTAAAAATTTTATAATTCTAGAGAGTAGAATTTATACTCTTTTTTGTTTGAAGAATTAACTCACAAAGATGCATTTAATTGACCAGGGATTAAGTATGGTCTAATGCGGTTGATGTAGATGAACAAAAGTGATGCAAGCCAACATTTTTAGTGTTAGGGTAGAAGTCAATGACTGAATGTCGGGGTAGAATTTTACGAGGGTGTTGAGAGATTTGTTAAAGTTTAGCACTTTGTTAGGCATCTTATTGATAAGATAAGTAGACGTGAAAATTGCATCCCCTCAGAAGTGGTTGGGTATGTTGTTAGAGAATTGAATTGAACAAGCCATTTCGAGGAGATGTTTGTTCTTCTTCTTAGCCACATTATTTTATTAGGGCGTGTCAAAACAAGAACTTAAATAAATGATGTTATTTTTGGATAGACAAGGGTAGAGAGTAGAACTGTAGTAGTCTTTTGCATTATCAGTTTTAAGTAGTTGAACTTTGCTCTAAAATTGGGTGAGAATCAAGTTGTAGAATGTTTCAAATATGCTGACAATTTCAGATTTTTCTGTCATGAGAAGGATCCAAGTAGTGCTGGTGTGATCATCAATGAAAGTAACAATCCACCTAACTCCATTTGTATATTTTTATTTTTAAGGGCCCCCAGGTATCACTATAAACCATGAAAAAGAGATGTGTTGGTTTATATTTCAAATTGGGTAAATTTGTCAAATATGTTAGCAATAACCATGGAAAAGAGATGTGTTAGTTAGCATTTCAAATCTGGTACACTTGTCAAGTATATTTAACAAGTTGGCACGTTTTATGCTAATAAGAACTAAGTTTTTATTAATAAACAAATAGAGATATAGTTTTTTAGTCTAATAGAAGTTAGGATGCCCAATACGAAAATCTCATAACATAACTTGACTCTCAAGAGAAATAAACTCAGATACAAGAATTGACTCAAATAATTGTTAACGATAGGAAGGTTCATTTGAAATGAGAGACCTAGTGAGCAGATAAAATCCATGATACGTGTCAATACTGTCTATTACCTTTCCTCAGTACATCAATTGAAATTCACATAAAATAGGGTAGAATTTTATAGTTCATTTCATGAGTAAGTTTCTTGATAGATAGTAAATTGTTGTTAAGTTTAGAAATATGAAGAGCATATTGAAGAATAATGTCAACTGCAGTCCTAATTTCAGTATAGTGATTGCAAGAATGGAAGGATTGGAAAATAGTAAAATCACATGTCATGTGATCAAATGCTCATGAATTTCCTAAGGTTGATTCTTCATGTTGAGAGCAACAAGAGCAAATGGAAAACTACCTTGATGTGCCAAAAGGCTGGCAAAAGGCACATAATATTATCCCAAAAGCCTTTTGAAAGCTTCAAGTCATTCCTTACTGAATGGACTATGGTCATGCAACTTATCTTTCTTAGACGTTGCGTTTGTCTTTCCAATCCGTAGCTTTCCATAAAATTTCCACTTCTCCTTTAGATGACCAAACTTCTTGCAATTCACATCACGGTCAGTTCCTATTTGATTTGTTGTCCAGAGATTATTTGTGAGTGTATAAGTCGAGTTACAATTGATGTAGTGGAATTATATGCTATCATGAATTTCTTCCCGCTCTCCTCACTTCGTACTTCAGCAAATGCTTCACGAATTGAAGGAAGAAGTTTGATTCCCATTATTTTTCTTCTGACTTAATCTAGTTTATTGTTGAGTACTAGAAGAAACTTGATAAGTTCATTTCCAATTAACAATGGTTTTGTAAATGGCGGAGTTATGTGAACACCTCTAACATACATACATACATGCATGCATGTATTATTGCATATTTCTTTAAGCTCGTGAACAAGCTCATTAAAAAATTCAATTTGATTCGTGAATAAAGACTTAATATTAGATAAGGCTTTCACTAAAAAAAGTAACGAACAAACTCAATTAGAAGAGTGAATAAAGCTTTTTAACTAAGCTTGTTCTATATAAATAT
This sequence comes from Phalaenopsis hybrid cultivar, assembly GCA_002079205.1. Classification (NCBI taxonomy): domain Eukaryota; kingdom Viridiplantae; phylum Streptophyta; class Magnoliopsida; order Asparagales; family Orchidaceae; genus Phalaenopsis; species Phalaenopsis hybrid cultivar. Next base: position 354,709 of record JXCR01063478.1, on the reverse strand, counting down.
GTATATGTGTGTGTATGTAAAAGGACATTTATATTCTATAAAATTTTAAATAGCTTTGTTGTATCTAGCTTGATAAATAAAGAAGCCAAACAAACAAAAATAGTTGGCTCATTTACTAGGTGCGCCTAATGAAAAAACATTTGATCCTGTTCAAGCTCAAGCGCTTTTACACATCAAATAATAGTTTAGAGAGCTGCTGAAACTGCGAAAACAGTTTACAGATAATCTTTGATTAGTAGGGGATGCAAATAATTAAATCCCAGTGTACATTCGCAAAGAATGGTGGATGAGTTTAAAGAGGGTAAAAATGCATACCTTGAGCAAAAGTTCTTTCACTGCCTCTTCATACTCGGAGCACCTAAAAATAGCAACAACAAATTATCATCCAAACTTCTAAAATTTTAATGCATAATTATTTCTTGAAAAAAAATTTTATAAAAGAAATTTGGTCATGATGATTCTCTAAGTTAAATGGATTTAACCTTGAGATGAACGTAAAAAATAACTAATAAATCAAAACTTATATTATACTAATACCAAAATAAATGTAATGATTTTAAGATCCAACTTGATCAAATAAAAGTAAGGATATTGTGACAATGTAATTCCCTTACACAAATTTCAGCTCTATTTTTTTCGGGGGACTCTAAAAAAAGTCATATCTTTGCAAGGCTAGAGATAGAGAATGTTACTACTAAAAAATTCAACAAAACAAAAAATGCAAAAAAGGCACATGCGATAACAGAATGTTTCGTTCTACTCACTGTTCATGCAACTTCCTATTTTCTAGCTTCAATGCATCCGAAATCTGCACTTGTTCGATAATAGAAACGCGCTCCTCCTGCACAAGAGCAACTGACATAAGTAAAAAGCCAGGATTTTATATTCGTGAAAGTTGTAGAAGCCAAACCCCAGAAACCCTAATAAAAAACTCATTACAAAAATGACCTGTCTTCATCTCAAAAATATTATATTTCCAAAAGCTAATGCAACCAGGCAACTGATTGTAGACTTGTATTTTAAATTGTAATTGTTGTAAATGTTTTCCTGATAAATTTAATCTCATAAAACGATTAGAATAATTTGAATTAGGTGCAAAGATGGTTTATAATGCCCCGCTTTGATCATTTATTGGTTTTTGTTTGGTCAGTAATCCAACTTTGGGAAACAACCCTTTGTTCAAATTTTGCTTAAGCCTTCTTAGGCCGAACACTCTTTATGTTTCTAAAAATTTAGCCTGCATGAAGCCTATTTGGGTAGACCTAGTAGTATAAAATTAGCAAAACAAAACAACTGAAAAATAAAAACCCACAATGACAATAAAATCCAAAAAAAATAAATTTATGTAATTTGATGAGATCTATACATCTACAAACGCACAGATAAAAAAATCCACTCAATTTCAAAAAGAGGAAATAAAGAAATTACAATTCATAATAAATTGAAGATATTGACTAATATACCGCCTTTTTATGATAATAAATGTGAAAGAGCCTGACCAGTATGTCACTCTCTATCATCTCCAAAGAAATTGACAAGAAAACTATGGGATGAAAGATTCTAAAAAAGGCCAGATGAAGAAGAGCAACTCAACTCTAAAAGTCTCAACCACATTCTAGAGAATGTTAGAAGGAAAAAGGACTTGAGAATAATTTAGAAGGATCTAGGGCTATGTATATATATATAAAAGAATAGTGTAAAACTATCTAGAAACTATACTATTCTAGAATATTCTCTTAGGCCTGGAGAGGACTATAAATAGGAATCCCTCCACCTCATTTGGATCCAATCAAGGTTCCAAGCATTCAAGTATTATAATCACTCTTTCTTAGTGAAGTTTTTCTTTCTCCAATACTACTCTCTATTCTTCTTCCAAGGGTGTTGTGTGCTATCAATCCTAACATTGTGAGGGTTAAGTTGATTTAGTGTCAATGAGCGTTAAAGCCACACATGTGACTTGGGATAAGTTAGTATGTGACAGTTGGTATCAGAGATAGGTTCGAAAGTATGACAAAACTGTTGGAGAGCACATAATGGAGTCCCATGCCACTAATGTGGAATCATCTCAACAAGGGCGTGGTCTTCAGGAGCAACGAGATCCCGCTACATCCAAACCACATGGGAGGTTCAAGGAGTTCGCGCCTTGGTCGGGTGGAGGCGGTGGTGAATGGCATGGAGGCCCGGATAGAGTATCTTGGCCAGAAGGATGATAGACTCAAGGAGGAATATATCACAATTCATTCGACGATCACAAGTATGATGCTCCAACTAGAGGAGTCTTTAAGGGACCAAATGACTAAAATGTGAAAGGACTTGATGGGGGAGCTCCATAAGGTACGAAGTTCCCATGAAGACGAGACGAGTGGCGCACGTGCTAGCTTGGAAGAGATGCGTAGAGAAATGTTGCAATGCAAAAAGGCACTAGCAACATCCACCAACTATCATACTTGTGATGCCAAACACATCGATGTGCCAAAACCTACGAGTTTTAGGGGAGCTCACAACGCAAAGAAAGAAGACAACTTCCTATGGGGACTCGACCAATACTTTGGAGCGATGGAGACTACGGATGAAGAGACAATAATATAATTTGCAACTCTTTATTTCTCAGATACCGTTATGTTGTGGTGGAGAAGAAGACGTGGAGACACCGAGAAAAGTATGTTCACCATATCCGCCTTTGATAACTTCAAAAGGGAGCTAAACAAGCAGTTCTATCCCGAGAACGTGGAGGATGAAGCTAGAGCCCGATTGCAAAACCTCAAGCAAACATGATTGAATCGGAAATATATTAAAGAGTTCACTAGCCTAGTTTTTGAAATTCCTGACATGTCTGACAAAGATGCTCTATTCAACTTCGTGGATGAATACCAACAGTGAAAGAAGACTGAACTTAGGAGGCGTGGAGCATAAGATTTTGCCAATGTCATCGCCGTCGCGGAAAGCTTGGTTGACTATACAAAAGAGTCTACAAAGCCAAGGGAAAAGAAGAACAACTATGTCAAAAGTGGGGGAGACGTCGATCAAGACAAGGAAGAAATATATCGCCAATCGACCCCATCCAAGGCAAAAGACAAAAGAAAGTCCAAAAACAACAACAACAAAAGTAAACCACACAACAACTGCATTCTTTATGGAGGACTTTATTGGGCAAGGGATTGCCCTCAGAAGAATGTTTTGAACTCTCTTCTTGCAAGCCATCAAGAGGAAGAAGGAAGCAATACGACAGCACAAGTGGGAACAATGCAACTGCTCTCCTCTCCAAAAACCCTGTAAAAATGACTTCTCTTTGTGGAAGTGATTATAGGTGGGACACCTACTAAAACAATGATAGATACGAGAGCTTCTCACAACTTTATCTTTATTGAAGAAGCAAAAAGGATGGGTCTGCAGGTAACAAGAAGATGGGGCTCCATCAAACCAATCAACTCAGCGGCTAGGCCAATCCATGTAATGGCCGAAGGAGTGAAGACCTGCGTCCAAGATTGGTCAGGTATGTTGAATTTCTCTATCATTTCTATTTCAAGGTAATCCTTAGTCTAGAATTCTTGGACCAAGTGAAAGCATTTCTAATATCATTTACCAATAGCATGTGTATCTTGGAGGGCAATCAAGTGTGCTTAGTACCAACATCAAAGACCAGGAAGCAAGAAGTAAAAATGCTATCGACACTTCAATTCAAGAAGGGCATTCGACGGGAAGAAAGTTATTTGGCTATTCTTCATGGCCCCGATGAAAAATTGAAGCCCCAAGAAGACATGTCAAGAGAAATGGTGGCAGTACTTCAAGAGTTTAAAGATGTTTCACCATCATAATTGCCAAAAAAAAAACTACCACCAAGAAGGGAAATTAATCACCAGATCGAGCTGGAGCCAATGACTAAGCCACCGGCAATGGGAGCTTGTCGCATGGCACCTCCAGAGCTTGCAGAGCTGCGCAAACAATTGAAGGAGTTGTTGTAGGCAGGACTCATTTCACCATCTAAAGCCCCATATGGTGCTCCAATTCTATTTTAGAAGAAGAAAGATGATTCCCAGCGCACATAGACTGCAGGGCATTAAACAAAATTACCATGAAGAACAAATACCCAATTCTTCTTATCCCTGATCCCTTTGATTAACTGGGGAGTGCAATATACTTCTCAAAATTGAATCTCCGGTTAGGCTACTACCAAGTGAGGATAGTAGAGGGAGATGAACCAAAGACCATTTGTGTGACCAGATATGGGTCGTTTGAATTTTTTGTTGTCTTTTATCCTAACCAAAGCTCCTGCTACATTTTGCACCTACACTCTAAGATCACGCGAGACACCTCCGAGAGGCATTCAAAGTACTTAGAAAAAATAAACTATGCATCAAAAAAGAAAAATGCTCCTTAGCCAAACAATAAGTAATATTCTTAGGGCATAAGATAATTGATGGAAAGCTTATGATTGAAGAAAGCAAGATGAGTGTCATCCAAGATTGGGAGCATCCTAGCAAGGTAGATGAGCTAAGATCATTTCTGGGGTTTGTAAACTACTATCGACGATTCATTAAGGGCTATTTTGCAAGAGCTACTCCGTTGACAAAACTACTCAAGAAGAATAAGTCATGAGAATGGAATAGCAGGTGCATGAAGTATTTGAAGACCTCGAGAAGGCAATCAGAGAAGAGCCCGTACTTAGCCTTCCTGATCATACTAAGGTATATGAAGCGCACAATGATGCTTCTGACATAGCTATAGGTGGAGTACTAATGCAAGACGGACATCCAATTGTCTATGAAAGTTGGAAATTTAATGAGACAGTTAAGGAAAAAGAGATGACGACCATCATATATTGCCTAAGAGTATGGAGACATTACCTAATCAACTCCAAATTCGGGGTCATGATAAATAATATCATCACCAGCTACTTTCAGACCAAGAAGAAGCCAAGTCCTAAGCAAGCAAGATGGCAAAATTTCTTAGCAAAATTTGATTACATCTTAGAGTATAAACCAAGCAAAACCAATGTAGTAGCAGACGCACTAAACCTAAAAGCAAAATTTGCAAGCATTTTACAAGTCTCCAGCTCCCTCATAAGCAGAATCAAAGTAGAGTTGAACTTTGATCCACAAGCCCAAAGTGTTATCGCTCTAGTGAAGGAAGGAAAAACCAAAAAGTTCTGGATAGATGAAGATATCATCTATACTAAAGGTCGATGCATCTATGTACCAAGGTGGGGCAACTTAAGAAAAGAGCTAATCAAAGAATGTCATGACTCTTTATGGGCGAGACATCCAGATATGAAACGAACCCTAACACTTCTAAAAGCAAATTATTATTGATCAAGGATGAAGGATGGGGTAGAATAATATGTTCGCACTTGTCTTGTCTTCTTTGCCAACAAGACAATGTTGTCCTTCAACAACCAAGGGGGTTGTTGGAACCACTACCGATCCCTCAGAGACCATGGGAGAGCATCTCTAGGGACTTCATCTCTAGCTTTCCAAAGTCAAATGGATTTGGAAGCATCCTGTTCGTAGTTGATAGGTTTAACAGGCATGCAAAATTCATTGCTGCTCCCACATACAGTACTGTCGATGCAAGGCTCTTTCACTGCAACATGGTAAAGTTATAGGGAATACCGCAAAGCATTACAAACGATCGAGATCCTCGCTTCACTTGAAAATTTTGGACCAAACTATTCAAAATGTTGGGGCCCGATCTAAACTTTTCTACAAGCTTTCATCTTCAAAATGATGGACAAGCAGAGAGAATCAATGCACTCTTAGAGCTATATTTGCATCACTATGTGAGTGCAAATCAACAAAATTGGGCGAAATTGCTACATGTGGTGCAATTCTCCTTCAATTTACAAACAAGTGAAGTCACCAACAACAGTCCTTTCGAGATAATCATGGGACAGTAACCCATGACTCTCCTGTCCCTTAAAACCAACTATGAAGAAAAAAGTCAAGCAGCCTTCAAGTTTGCCAAGATTTGGAGTGAGCAAATGGAGCTAGCTTGAGTAACATTACGAAAAGCCGCAAGGAGGATGAAAAAAATGGGCAGATAAAAAGCAGAAGCATATCAAGTTTAAAGAAGGTGATTTACTTCTTGTAAATCTTCTACCCCAACAATTCAAAACATTTCGAAAAGTACATAAAAGGTTGATTGGAAGATATGAAGGGCCTTTCGAGGTAATGCAGCAAGTGGAAAAGGTCTCCTACAAACTAAATCTTCCACCAAAACTAAAAATACATCCAGTCTTTCATGTAAGCATGTTGAAGCCCTATCTTGAAGACATGGAAGACCCTTTAAGAGTGATCTCAAAGTGAGCGTCTACAACCGTGATTACCTCATTTGACAAAGAAGTTGAAGAAATACTAGCAAACAAGGTGATCAGACAATAAGGATTATCTCATCAAGTGGTGAGGATTGTCTGATAGCGAAGCTAGCCGGGAGCAGGAAGACATACTATGGCAATTCAAAGAAAAGATCCAGCAGTATCAAGAAAATGGTGCAATGAGGGCATACGACATTACGAGTTTAAGTGGAAGAAAGTGTCACACTTTGTCATCTCCATAGAAATTGATATGACAGCCATGTGCTGAAAGATTTTAAAAAAGACCAGATAGAGGAGAGCAACCCAAGTAACTTTAGAAGACTCCGCCACATTCTTGAGAATGTTAGAAGGAAAAGATAAATTGAGGACTCAAGCATAACAAAGAAGGATCTATGGCCATGTATATATATAAGAGAATGGTGTAGAACTATCTAGAAACTATGTTATTCTAAAATATTCTCTTAGGCTTGGAGGGGACTATAAATAGGAGTCCCTCCCCCTCATTTGGATTCATCCAAGGTTCCAAGCATTCAGGTGTTGTATTCACTCTTTCTTAGTGAAGAATTTTTTTTGTCCAATATTTCTCAAGATTCTTCTTCCAACGGTGTTGTGTGCTATCAAATCCTAGTGTTGTGAGGGTTAAATTGATTTAGTAACAAGGGAGAGTGCTAAAACTGCACAGGTGACTTGAGATAAGTTAGTTCATGACAAGTAGCTATAAAGATGAAGGTTAGATGTAGATGTTATTACTAATGTTGCCCTCTTCCGAATGGGATCTAGTCCATGCTTATGACCAAAAACAACAATACAACCTCCCTTCTTTTATAAAGTTCAAGGTCTCCCCTACAAGCACCTAGAACTAGTCTCTCTCTCTCTCTCTCTCTTTGTATTCTCTATTCTCTATTCTCTGTACATGACTGCTATTGCAGGATATTAAAACCCTCATTCAAAACCTCTATTTGAAGGGTTAATAAAACATGGAATCAATTACAAGATCCCAAAAGATTATATAGGATCTACAGTCAATACAAAATATTACAGAACACAAACTTTACAAATCCTAATCCAATATTTTCATAAGATAAGAGATCTCAAATCTCAATGATATCTTATAGAAATTTAATGAGTAAATTTTAATAATGTCCCATTTAGAGATAAAAGTATGGAGTACCAAACTAAACGTGAAAATGTGAGATAACTCCAGTACCTCTACATCATATACAAAAACTTCATAAAAACTCACAATTTTAATGAGCAAACATGATCAATTTTTCGCCTCCTTAACCTCAATTTGTTAAAAGGCACCACCTGCAAGTAGGTTGTATATGTATTCATGCTTTAATTGCATATGATTCTTAGAGTGGAAAGGCAACCGTCTTTGTAAAGTGAATTACATTTTGAATATGATAAAAAATCATGACATACTACTGTGTTATGCCAAGTTTCTCCATAAAACTTCCAAGTAAAACCATCACCTTATTGACTCCAATAATTGCTACATGGTACATACATTTTTATTATTGTTTATAATGTATCTAGCTTTTGTATAAAAGACAACTAATGGTAGTGCTACTCTAAGTGTAGACGTAACCAATAGCACCTCTCCTTTTATCCAAACCTACTCTTCTACAATTTCAAGCTAGCTTATTTACACTTGAATGAGCGGTCAATACTATCTTTCAAGTTTCATTAGATCCAAATTACAGCTTCACAATATTTACACTTGGATGACTTTCAACTCCCACATGCAATGTCTACTTGTGCAAACAATCGTCCAAGTTAAACAATCAATTGCTGAGAAATATAAGATTTTAACCATACTCTGTCTTCATCATCTTTGATGAATATTATTTTGATAGCTTCAAGTGATTGCAATGGATGTGCTCAACATTGCTTTCACCATATTGAATCTGTCTAACACTTGATATAGATTGAGATAGGTTCCAAATGCCTATAGTTTTACTTTAATATATTCGAATCCTAAGAATTTTCTTAAGTTCCAGGGTGCATATCAAATTATTTGAACTACCTAAGATATACCTAAAATCATTCATCTTTTTAAGTTGGTCAACATTGATCTACCCAAGATATAAATCTTTTGTGGTACAATGCTAAACTCTAACCATGCAATTTAAGGGCAATCAAAATCTTCCATATGTTGAAAGTCATCCAGCACCAGCCTCACCTTGTACCTCTTATCATCATTTTGCTCCTTGATTTTGTAGATCCATTGCAGAATTTTCTTATCTTTGGATAGCCAAGTTGACGCCTAGATGTTATTTTTGTAGAGAAAAGCCCGCTCTTCTTATCGCTAGCTCTCACTAAATAAATATTTAGCATATACAACTTCTGCATAGCATCAAGTTCACCTGCGTTAGTAAGAAAAAATAGTATATAAAAATCTATTGACATAGCAGTGTTGAGCTCAGGCTGATCTTGATCATTCTGTGCCTTCGCCTTCTTCAATGGCTTATTTATTTTAGTGAGCTCTTCCGGTTTGACTTTAACTATTGCTAAATTCTCCATGCTGCTTTACCTTGCGAATAATAAAAAGCCTTGCTGAGTTTCTCGAACCTAAATACTGATGAAGTCTGAAGTCAATTTAAAAGTTGTGCGAGAAATGTTTCACTTTATGAAAATTTATGCATCCAAAAATTGGATGTTGATTCAATCTGATATTTAGATGAAAATAGATGACCCTGACATTATGGATTAAGTTTAATATTACATAGCCATTTAAAAATAGTATAAATCAATCAACCTTGTAATATTATATTATCCTAGATGTTATCATAAGTCGTTAAAACCAACAAATAATAATAATAATAAAATTTGATACCACTGTATAAGTTTATTAGAAAAAATGAGAATTCATGACAATGTAATATTATATTATCCTAGATGTTCTCATGTGCCGTTCAAACCAACAAATAATAATAATAATAATATCTGATACCACCATATAAGTTTATTAGAAAAAATGAGAATTCATGACAAATTTCGGCCAAATCAAAGTCATGCAACTTAAGTTGCAATTTTATTTTTAAAATAGTTGCATGTTGTTCGACGCAAATCAAGGAGTACCCAACAGCACATTTCCTTCGTCGCAGGCATGAGTCATCTCACTTGGAAATCCCAACTGGGTGACATGATTCCTTCGCTACAGGCCCGACTCCTTCACGACATCTTCACTCAGCACAAGACCTCCAGGACTACTTCGCATGGTTGGCACGATTCCTTCCCGGCAACCAGGACTCCTTTGCGACTTCATCACTGGATTTGCAGAAAACCTAACTGATCCATCCCTTGGAAGTGTTTCTCCGTCGGTTGAAATCCCAACAAGTCACTCTGCGAGTTAATCACTCGTTTTCATCATGCTTCATAATGACAAAAAAAAAACTGCATCAAAAATTCCTCTTCTTCGAAAGTTACTTCTAAACCTGAACATAAGATGTTTGGTTCTACAACATCTAAAATTTCTTCTTAAACATCAATCACAAATTACATGGCAACACTTTCCTCCAATAGTTTCAATTTGTGTTCATGAATATCAGTGGCATAACAAACATACACATGAAGGTGCTCACAAAACAATTATTGAACAGAAGAGAACTATCAAGTTTCTTCTAGGACTAAACAAGGAACAAGATGAAGTCAGAGGAAGAATCGTGAGAACGAAACAACTTTCCTTAATTCATCAAACCTTTGTTGAAGTAAAAAGGGAAGAGAGCAGAAAAAAACTCATGATAACAAATAATCCCACCACATCAAATGTTTACAACTCAGCTTTATACACCCACAAATCATCTCAGGACAGCAAGTCAAAGAGGAACAAACTGTGGTGTGAAAATTGCAAGAAGCTTGATCATCTAAAGAAGTGTTGGGAAGTTTACGAAAAGTACGTACATAGAAAGCCAAACAAAATCAGGTTATATAGAAAATCAAGCAAACACAAAATCAAAGAAAAATAAATCTCATGTACATAGTCATTTCAACAAGGAAGAACTTGAAGCTCTTCAAAAACTTATGGGAAAAAAAAATTGACAGTCTACCACCTTTCTAGCACACCAAATTAGTCTTCCATCTGCTCTTGTTGCTCTCAACAGAAACAATAAGTCATGTATATTGGACTCTGGAGCATTTGATCACATGATAGGTGATATTGCTGTTTTCTAATATTTCCATTCTTGCAAACACCAGATTGTAGTTAGAACTGTAGATGGCTCCCTCCCATTCGTGGAAGGAAGATGAAGTGTGAAACTCACTAAGGATCTTATTCAAGATTTTGATATTTATGTTTCTAAACTTAACTGCAATTTATTGTCTATCAACAAACATACTCATGACATGAATTGTGTTACAAAATTTCAACTTAATTTATGTGAATTTCAGGTGGTGAACTCGAGGAAAGTGTTTGGCAGTATTGACATGTTCACGAACTTTATCTGTTCACTATAACTTTCACTTCAAAAGAACCATCCCACCATTCACAATCATCTGAGTCAAGTCTTGTAGCTAAGTCTGTTTCTCATGAGAGTCAAGTTATGTTATGGTATTTTCGCCATAGGCATTCTAACTTTTATTATTCTAAAAAATTATATCCCCATTTGTTTAATAATAGAAAAAGGTTAAATTTTATCAGTGTGAAACATACTTAACAAGTGTATCAAAGCCTAAAAAACAAACCAAAACCACTTAAACCTTTCTCATGAATAAAAATTTTGAAACCACTGGCAAATTTGAAACCTTCAACAACATGATAATCAACCAATTTCAAAGCAACATTGAAATTCTTAAAAACTGATAATAGAAAAGACTGGTACAACTCGACTTTTGGCCCTTATATATCAAAAAATGACATTATTCATATAAGTTTTGTGTTGGCACACCCCAACACAATGACGTGGCTGAAAAAAGGAACATACATCTCGAAGTTTCTTGTTCAATTCCATTAATTAGCAATATACCCAAACACTCCTAGGAGAATGCAATCCTCACATCCACTCATCTCAAAAATAAGATGCTAGCAGAGTGTTAAATTTTAACAAACCTCTCAACACTCTCATAAAATTCTACCCCCACATTCAGTCATTTACCTCTAACCTACAAATAAAAATACTTTGTTGCATTTCTTTTGTTCATTTACATAAACCACATCAAACCAAACTTGATTCAATGTCAATTAAATACATCTTTGTGGGCCACTTTTCAAACAAAAATGAGTATAAATGCTACCCTCGAGAAACACACAAATTTTACAAATCCATGGATGTCATCTTCTTTGAAAACAAACCAATTTACCTCAAATTTAACATTAAAGAGGAGAGTTCGACAAAATTTCAAAGTTGGGGCACCATTCAAGAACCTCAAGCCCACCTTCCTTTTATCCCTGATGAACTAACACTAATCCCCACTATCATAAATCAAACTAAAAATGCAACTACTGCTCCACTAAGAACCAAAACTACGTGTTCAACAAAATGAAAAAACCTAGTGAGCATGTAAGGGATAACATGCAAAATCAAGAATGCAAATCACTAGAACCAACTCCACACACCCAAAGTATTCACACAAAGATTCGGTCAATGCATCATGAGCAACAAAATGAAGGAGCACAAGAACGCACAAAACACCCAATAGAAGAGCTTGTGAACTATGAAAAATTATCCTCTTACAAATATTTTATTGCAGGTCCCAAATTCAATTCAAGAGGCTTATCTATTCCTGCTTGGAAAAAAGCTGAGGAAGAAGAGATTCTTGTTCTTGAAGAAAAATGATATCTGGATCATAACAACTCCGCCACCTGGAAAAAGAACTCTAGGTTGCAAATGGGTATTACCGTTGCATACAAAGCAGATGGGAGCATATAAAGGTTCAAGGCTAGACTTGTAGCAAAATGATTCACTCAATCCTATGAGATCGACTACCAAGCAACATTTGCACTAGTGGCAAAACTTAACACAGTAAGAGTATTATTATCTTTGGTTGTCAATCAGAACTAGCTTTTACATCAATTAGTCATTAAAAATACATTCGTAATGGGGATTTTGGGGAAGAAATGCATATGAAGATACTTCAAGAACTAAAGAACACAAATAATTAGCTAATGTGCAAACTAAAGAAATCATTGTATGAGTTGAAATAATCTCCTAGAGCATAAAGGTTAAACAAGACTATTCTTATCAATAGGTATAATCAACGTTTGGCTGATCCCTCTTTGCTTGTGAAATCAAAACAAGAAGGTATGATATCCATCCTTACTGCGTGTGTAGATGGCAATATTCTTATAGGTAATGACGTAATGAAACTTGAAATAATCAAGAGAATAATAGCTTATGAGTTTGAGATCAAAGATATTAGACTTTAAGATAACTCCTATGAAAGGAAGTAGTCGGATCCAAAGAAGGCGTTATTGTATCCCGAAGAAAATATATCCATGATTTAATAAAAGAGACAAGTTGGTTGGTTGAAGTGGAGGAATGCTTTGGGCCTATTATGTGATGGAAAAGTACTACTTAGACTGAAATAAAAATTTTATAAGATGGTGGTGAGACCTGCAATGCTCTATGGCACAAATGTTGGCCTTTAAAAGAGAAGCATAAAACTAAGTGTTGTCGACATGAGAATGCTTAGGTGGATGAGTGGCTTTACACTTAAACGCAAACTGCGAAATGAATATATATGTGATAGTCCCCAGTGGCGAACAAAATTAGAGAGGTTTGTCTTAGATGGTTTGGTCACATTAAACGTCGACCATCAGATGGTTTGGTTAGGAGAGTAGATGTTTTAGATTTTACTTATGTTAAGAAAGTCAGATGTAGACTTAAAAAGACTTCAGCATATTGTATAAAAAATTATCTTAATTTAATAGAATTAAATGAAAATATGACACTCAAAAGGATGCAATGGAGAAAAAGGACGCATGTAGCTGACCCCACTTAGGGATAAAGGCTTGTTGTTGTTGGGTTAAGGAGACAGGAATGTTGGGGATGCATACCAATAGATACTCCTATGGATCACAATCAACGAGCATCAAAAGAAGTTGATTACACCTCTTTGAAAAAGGAAGGTATCAAGACTTAAGGGAAAACTCATCATACAAGACCTAACATTGATTTTCATAAAGCTGAAGTGAGTCAATATATGAACGATCCAAATGAAGATCATCTAGAGGCAATCTTTAGAATCTTGAGGTACCTAAAGATGATTCCAAGACGTGGATTAATATTCAAAAAAATTGAAAACCAATATACTGAAATTTACAACGATGCTAACTAAACAGTAGAACCGACTGACAAAAGATCTATCACGGGGTTACTGTTCATTTGTATCGGGTAACCTGGTTACTTGGAGAAGTAAAAAAACAACTACACTCGGTGCAGCAGTGTAGAATCTGAGTGTCATGCTCTGGTGCTAGGAATTTGTGAAGGGATGAGGTTAAAAAAATTACTAGTAAAACTTAACACGGAGAACAAAAACACTATTAAAATATTCATCTATAGTGAATCAACCATCAATATTTCAAATAATCTGGTGCATCATTATCGAAACAAACACACACACGCGCGTAAACACATAGACACACATTCATACATACATGCATACCCTCTTCCACCCTACATGCTCTAAGAAGTGTGTGTTTGTGGTGGGCATGAAGAGGGATCCAAAAAAATGTCCAACTTGCTTCAAATTATGTTCAAGTTATTTCTTGTCAAAATCAGAGACTACCCAACACAAAAGTAATTAATCATTTTTATTAAATAAGTGCTTGGTTTGATTCAATCTTATGTTAGTGTGATTAAATATTATTAAAAACCGCATCCCATCTCTCATGAATTGTCGATTTTTATCAAGCTTGAGTTCTTGCTCTCATAAATTTGCGCAAAAGCCCTAATTTGCATGCAAATTTCTTTCATTGATGCCTCGCTACTGTGCAACAGTAATACTCCTTTGCTGGTTATGATAAAGCTAAAGCTCCATCTGCACTGCAACATCTTGAGTCTTGCTGATTTTCTTCAACTCAATAGCTCTGTCTTTCTCTGTCTCTACTAGAGTTATAAGTTGAAACTTTTAACTTTCTTCCATTCACCCTGATTTCAAATTTACGATTTCACACATTTCTTCTCATAGGAGGAATTCTTTTATCTCTAGAACTTTATTCTGCGTTAGGGTTTGGAAGCTCAAATGCATAAATCATACGAAAAACTTAGTTGTATGTCTTCATTATAAATAGTGCAGAGAAGGTAAATGAACACTAAACTTTAAACAAGGTGCACAGCTATGACTTATTTTTACCTTAGCTTTGTGATTACCAAGAGAACCACCTTTAGCTGCATCAGGGGCAAATGATTCAGTTACGGATTTTTGAATCTCTCGCTTTCTTTTTTGAGGTAGCACCGGTGGTGAGAAGGTAGGGGCACTCAAAGCAACTACACTCGGTGCAGCAGTTACCATAGCAATTGAATCTATGCCTGACTTATCAAAAGAAGAGGAAAGTCACCATGGATTTTTCAATAAATCAAGCTTTAAGAGCAAGGAGAAAGAAAAGGGGAGCTGGCTCACGATTCATCTTAAGCTGTTGCAGGGCTCTATATGAACTTGTAGAAGGCGATTGAAGATCAGAAGTTCTATGAGGCAATTTCTTATTCTGGTAACCAACTAAATGGCAGTATAAATCCCTGTCCAAGTTAAAATGGTAGAAGAAAAATCAAACGCAAATGGTCAAAGTCCCATCCACAACTAATGAAATGAGGCCAAGCCACAAGAATAGCACATTAGAGAGAGAAAAATAAAATTTTATTAGACAATAAAGCAAAGTGAAGCCCATGATACTCTCAATTTCACTATTCATAGATTAAACCAATCCTTGAAGCTATTTACAGTTGCCAAGGG
>JXCR01063478.1:192372-328835 GCA_002079205.1 Phalaenopsis hybrid cultivar | reverse complement strand
ATATATATATATACACACACACTAATTCATATGTGATTTACTCGCGCGCGGCGTCGTAACAAAATGGGTGTCCTCCCTAGGCAAAATCGATATTCCGGACGCGTCGGTACAGTCTGTTTTGTCATCCGAGGTCGCTCGGACGATGTCGTCGACAATCGGGCCAAAAACGCGTCAAAATTCAAATTTTACGAAATTTTGACTCGCGATCGATCGTTTCAAAAAGTTTATTCGAGTCTTCGACAGGTAATAGTGCAAGCGATGTGAATTGTGGCAATCGGACGTGTCGATTCTCCGAATTGAAAGTTTGTGTGCGCGCGGGAGTGCGAATTGTGCAGAAGGTCACCCTAAGGCTCAAAAGGTCCTATAGGAATTCCTTTTGGGTTTCCTCATGTCGGTTTCACCCTTCTAAGTGCTAGAAGTCGATACCACACACGCAAAACTCTAAAAGAGTATAGAAGTAGGTTCAATTTCTAAAATGAGGCGGGTCTCATTTCTATGGTTCTAAGATAGTCGAAGGCAGATCCCTAAGGCTAGATCCTAAACCATAAGAGGAAGACTAGACCTCACTAAAAATGAGGTCAACACCTGGTCGTTGGAGGAATACCGAAAGAAGAGAGTGTAGTCTGATTGAGCCTGAGTGAATCCATGGCCTACCATCACCTTTGTGAATTTCCTAAACCATACTTGTGGTGATTGCTTCAATTCATAAAGGGATTTCCACAGCCTACATACTTGCCCCTGGGAGACCGTGGAGTCATGTATACCTCCTCTGCAAGATCGTCATTCAAGAAAGCATTCTTTACATCAAGCAGAAATAAGGGCCAAGCCAAATTTATTGTGAGGGATAAAAGGACTCGAATTGTGCTTAATTTAGCAACTGGAGCAAATGTCTCCTCATAGTCAACTTTGTTGGTCTTTGAATACCCTTTGGCGACCAATCGTGTCATATTGTGTTCAAAAAGATCCATCAGATTTAAACTTAACGCTAAAAATCCATCGACATGTCATCGTTTTCTTGCCTCGAGAAAAAACAACAATATCCCAAGTATGGCTCTGCTAAAGGGCATTTATCTTCTTCATGATAACAGTTTTTCAAGCTGGGTCTGTTGAGGCAGCCTCAATAGTAAATGGAAGATGGAAGCTGATGAGTGGTTAGGAGCGTAGCAAATGCTCTGTAGATTGACAATAATCTACAAAAAAAAACCATAGTTTGTCATTGGATAGAGAAAGCATGTTTGATTGTGCAGCTTACTAGAGGAACTGGCTTCCGCATTTGGAGTAGGAGCAGTGCTAGAGATTTCGTTTGGAGGGAATTCAGAGGGCAGCAAAGGGTTAGCAAGCTCTAGAGCAGGTGCATCAGAACAAGTGTGTTGAGTGTAGACACGAAGAGTAGGAGGATGTGTTGTTGGAACTAAAAGGATGGAGGGCTCCTTAGTGGTAGGAGAAATGGATAGAACTAAAGAAACAAAGGGTTCCTCGATGGTAGGTGACGTGGGGGGGGACATCCTCATTAGTAGGAAAAGGAACAGTAACCAAGAGCTCTTGCTCCCCCTCACTAGAGGTCGGATTAGGAAAGTAGGGAATACATTAAAAAAAATAAACATCAACACTTACATAAAGCTTATTTTTTGATAGAGTCAAAGCACTGATACCCCTTTTGAGTGGCAGAGATCAGAGGAAAACACATTTTATGGAACTGGAATCAAGTTTACTTAGAGTTGGGGCCATGTTCCGAAAAAAGGTTGTGCACCAAAAAAAATTTGGGATCTGAAGTGGAGAATACCTAATTGTTAGGAAAGCACGATCACAAGACCACTAAAGGGGTACAAAAGTGAATTTTTTAGAGAACTCTATTGATGAGAAAAATGACGATAAGAATGACATCATTCCGAAAAAAATTTGGGACATTAGAGTGAAATATAATAGAGCAAGAAACCTCGAAAATGTAGTTTATTCTCTCGGCTACCCAATTTTGTTGAGTGTCGGTACATGAGCTTTGATGGAGGATGTCTTCACCTTCCAAGAAATCTCATAATATAGTTAAAAAACTCACAATCATTGTCAATCCAAAAAGCTTGAATATGAGTTTTGAATTAGGTCAAAATGAAAGTGTGAAAGTTTTTGAAAGTGACGGCAGCTTTAGATTTATCTCTAAAAAATAGACTCATGTCATCTGAGTGTGGCATCAAAGTAAAGTACCATCATTTATTGTTGTAGCTAGTGATGCGAGAGGGTCCCCATAAGTCATTGTGAATAAGAGAGAAAAGTGTGGAAAGGTCTCCATAACTACTGAGAGAAGTGTCCTCATTCTCCGTATTTTTCTCTTGGAAGAAGTAGAGCCCGCCAACCCGCTTAGTAGTTCCAACCATTATCCCAAAACGAAGATCCTGGCCAGCTGGACTAATGACCGTAAGTAGGAGCGGATAGATCCGACCTAAGGAAGAAACTCAGACAATCTAGAAAAAAGAACCAATTGGACTACCTTCCTCAAGGGCTGGAAACACATCTGATCGGCTGGACTGATGATCGTAAGTAGGCCATGTCGGCTGAAAAGTAAAAATACCACTGTACCAGTGAATTTGAAGGGAACCAAGCAGTCAAGCTCTGTTTCCGGCAGCTAGATAGTCAAGACGCGCCTTCTCAAGCAACATCCAGCCAGCAGGAGGTAAAAATGACACTTGAAAGAAGCTCAAGCTGACGGGATTGAACTCGGCAGAAAGAGACTACGAGATCCGGCGGGCTGGACGAAGGGACAGCGTCAGGAAGGAGCAGACGACAACAAGGAGAGGCCCAACGGTTACGTCAAGGACATAGCTCTGATACCATGTTAGAATAGAACCCAATGTAAATTTTATTGATGCAAAGTGGTGTATAAATATTTACAAAATCCATTAAAAAGGAAGAAAATAGAAACAAGATATAGTATAAAAGTAAAGAAAAAATAGAGAATCCAAGCCAATAAATCAGAATAAACATGAATTGATAATGGCTAAAACTAACCATTAATAAATATTTTAATAAGGTGAATTTATCAAATTTTGTCAGTCGCATGAATCCAAATGATTTTATCGAGTGGCTCTAGACAAGAAGTCAATTTAGGGTTAAGAAAAGATGGAGCCACCAACACTCGCAAATCCAACACAGCTAGACAGTACTTTAAATCTCACGGGAATGGGCACATTACATCTAATTGCCCAAATAAGAGAATGACATCTTCATCGAGCTAAGTGTCGTAAGGGAGACAGAATGAAAACTACCAAGAGGAGATTGGAGAGGAGTATTAACTTGTAGACAACGAGGGTGAGATGTTGGTGATTCAAGCTTGAGCCCATGAGAGAGACTCCACAAAATTAAGTTCTACAAGGCAGTGAGTCCGAAGAAATAGACATTCATGCAGAGTTTAAGGATGTTGTGAGAGCTTAAGATGTTGACACCAAACACAAGGCAAACCCAAATAAAAGAATTCTAGGTTTTTTGGACATACAATCAACCTCTAAAGTTCTTATTGTTGCGCGAGATCTAATATGTGAAATATTAAAATTTTATGAGCAATTCTCGAAAGGCCCTATCGAGTAAGCTAGATGCTAAATTATATTTTAGTTCAATAGTGCACCCACTGACATATGACTGGACAGGAGCGGAGAAGAACAACATTGGACATCTCCTTACGTGCATTGTGGGGAAGAACATTTGAAAGTGGGGTCTAGGTCTTTCCAGAGAAGAAGATTCTCCTAGCCTAGGAGAATGACACAAGATGTTTGTTTCGTGATCGCAGGATCACAAGAGCCGCAGAATGCGCGACTGAAGGAATCCAAAAAACTATCATCCCAATTTCTGTTTCAGCCTAAACTTTCTACGTTTTTACTTTATTTTCTATTCATTTATTTTCTTTTTCGTTATTTCCTATTTTTTTATTCTTAAGGCCCTATCGAGTAAGCTAGGTGCTAAATTATATTTTAGTTCAACAGTGCACCCGCTGACATATGACTGGACAAGAGTAGTGAAGAACAACATTGGACATCTCCTTACATGCTTTGTGGGGAAGAACATTTGAAAGTGGGGTCTCGGTCTTTCCAGAGAAGAAGATTCTCCTACCCTGGGAGAATGACACAAGATGTTTGTTTCGTGATTGCAGGATCGCAAGAGCCGCAGAATGCGGGACTGAAGGAATCCAAAAAATTGCCATCCAAATTTCTGTTTCAGCCCAGACTTTCTACCTTTTTACTTTATTTTTTATTCATTTATTTTCTTTTTCGTTATTTCCTATTTTTTTATTCTTAAGTAAGGTTTTTATTTGGGAGACTATTTATATATTACTTTATTCTAGTTTGGAAGACTTTTAACTAGTATTATTATGTTATTTTGAGATGTTTTCTCTGGTTATCTCGATTGGAGTTGTTGTATCTGTAGATTTTTTTTCAGGTGGTGTGCCTGTAACCTGCGAGTTTGAGGCGGTGATATCTCCCGGACGTTCGAAGGTCTCTTTCGTCGTCCAACTTGCAGCAAATTGATGTTCGCAGCAGGAAACCTGCAGTTTTCCATTCTGATTCGCTGACCAGCCACCCACATCTCACTAATTCGTCGTTCCGCTCTGTTTTCAGTCCGGACAGCTATTTAACTCACCCCATCTGCTGTTCCAGCACATATTTCACTTCCTACAACATTCCCAATGCTGCTGGCTACCGTTTACAACAGGAAACAACCCATTTTCTACTTCCGGTTCGCTGTCCCGTCACTGTTCACACCGGTTTTCAGCCGCCCTACAACCTCCCCCCTCACGTAATCAATCCTACAACTTTCCAACGTCTTTTTGGCAATATCCCACCATCTCAGAACCCAAGAATGGTGTCACTTACATGATGGTTGTTATCAAATACACAAAAATATTAAACAAATTTCTCAGAAAAAAAAAATGATAAACACAATAAGCAGAAGAGAGTATACACCCACACAGAGATCATAAAATTGAGAAGAAGAGAGGTTCTTCATTCTATAGAAGAAAGATTTCAATTGCAAACATCAAATGATCCAATAAATGAAAGATAAAGGTTTAAAAAATAGATAATTGTTTTGCACCACAATAAATTCTGGCTCACAATCGTTTTTGAAAAATACTTTGGCATCTAAAGAGGTATTAGATCTAGTTCGTGCACAATTGCAAGTCAATTTTTTACCAGTTCCATGCATGACAATCCCTTGAAATCAGCTTTTATAATAGCAATTATTAGGCCCAAATATAACAATCTTATTACAGGATAAATTTCCAAATAAATTCAAATTATATGCAAAATCACAAACTTAATTTTCTACAGACAAGTATATCTAAGTGGAAAATATCTAAAATGAGAAAATAAAATCATTTCTAAACTGACAATGGTAAAGTTGAAAATAAATCTCAAGTGAAAGTGATCCTTGTTTCAAGATGTCCATGAATCTGAATGCAAATCATCTCAGGTATAGGTCAAGATAAAAACACTTAAGTCTCAAAAAAATAAAAATAAAAAATCAAAATATCCAGATAAACTTTACAATTTAAGAGAAAAAATCATTCACCTTCCACAATAGTTTGTTGAAGATAGCAAAAATTAAGATAACCTAACGTCAAAAAGAGATTAAAAGTACCTCTATGATCGATCTTAAAAAATTTATCATACTAAGGATGGACACAAGTCCTCTGATTGCACGGCTTTGCTACTAAATGGTGTCAGTAAAGTAGCCGTAAAGAATAGGACTCTGAAACCGAGTAACTTGCAACAAATTAAAATAATTATATTGCAGTCATGATTAAAAGGATAGATGTTCTCCAATGACTCAATCCCCTTGAGTTGTAAATCATAGAGTACACTTGCTACAACACAAAGCACTATGTTAACTAAATTTAATTTATAATTTTTTCCTTAAACAAGCATCCACCCAAGGTCTACAAAGTCTCTTTGGACAACAAACTCTCAGTTGTCGATAAGAATTTTCTAATTTAGTAGGATCAACCACATTTTTAATTAGATTAGAGTTCACGCTAAACTTGGACAATGGAACGTGGGATCTTAAACGAGTTCATAACCATTATCCCCAGCATCCACTCTAAGTTAAAGATGAAGAAATTTCTCAATCTAAAATCAAACTACTGCTAAAGAAAAGGATTTAAAGATACCTATAAGTCAACTACATTGATTTTACATTAACATTATAAATTGTTTTGGAGTTTATATTATATGTTGATTTAGAGTAACGAAATATATAATTAGATTGCCTGAGACAGCAAGTGTCAAATTAATATTTTGATCTTGTTTGTGGCTGTTGGATGTAGAATTCCTTCAAGTGCGATAAAGAACTTTTGAGAAAAAATTATCCCATTTGACCTTGAAAATGATTGACTGCAGTTAAATTGGCTGCAACTAAGATCCCAACTGCAACGCATCAACGCAAATACTCATGAAGTTTGTGTATGAAATATCTCATTGATTGTTTTAAATTAATTGATATTTGCATTATCATTCAGTCTCAATTTTATTATTGAGTTCATACCTAAAAAAGCAAACTTTAACTTATTTAGTAATCTTTGGTCTCTGAGTTTATCTTTATATTGTGTTATCCTACATCCATAGCAACATCCTAGTTGCATTAGAAAACCAAGACCCTAAATAGCATTCATTAAAAGCTAAATGGGCCCTTCATAAATAGCAATTCATTTGTGCTTGTTTTCATCTGTTAATGAGATATTTTTATACGTTCTTTAGTTCTATTTCAAAATTTCTGCCAGACAAAAGCTGATATATACAATGCTCAAGAAAAATCAAAATTTACACAAATAAAATGAAGCAAGAATTTACAGAGTAATATAAAATCTTATTTGAATAGCTCTGCACGTGACCTATGTTAAAGAACTAGGAAAAAAATGAATAATGAAAAACAGCTCACCAGTACTCATATGTCATGTCTTTTAATCGCAACTCAAGCTTTTGATAAAGACTAGACCTCTCAAAGTCTTGCTTATCATGTGTAGGCTTGATGAAATTTGCCTCAAGAACCCCTAAGAAACAGTTATTATAGAAGGAAAATGTACCATGGATTAAGTTCAAACTTAACAGAAGCTGGCTAACGGGTAGATTTATAAATATTCTATGAGAGAAAATGGAAATTAAGTTAAAGCTATTACCAACAACACCTCTGCCTTTGCCATATGAATTGTGAGCAACTTTCCAAAACGGCTGCAAAACATTAAAAAGTTAAAGATACATTATCCAGATGTGCTACTAAATGCTTAATACATCAAGAATGTTAGGGTAATAAATAAAGACAAAAAAAAAATGAAAAAAATAGGATTTGATTAAAATACTTTTATTACATGTGAATGTTGATCCATAAATATGGACCAAGATGATGTGGGAAGCACGTGATTAACATAGATCCACATCAGGACCGAACAGGATGCAAGGTTCCGCGCTCTCCTTCATCGCGGGATGGGATCGTGATCAATCCACGCGACTTGCGTGTGGGAATCGAGACCGGATTCCGTTCAAATGAAATTGAACGGGGCTTCCCGCTGGGTTTTTCTGCAGCTGGCCTTTTTTATTTATTTTATTATTTAATGTCTAATTAGAGTTATTTTCATTGAGGGAGATTATATACATGTTCTGTTTTCGGTTTTTAAGACTTAGTTTAGATTTTATGTATTTTGGACATTATAATCTCTAATTTATGCTCTAAAGAGAGTTGCATCATCTTCCTTTTACAAGCAGTGTATCTCTATCTTGCTTGGAAACAAGTGGTGGAACCCCCTCACTGTTTAAACGTCGCCAATTCAGAGTTCCCTCTATTGTTTGCAGCCACTATCACGTCGAAACTGCTGTCCAACATCAACCTTCTCTCCTCATCCCTTCCAAACACCATAACACCGCACATTAGCCTTCCCTCGCTATTCAACAACCATCCCTCCGTGAAATCTGCTTCACAAATACCTTCTAAGAGCTCCAGAGTAGTATCACAGAAAAGAAAGAAAAAGTTATCTAGACCTTTCCAACATGCAAGTGTTAGTGTTCCAACGAGCAAGTAGAAATAAGAAAAGCTAGTCATTCATATCATTATCACAAAAACTGCTGGAAATATTGAGCAACAGAATTTGCACAAATAAGCTCAAGCTGACAAATTTCCTTTTATCCATTTCAACAAAAGTCCTTGCAGAAGCCACAAGAAATCCATCAATTTACAAGGTTTTCATAAGCTATCCGCCTTCAACTAGAACACAGCTTCAGACATGGTCATAAGCAGAAAATGGAATTTTTAAACAGGTTTAGTCTCATGAAATTGAAAAACAAATGTGGAAGGGATAAAGCTTGAAGGACTTGGTAATCAGTTACAAACTATAACAGAAGCATGCATGTAAAGAGAGATTTCATTCTTCCCTCAAACCGGTTGGGATAGGGAAGAGGGGGCGATGAATTCAAATAACAATGCATTTTGAAGCACGACCGTGAGGGTGGAACCGGGAGAGCACTTTTGGCAAATGGGACATGGGAAGTCAATTTTCCTCACTCCTCTACAATCTGCGGATATGAAACCTTAATGTCCGTGTTAATTAAGCAAATGCACAATATGGGAAAAAGGACATGATTATGCTGAGCCCATGGAATTCAAAATTTTGTTGCTTTATGACTTGTTTGTACAAGTACACTTTTAGTCAGAAATCCACTCTTCTTTTTTTTCGGCAATTAAAGTGTTTTTTTTTTTCATTTCTACACTTTTAGTCTTGCTGAAGTATAGCGTAGTGCAAGTGGGAGTTGGGAACCAGAATTCACCCCACTATTTATCTTTCATGCCTCATAGAATAGAATGAAAGAATTGGTAAGATAAATTGGCAGAAGATAGGATAAGGCTACATAAACTCTCCCCACATCAATTGGCTCTGATGAATGATCATTGTTATTGGTCTCCTATCCCAACAAATTTGTGATCTGCTTTATGAATTCTCCTTCCTTCCTCCGCTCTACAAAAGGTTTTACCTATAGCTTACATGAATTCACAGTAAAAGTTCTAGCTTGCTTATTTTGGTATGCTTATTTTCCATCCTATTCCTTTCAAATTATTTTCAACTGCCTGATTAGATATTCGTGCATTCCGCCCTTAATTGTATTGTAGATGCAAAAATAATCTTTCTCATTATTGTATCTCCAATAAGTGATACTCCTTTCTTTCTAATATAATATTATCCATTCTTTCTAGTATAACCACACAGCCTTGTTAACCTTCAAATTTCCATCAGTCAACCATGCTATCAGTTATTTGTAACGCTATAATTAATATAGCTTAGTAAATGAAATTGATATAAGTGAAAATATACAATAAAATCTCAATGAAGTCTAATTATGGCATGGTACTCTTGAGGCAACTCTGTAAGATACCACACACGCTCAAGCATGGATGTGATATCCACATCTATACCCATATTTTGTATGTACGAAATGAAAGGTACTTAACCAACCACACATTATTATTTTGCTATCTTTCAGTTTTATCGATTGCTATCAATTTCAAAAAGGTTGCATGTAAATATATATATATATATATATATATATATAAGATCCCATAACCATCAGAGAAGCAGTAGTACCAGCCAGTTTTCTCCACGCAAACATTGCTTGATTAATGTTAACCACAATACAATCAAAGGCATAAAAGCGCAAGTCAATGACTTTCACTATCGTCCCGTGTAAACATGAGACTAAAGGTTTGTCATCAATGACTCAAAACTTCTTATGCAATGAAACAAATGCATATACAAAAAAGTTTTTAAAATTGAACTGAACTGGACCATTAAATCAGTTGCACTATGAACCGCTGAATAAAATATTTAAGCATTTTAGTTCTGAGAAAAAACCATTATGGCAAAGAACTGAGCAGAACTCGCTAAAACAAGGGGTAATCCAAATGTGCAAAAAGATCATGTTTTAATTGATTCAAACTAGCTCTTTCTTTCTTCTTTGATTCACGCAGCATTAATGCTTTGGCTGTAAGGAGGATTTCAAAAGCCCATATAGCAAAATAGGTTAACCAGCCCATTAGTCTACATTCAACAATGTTGAAGAAAAATATTCTAATCTATTACTTTAGATTAAAAGCTAAAATATAGAGATTTCAATAAAATGAGACATTTATACATTTTTTTTAATAAATTATATTTAATTTTTTGTAATTAATTCCACTATTATTATATAAATTGTCATTTAAATAATGATTATATGTTTACATCATCACTGTTCAATTATCCCAATAAAATACCGACTCGATGTCCAGTTAAATAATTAAAATGGCACACAACAATATATTTCAGACAGACCAACGCAATCATAGAAACCGATATATAAAACATATTACAAAAAACACAGTGAAGGGTAAATGTGAGACAAGTGGAATGTAGGTTTGCATTTAAGCCCCACTAGTTTTCCGCTTAACAAGGTTGTTCCCTATCCCATGGACGATCTGTTCCCACAAGAACTCTTCATATTGGAAGGAGGCTGCCATCAAAACTTACAATGGCTCAAGCACAAACTTATATGACAATTTAGATCATTAAATAAGTTAATGCAATTCTAGACTGACTCAATGACCAAATTCAGTGATGATAATAGACCATGAAACCACAAAAAAAAAGGATAATCCTATCATGATAAAGAGATGAACATTAAAAAAATCCATATCCTAACCAGACAATGCACAGCTGGGAAGAAGAGTACGATGGAATTCATTTAGAATTGAATGAGCTTTAATTATTCAAATGACTACACAGGCAACATGAAAATGTAGAAGCATAGAAGGCACAAATTCCCCATCTTCACCAGGAAAATTCTCCAACATGTTCCTTAAAAAAAGTAACTCAATTCTCCTATGATCTACCTATGCTCCAGCAAACGTTTTGCACAAAACCACACCACCCCTCACTAAATGAAGCTCTCATTAGGATAGCTTTTTCGCAGTTTTATTTTCTAATGGCAGCCACAATTCTTGCTAGCTGCAGTTTTATTGCTATCTTTTTAGAAATTTCTGTGGTGAAAAGCATTTCTAAACCAAATCTTTTGGAGTCTGAAAAGCTATAAGAAGGTTATAATCCATCTTTTTCAAAAGCAAAAAGAAAAAATATAAACCCATAATATCTTTTAAAGAAGCCACTTTTCAACAACAGTTCCTCGTCAACTTTCACAAATAGCTACAACCACCACAAAAAAGCCTCCAGGATCAGTCTATTATATGCTTTGTTATTAGGCGACATAGATTAAGGAACATTGTCTCTTAGTTCTAAGAAATCTTAGCTTTTTTACAAGGCATATGAAATTGACTATCGATAAAAATTACATGCAGGTTGAATAATTTCGAGACAAAAAGGGAGAAAGGAATCAAGAAATCATATCGTCAAGGCATCTTAGAGAGAAAAATGAAAAAATGGGGCATTTATGGGATAATTTTTTGTTTCAATTGCAAGTTCATCCTAATACACCCTTGATGCCTTAATTAGATTAAAAAAGGAAGACATTGGAAATAAAAAAGAAACTAATCCTATCTAGATTGACTCTGATCCTAACAAAAAACACAAATTCAAATCAAATATTATCCAAATAAATGATTCAGCCTTATTTAAAATAATAAATAGAATACAAAGAATTTTCATGAATTGGTTTGATTTAATCAAGCCTTCTGCAAAACTTTAATGCTTGTATGGGCTATTATCTTGTATCAACTTCCCAGTGCCATAAAAGTTTGCATTTGGAAAGATAGGAGTGCGATAGTTGTCGAGTAGACCAGGAGCACTATCTTTATCAACCTACCGTGGTAGTAATCTAGAAGACATCATTCCACCACATAGAAGTTCCCCCTATTGGTAACAAAGGCTTGAAAGTGCTTCAATATGATATTAGATCTTCAATATTAAACAAAGGATTAAATAAAGTTCTCAAGGAAAATTAATCAAACGAGTATTTGAAGACAATTTTCTAATAATTTGTATGGTCTAAAAGAACTTACATGGAGCACTTCAACTATATGGAAGAAAGCATTTTGAACGAATTCAACCATGCAAAAAATTACCTTCATTAAATTCTAGCTTTTATCCATAAGTATCAGCCAAGGTTTTATACTTCTCATTTTTGTTAGCTATTTGTAGCTTTATATCAACATGAAATTTATGCATACGATCACAAGAAAAAATAAAATAAAAAAAAGAGAAAAGGATAAAAACCAACTTGCCAAAATTCCACCTGACTCAAAACAGAATGCCATCCTGAAATTGCATAAGGCATCAAATATGGCTGCTTTGGGCACAACTAACCATGGGGTACCCAATAAGTTTGTCTTGGGCACACCAAACCATGAGGTAACCAACAAGCTCATTTAAGCGGTTTATGATTTTATAGAATAAGAGAAACAAGCCTTTTTAATTTTTGGAGTACACACAAGGATGCATATCTCAAGACCTAGAAGCTACATAACTCAAGGTGTATGATGTGAGCGCCAAAAATTAACAGTTACTTCAAAAAAATACATTTGAATTTATACATAAGAGGATTCAAATATGCTATTTAAAGTTCAAAGTAGAGATAGAAGGTTGACAATTGAGATGAGAATAAGTGTTCGCAATGGGAGTAGTCGCATGCTAGTAGACGCTGAGCGTTAGCGAGCATTACTGAGTAGAAGAAGAGTGTCAAGTAGGCAAAAAGTTGCATGCTAATCAACAATGGCTCCTACAAGTGAACTTTGGTTTCGCGCAAAAATCCAACTGATGTATTTACGCATGAGACGATCAAACCATTAAGAATTTGATGAAAATGAAAAATATGGTTGGGATTTTATCATCAATTTTGATATTTGGGTGATAATTTTTAAAAGGAATGAAAGAGGGTGCTAGATTTGTTAAGAGCGTTATTTTGGATGTTGTGTGCGTAAACACCCCTTTCATTTTTTATTAGAACATCTCTAGAGGATTGGCATTTCGTTTGCTATGCTGGAGGGAAGGGATTTGGATGTTGTTGTGCGTCGAGTGGTAGAACATTTCATTTTACTATTTAGGTTTGGCTCGTATTCCCCTAGATGTGATAAAAGGGGAGGGTCCATGATGCATAAAATCTTTTTTATTTTTTTGTTCTCCTTAAAAGACATGCTATATAAACTTATGGGTATTCATGAACACCACTTAATATCATTGTTGTTTGGCCAGGTTGGTTGCATGACGATATGAAAAAAATGCTAACTTTGTTTTTGTTATGAAATTTTTGGCGTGAGGGTGGTAATTTTGTGGTGGTGATGCGGTGTTTCTGGTGTGTTTTTGGTATTGACGTAGTGGTTTGTTGGTGGTAATTGTGTGGTGGTAATGCTGGTGTGGTGGTAGTGGTGGTGTATCTGTGGTAATGGGGTGGTGTTGTGTTGGTAGAGGCAATTGTGTGGTAGTCATGATGGGTTGGTGGTGGTGGTGTGATNCGGTGGTGTTGTGGTGGTAATAGTTTGGTAGTGTGTTGGTGGTAGTTTTACTTGTGTGGTAATGTTGTTGTGGTGGTAGTACTAGCGTGGAGGTGTGTCGATAGTAAGTTATGTTTTCATAAGTTAATTTTTTATTGTTTGTCAGTAAATATTTATTTTGCTTAGCTCTTTTCATGCTAGTAGTCGTAATGACTAAAACAAAAGAAATCGGTTTGTCTGAACAAATGAGGTTAGTTAAAAAATGACTGAAAAATATTGAAGGAGTTAAATCGATGATCTGCGGGCTTGGGCAGGGATCTCATAAAACGAACGAATCATGCTCCGAAAGAATGGTGGGTTGAGAAACTTGAGGTAAAAATTTATTAGACCAATAGTGCTTTTCATATTTTTTTATGTAAATTTCAATTACACTGATATATCAATTATTACTTAATTTGTTGGTCAACAAATGTCAAAAAGATCAAGTTCAGTGGTATTGTCCCTGAGCTTGAAGAAAAGTTGGACGTAATGTTTGGTGGAGTCTTGAATACAGGTGATCATGCTAAGTGTGCGCCAGCAGAGTTAAGCATATAGATGTTGCGCGAATTGTTGACTTGAATGAAGGGGTTCAATCTAAACCTAAATGAAGTTGGGTCTACTGGTCATTCCAAATGCACTCGAGTTGAGAAAAAGAAAAAAATGTTGCATTTTCATTAAAAGTTGGATTTCACAATTAGTTGTTTCATGCACCAATGAGCCTAGCACATTACATACAACTTCTATTCAGCGGGTTATGAGAACACAAGAATAAACTCTAGAAACTTAATAAGACATGCTCTTTTACTTATTTTGGATGTTGTTAGAAGATCCGACAAGAAGAAATTTATTTATGTTGATGAGACCTGATCGTAGGGTTAAATATTTACGTTATTTTCATGACAATTGGGATATTCTTCATGTTTGACTGTTATGGGTGAAGAAAAAAAAATTTTGATGTATCGGCATTACAATCTTTCATTATTTCTTGAAGTATCATTACAATAATTTTTGTTTAGGGCATTACTTGCTAATTCAATGTTATTTATATGTGTTAGCTACATCAACAATGAATAACATGGATAGAGAAAAGCATAAAAGAAAAATTATAGATGAGTTATGCATAGCGTAGGAGTATCACAACTCATAGATCGCTCGTACTCCCTGCATCATATCCACCTGCTGTGGTGACAAATGAGTTGGAGAGTTGTTTGAGAGTCATCCTACATGATTTAAGAATATATCTTGTATGACAGAGCTTGAATGTGATTTCAATGTTTGTTTCACTTTTGTAATAGACATATGGGAAGATAGTGCACACGATACTTGTATTTTCAAATTTATTACGTGAACTCACAAATACAATTTTATAAAAGTTGTCTCCAAGTTAGCTTGAATATGAATAAATGAAATAATACTTTAGTAAAACATTATTGTTATACTTATAATAAGGAAATAATATTTAGTTGATCGCGAAAATCAATTACAAAAAAAGATACCTCAAACTATATCCTCATACAATATATCACATTTCTGATTTTGAAAGAGCTAACGTATCTCAGGGTAGAAAGGAGATGTATAATAAGACGCACTCATTTTTACTTGTTATTGAGAGGATATCTGCGGTTTAGGAAAAAATATAGATTAATCCACGAGATAAGTCCACATGTTCTTTCAACAAACAAGTGATAATTGTAGTCGTTAAAATGGCTCTTCACAATTACATTTGACAGAATTTTCTAGGTAGTCGTATTGATTTTAAATGGTGCAAAAGAAGATCAATCCAATATCCTTATTGAAGTATATGAATATCGCCTAGGGCAGTCAATATCACAAGTTGAACGTGATTTACCTGAGTCCTGCACCCAAAATGGGGAAGGTGATGTGGAGATGGAGTTGTGAGAGCAAATTAGAAATGCAATAGTTGATGGGTGCAACGATATTGTATGCAACTTTTTATTTATTTATGTAGGTTTTATGAAAACGCTTAATGTTTATTGAAATGACACGTTATGCATTGAAGGTCTTTTGGGATCTCAATTTGGTATAAAGTATTTTTTTCATTCATTCTGCATATATTTTTTCCAACATGGATGGCCACCTAGGCAACCATGGGTTTAATATATATGCTTTTTCTTGCATGTTTTTTAATTTGGTTTGGGGATCTATGATTAGATATATGACTAAGTGTCCTTTTGGATGGCCTATATGTTGTTTTAGATTTTGATGTGTATGAAATCGCCATCAAGGCAACCAAGATCCCCTTCTTTTTCAGTCATATGACTGTTCAAGTTTTTATGGATGGCCATTTTGAAGATATGCTTCAGGGACACATACGAACTCGGTATTACATGGTTGAAAAGCAACCAAGATCCTTTTTTTCTAAAGGTCTTTTGACTTGTAGTGAAAAAATTCGTCGGTTTATATTTTTTGTTCTGAGATCTCACATCTTAATAAAATTTTAATTGTGTATTTATTATTCTTATTATCTAATGTTACATCTATTTGTTTGTAGTTTGTGATTTTAAAGCTTCAAAAAATATGAGTTCAAGATCTTCCGATGCCACTAGAGCCTTGCACTGCTGTGGATTGCAGTGTTTTCAACATACTTCACGACATCAGCAAAGCTATAGGAGAAAATTTTACGAGTATCCATGGAATAAACAGTTGAGGACTATGACTCAAGTGGGCAAATCAACTAAACAATTCCACCTCAGATAGTGATTAGGTGTTTGAAAGTTTCTTTGGAAAAGAAATTATCTTTTAAAATTGTCTGCATTTCAAATTCAATATCATGATAATGTTAATTGTTGTTCTAATAGTTTTATTTTTAATACAATTTGTTGTGTTACTCAATGTTTAGTGAGAAGTTAATTGTTAGTTGTAATATTACGACAACTGAGTTTTTGAGAATTCTGGATCTAATTTCTATTTTCATGAATGAATTAAGCATCCTACACTGGTTCAATTATAAATAGGACAGTCGTACAGAAGAGGAAGTTTTTTTACCATAAACAGCTGTAGCATGACTGTTATACAACTGCACAAAATAAACAGACAACTTCCCACAGCAATTTCTGCATAGCAGCTTCCCGGAACAACTGTTGCGCAACAGTCTTTTAAAAAGCTGGACAAGAAATTTCACATGGCTTGCACGATGCCATATTGGTCTCTTTCATTAAATCCATAAAATATTTATGTTGAGATGAATATCCTTCGTTTGGATTGAGTCACATCATTTCCCAAGAATTGTTTGAGTTTTCATAGCTCTTTAAATTCAAATTATTTAGCAAGCCTTTTTTAAGAGTTTTTTCTCTTAATTTTTATCTTCAATATAAAATATTTATGTTGAGATGAATATCCTTCGTTTCGATTGAGTCACATCATTTCCCAAGAATTGTTTGAGTTTTCATAGCTCTTTAAATTCAAATTCTTTAGCAAGCCTTTTTTAAGAGGTTTTTCTCTTAATTTTTATCTTCAATAACAATTATATCGTCAGCATACACAATAAAGATTAAGCTTTTATCATCAATAAAATGTTTTATAAAGAAAGCATGATCTTCTTGGCTCTATTTATATCAAACTCTTTCCATAATCTTTGTAAATTTGTCAAACTAAGCTCTTTGTGATTGTTTTAATCAATATAAGGTCTTTTGAATCCGCATACTTGATTTTTAAAAAAAACTATCAAACCCTATAAAGGATACATATTACCGTCTAAGAGCATTTTTATACCACATTGTTGTATAGTTCACCCATAATTTGCTGCTACGGATGCTAGAATCAGAATTTATTTTTGTAACAGATGCAAAATTTCTTGATAATCAATCTCAGATGATTAAATATATTATTTTGTCACTAATCTTGCTTTATGTCTTTTTAAGCTCCATCAACATTGTATTTCACTGTGAAAATCCATTTGCAATGTTTCACTGTGAAAATCCATTTCCAACCCATTGTCCTATTTTCTTCTCTTAATTTTGTGATCTCTCATGTAGGATTTTTTTCTAAGGACTTCATCCTTTTCTAAAAATTACTTTAGATCTTTAATCCATATATAACCCCTGCCCTCTTTTCTTCTTTTAAAGAAACTCCAAATATTGAATTTGACTATTTTTTAGAGCAATCTATGATTGGATAGCCAATCCATCCCTAGAGTCACCAAGAATTCGAAGAGTGGTAAGACTATCAAATTCACCTTCAAACTTCAATTACATATGATGATGCACAACATCTTCTTCCTACCATCATGCGAGATTAGTTAAGCAATGTGACTGATTATTACCAGGCATCCTTAAAGTAAGGTGATGCTCCAGTATTAAATAAAATTTTGATTAATTTATTTTGGACAGATACAATACCTATAATAAAGAGAATATATAAGTCAATTACAACTTAAAGATTTGGCAAATCTACCGAAATAAAAAAAAAACTTGTAATGTTATCAGGTGTAGCGTTTGCTTCTTGTTAAGTCAATGTGCATATACCCGAGGTTGTGCACCTTGGTAGGTCTGACTCCGAAATGGAGCTGATCCTAGCGACTCAACATGACTTCGTTTTCCAAAACTGCTCTGAAGAGGTGAAGCACCGGCTCTAATTTCTATAAAAGTCATCGGGCCTAAGGTACGACAGGATTTCGCCATGTGTTCTGGTTGATGGCATCAATTAGGTGTTGGTGCCTGATAGACACTCTCCTATTAACCTTTCCACACTTATCACAGGTCATAACTTTGTTGTTGTTGCCACTATCAGTGCAGTTCTAGTGCCACTACTATTGGATATTAGCCTCTTCCAGCTGAATTGCCCAAACTATACAAATTAATGTCTTACCTTAGAGTTGGATCTCTAAGTCTCCCTTCTCTTCAAAAAAATCTCTATCTCAACATAGCCAACAAATAAATCTCTATCATCCTCACTTTTTGGACTAGAACTGAGTAATCTTCAATGTCTAAAGGGAAAAAAGGTTGTTTGATCACATTATTTAACCAAGATAAAAGGCAGTAAACTTTTCTTCTGCATTGTGGATCAAGTGATGTTCATAACTAGACAACATCGTGAACTCAACCTATAACTGCAAGATAGTGCACTTACTTTGCCCCAGCGTGATAAATTTGCACTGCATTTATCTCATGATTGTAAGAGAAACAAACCAATCATGAAAAGTTTTCACAAGAATCGAGTTGTTGGATCGTCCACAAAATCTTTCTTAGAATTTCCCTTTCCACAACATCTTTGTTTCTCCTTCAAAAGAAGGTAGCTAAGGTAACTCTCCTATTTGTTGAACAGGAAATGTTATCATTGATCTTTTCAATCCTAAATAGCCAATACTCAGCCTCTACGAGCCCTACTATTTTTTAAAAGATGAGCGATCTCATATCTCAGAACAACTTCAAGTACATTTATCCATATGCATTGAACCACTGCCACCGGCTTGGGTATTAGAACCTCAAATAAGAAGTGTGCCTATCGTCGTCATCAATATTAATAAACTCATGGAAAAACTAGCACCAGAAGTGAGGGATCAACAAGCGTTGGTGTTTAGCAACTCTCGGCTACCGAGTCTTGGCATATGCATCCTCTGAGTTTATTTTCATTGCCCTGAAATAGGAAAATTTTACAACTATTCCATGTTAGAATAATATTCAACATTTTTAATGACAAATAATGATTTTTAGTGGTTCTTATAGAATGATCAGTTTCCTAATAGCTCTAACATCCCACTTCTTACGATTTGACCAGTGAGCTCAGAATACCAAAACAGGGATGAATGGTCGAACAAAGGATAATTAACTAAGCATTTTATTGATTAATTAAAATCATCCAACACATAAAAAGACCATTCAATTTCAAAAAATTTTAATTTACAACAACTTGTTCAAATTTAAACTTTTACAACTATAGAAAACTAAAAATTAAAATGGTCTACGCACCTCTAAGTCCTCGACATTCGTACTCAGTCTTTAGCATCGATCAATTCTAAAAAAGAAGTTATTTAAAAAAAAATTAGCAACTCGATGTTGAATTAAACAAGTTATAGGATATAATGCTTTAAATTATAATAATTCAATTTTTTTTAATTATTTTTTGTAAAAGATAATAAACAATAAAAAACAGCAAAGTAAATAATTTTATTTATTTCATTGAAAAAATTTGTTAATGGCAACTACCGTCTAAATTTATACTAATAATATATATTTCATAACTTTTTTTAAAAAATCACCAAAAAGGTATAAAATCATTTTTATTTTTATTTACATTTTATATGTATGGGTACATTGCTTCCCCGACCAGTATCATATGTGGTGACACTCTATAAGAATATACATATATCATAATATATTTTTTTTTAATTCTACATTAAAAAAAGCATAAAACTTGTAATTTTTTTAAAAAGTACTAAAAAAAGGTAAAAATAAATGCAATTAATTTTATAAATAAAAAGATATTATAAAATAAAAAAATCGATAAATCTATTTCTTNCAATTACAAAAACACCAGTATTTACTGTTACACAAGGATTCAATCCTCAAAATCTCTCTTTTTTCCTTTTTTGTTTTATTTCAGCTTTTAAATCAAAACCCTAAAGTTTCTTAAAAAATTAAGAATTTAACATTCAGTTTTTTATAATTTAACCAATTAATTAGGAATAAAATTTATCTAACACAATAATTAAGAAATAACTAAAAATTCACAAATTAGGTTTCAAATTTCTTGCTTCAAGCTACAAATTCCACTTTCCCATGTTGTTGCGCGNTTTTTATAATTTAACCAATTAATTAGGAATAAAATTTATCTAACACAATAATTAAGAAATAACTAAAAATTCGCAAATTAGGTTTCAAATTTCTTGCTTCAAGCAACAAATTCCACTTTCCCATGTTGCGCATTTCCTTGCATCCAAGGCACAGAAACACTCAATCGAGAATTTTATGCATGCAGAGACTACCACAAGTTGCTCCCTACGTTGGAAGCTCAGACGATATGGTCGAGCTTCTATCAAGTGCGGAAAATACCACGGAAGAATTGTTTAACTGCATNTAACTAAAAATTCACAAATTAGGTTTCAAATTTCTTGCTTCAAGCTACAAATTCCACTTTCCCATGTTGTTGAGTGTTTCCTTCCATCCAAGGCACAGAAACACTCAATCGAGCATTTTATGCATGCAGAGACTACCACAAGTTGCTCCCTACGTTGGAAGCTCAGACAATACGGTCGAGCTTCTATCGAGTGCGGAAAATACCACAGTAGAATTGTTTAACTACATGCCCAATCTCATTTGAGATGAAGAGAAACATAAAAGATCCACTTAGCTCTGGCAACATGGCGTTTATAACCATATTATGATCTTGGAATCAGTTTCTTCTTAAAGTAAAAAAATCAACTTTTGATCTTTGACTTTGGAGATAGATCCACAAGAGCTTGGATCATTCCCTTTCCCTTCGGAAATTTCTACACAATTTCGGATCACTTGAGGTCTTTTCTCGTTCAAATGATAAAATGCTTTAAATATCAGTTCTCATTTGGTTTCATTTTCACCGTTAATCATGTTTGATCCCATTGAAGGGAAGTCAAAGAATCTAGACATAATAAATAGAATGAGAACTCGACTACTTAAATACATAATATACAAAATGAGAACTCGACTAGTAGAATAAGGTTGGAATTAAAAACCGTCGCATTAGATAATAAGAATAAAGGTTAAAAAGAACACAATAACCTCGCTCTGATGTCATATAGAAAATAAGTAATAAGAAAAAACTATTAAGAATCTTATTCATATCTTTGTACAAGAGGCATTACTAAATATGAATAAATCAAAAAAAATGAGTGAAAAATACTTCACAGTCAGCAATCCTATAGAACAGCACACAGATTATAATCTAAGAGCCATAGAGAGAGATCTAACAATAAAAAGCATCAATCTGCATGTCTTAAGTTCTTTGCTATATGAGGGTCATAAATAAATTCAGCGGTACAAAACCTTGATCCATGTGCCTTCGGTACTTTGTTATTATTTGAGCAAAAATTCAGCACATTTTGCTTGATTTCTCAATGTATGTACTATCCCAAATTAGCATACCAAGCTTAATGCCTTCACATAAATCGTGGGCACAAATCTAAATTTAATTTTTGAAATACTTTNTAAAATATGACACTAAATAGGATGCAATAGATTAAAAGGGCTCATGCAGCCAACCCCACGTAGTGGGATTAAGGCTTTGTTGTTGTTGTTGTATCCATAAGAATGTGAGTTGATTTTCAATCAACCATACTTAGATTCTTTTAATAAATAAAACATATTTCAGATGGTAAATGGAACCATCATTTCTCAAACAAGCCACTTCTTTTATGCAAAATAAGTATTTTTGAAGATCGAAGTCTTTGATCTTAAATTCAAAAGTAAAATGAATATTTATTTCTTAATCATCAACTCTAAGAAAATGAGAAGAACATCATTCACATATATGATCAGCCATTTTACGTTTAGACAGGGAGTTTGACGGACATTATGTGTTTTCATTGAGATTGAACACACTTTCATAAATTCGTCAAAAAGAAACTGATGCTATCTAGATTAACTCAAGTAAAGATAAATAATTCAAATTCAATTCCATCCAGATAGATAATTCAATCAAATTTAAATGAATAAATAAATGAAATATAAATAATTTTTAAGAACAAGTTAGTTCATCTAGACTTGGACCAAATCCTAAAAATGATTGGGGCAAATACCATGAACCAACTTACATGAGTGTTTCATAACCTATTCCTTTATGAATCCCTAGTGTACTTGACTGAAACTCTCCAAAATCAGAATTACATCTTTTGTTGAATTTCTATTCCAATGATAACAAAGAACTCAAGGCACATGAATTTAAGCTCTATAACATTAAATCAAGGTTAGAGTGATCCTTCCAACAATTGTTCATATTCTCTTAAGGTTAGGATTTACAATTCTAACATTATGCCTCTTGTTCAATTCTCCTTTTAACAATGTCTGGGTTCTTTGACTCTCCTTCAAAACAACCAACCATAATGAAGGGTGAAAATCAGATCAATGCAGAACTCAGGTATTTCAAGCATCTTATCAGTTGAACAGGAAAAACTACCTTAAATATTACCAAATTATGAAATCTTTCTAAAGAGAAAAGGAAAGATCTAACACATTGTGAATCTACCTCCAGAGCACAAAAACGCAAAATATTTACTTCAGAAAGAAATTGATTTCACGATCATGACATGGTTGTGAAACACCATCCCACTAGAGACCAAGAGACCTTCTATGTTTCTCTCCACCAGACGCAGTTAAACAAATCTAATCAAATGTGAAAAATATTGCACTCATCTAAGATAAAGCTTGTCACCACCAAACAAGATGACTTTTTTGTCAATAAATATTTAACACCATGAAAGTTTACAAAGAGTTCCACTACTATCAAGATCAAAAGAAGTCCTGCTAAGAGGATAAAGCAATCCTAACAAAATTCGTCGAGCGAGAGAGAATGTTTGAGTTTTTGGTAGGACTCAATGATGTGTTTGACCAAATTCAAATTCAACTCTTAAGCACAGAAAATTTTCACTTCTCTAAATGAAGTATTTTATCTCATTCGAGCAGAAGAAGGAAGGACGGTGATGATCAACATTTCAGTCATCGAGATATCTGTTATAACAACTTCTGAATCTCAAAATAAAGAACTGTCTATCAACGAACCTTCTTCAAAAGAAGAACAACACTCTCCTTTAAAAGGAAACCTCTGGTAAAAAAACTACAAAAAAAAAAAGGGTACATAAAAAAAAGCTGAAAAACTCATTAAAAAAATCCCAAGAACATAGAGGAAGTTAAGGCAAAAATAAAAAAAGGGCAGGGCTGCCTGGTGGAGTCAGAAGGATTCAATACAGAAGGAATTTTCTCTATTCCTTAAAAAAATCAATAGGATCTCGTAATCATGCTCAGAATAATCTGATTTTATTTAGATACACTTAGTGTCTCTAATCATTCTTCCACTCCATGGATCCAAGATTCAGGGGCCACCAACCACGAACAAACTGGGACAATATATTTTAAACTAACAAACCCTACCCTAGCAATAAGAAAATAAAAATTATAGATGGTTATTTCAAAACAACTGCAGGACAATGAGACAACTTAATGTCTCCCAATTTAACCCTCAGTAACACGTTACATGCCTCACAACTTGCAGTTAATATTTTATTTTTTTTACTGATAATGCTCGTGATTATCACACAGTAACATTATTTTTTAAAAAAAATGTATTATTCATCCATCTTCTCGTTCTGACACTCCCCAGCAAAATAGAGTTGCAGACAGAAAAAATTGTGACATTTTGGAGGTAACCATTACACTTCTCTTGCACAAGCAACTCCCAAAACAATATTGAAAAAAACATGTTATAATATCTACCAATTTAATCAATAGAATACCAAGTAATTGATTCAAAAAATCCATTAGATTATTTGAGAGAATTAGTTCCTACAAACAACTTTCAAATATCACTCCAAAAATTTTTGGATGATTAGAAGAATTTGATACAGTAGCTCTCAAATGCATATTCATCGGATATTCCATCACAAAAAAAGGGCACAAATGCTCTCATGCACCGACAAAAAGATTCACTTCATTGAATGTCAAATTTAAAAAAATTTCATAAGCTTATTCACTCAATCTCATCTTCAAATGGAGAATTCTCGTCTTTATAGATTTGATGATATCTTTCATCTTGAATCCATCCAATAGCAGACCTTCAAATACAAATCTTGATTTGTAAATTATCCCCCTTCAGGTTTATACAAGAAGAAATAAGTCCAACCAAGATCTCCAACATCAACAAGACTAGGAACCATTATCACATAGCACTACTCAACCAACTAACACTGATTTCTATCCCATCTCCCAATATAACTTATTTGATAAATTATCTTCATCTCACAAAGCCTTTCTAACCAACATTAACACAAATCATAATTTCATTCCACAAACTCTATTTAAGACACCTGAAAATAAAAATAGAAAAGAAATCATACAAAAAAATAAATGTCTTTAAGAAAAATATGGTACATTGAAAATTACTAAATTACCATAATTAAAAAAATGGCATAATACAAATGAATTTTCACAGTGAAATACAACGCATATGGGAGCCTAAAAAGATATAAAACAAGATTAGTAAGAAAAAGATATACTCAAACATATGGGATTAATTATCAATGAACTTTTGCATTTACTGCAAAAAAGAATATTATTCGTATTTTGATATCCCTAGCAACCACTCATACGTGACATACAGCAATATGACGTAAAAAAAGGTCTCTTGCATGGTGATGTTAAAGAAAAGGTCCATATAAATCCACCGTCAGAATTTGATAGCTTTTTTAAAAAGAATCGGGTATGCATGTTGCACAAAAAACCATATATAGACTATCAACAAATTTTTGCTCCTATTGCAAAAATGAAAACTATTTGCATTGAGATATTCATAGCAACCAATTATAAGTGACATTCACAAAAAAAAATGATGTAAAAAAAAGATTTCTTAAATGGTGATGTCGAAAAAAAGGTCTATATAAATTTACCAACAGAATTTGATAGCTCTTTTAAAAAGAATCAACTATGTTGATTTAAAAAACCCTATATAGACAAAGAAAATCACCAAGTGCTTGGTTGGGGAGATTTGCAATGAAATAAAAGGAGTTGGATTCAAACAAAGTCTAGGAGATTATACTCTCTTCATATAACACTCTCTTAATGGCAAAATCTCAATTCTTAATGTATATGTTGACAATATGAATATTATAAGAAATGACAATCAAGAAATAAAATTCTCAGAAAAAGTTGCTGAAAACTTTAAAATTAAACAGTTAGGAAAACCCAACTACTAGTTCGAAATAACTATGGTTAAACCTAAAAGGGGGATATTTCGCTCCCAACAAAAATATTTTATTAATATGTTGAAGGAGATGAAAATTACAGAGCACAAGTCATGTGAAACTACAACAAAACCAGGACAAAAACCGGACCTTGATGAGGAAGTTGATGTAGATACGGAACAATAACAAAGCTTAGTGAGAAAATTGATCTACTTGTTTCACACTCATCCTAACATCGCATTTGCAGAAAGTCTAGCTAGTAAATTCAAGTACAAACGTAAAGAGTCACAACTTCAAGCCGATTATAGAATCCTTAGATATCTCAAATCAAGCCCAAGAAAAGAAATTTTATACAAAAGACATGATACCCTACAACTTGAAAGATACACAGATGTAGACCAAGCAGAATCACCGGTGGATAGGACTACTTCAAAATATTGTACACACTAAAGAGGAAATCTCATAACTAGGAGAAGCAAGAAATAATTTATAATTTCAAGATCAAGTGTTGAAGTCGGTTTTAAAGCCATTGCACAAGATATTTGTAAGCTTCTATGGGTTAAATATATATTTATCTGATATAAAAATCAAGTAAAAAGAGCCTATAAAATAATATTGTGCAACAAATCAACAATCAATATTGCACACAATTTTGTACATGATCATACCAAACATGTTGAAGTTGATAGGCATTTTATAAAATAGAAATTAGAAAGTGACAATATTTGTATTCAATATGTGCTAACAAGAAATCAATTGACTTGGTATATTCACCGAAG
The DNA here is from genome assembly GCA_002079205.1 of Phalaenopsis hybrid cultivar. Classification (NCBI taxonomy): domain Eukaryota; kingdom Viridiplantae; phylum Streptophyta; class Magnoliopsida; order Asparagales; family Orchidaceae; genus Phalaenopsis; species Phalaenopsis hybrid cultivar. Next base: position 302,693 of record JXCR01063478.1, on the reverse strand, counting down.
AACACCGCAACCCAACTGACGTGGAGCTAGGAAGTAGTTGACTCGGGTGCTTGGTGAATCGGTTTAGCCAGTTGGATCAAGGGGACCGGTCGACCCTTAGTTTCGGGGCTAGATTTGTCACCCAAGTGAGGGGATCTGCCTTAGTAATCTACTACAATTTATATGTGGCTTCATCTATTTCAGATTTGGTTTTTGTTGAGATTTTTGTTTGGACAACAGTCGGCGTCCCTTTTTTCCTTTCTAAAGCTATATCCTACAACTCAAAAATGTTCCGGCTATAACTCATCAAGAGGTAGTCTGTATCTTCCCCATTTCTTCATGGTGTCATCATCCATGCACCCCCATCCACCTATTTTCAGCCAAAGCCCCTCCTACACGCGCATCTCCCTGATGTCTGCTATCTCGCTTGCAACTCCCTACTGCCATATATTCCCCCCAGTCCTATTCTCCCCCTCCCTACTGCCTTCTACAAGACAGCCAACCTCTCTCATGCATCTATTGTCCAACTGATCTTCCTTCCACCTTAAACCAACTCATATACTTCACAAGCAACCAAACAACAACATCTTACCCTCTCCCTGCTGCCTTTAGATGGTTAGCCAACTCATCTCCAGCCACCCTGCTGCCAACCCATCTCATACCAACCGCCACCCATCCCAGTGCCTTCGTTGTTACCCTAGGGTATCTTTCTATGTCAATGAACATTTATTTACTATTTTGAGGAGTCGTCATTGTAACATATTTGAATTTCAACAATAATATTTCGATTTTGATTGTGACTTGGGTTAACTCTGATATCAATTGGTATCAAAGCTAGCATAACCCTGATTCTATCCTAAAATTTCCTAGCATCAGCCTTGCCTCTCCACTAAATTTTCTTCTTTCCTATCATCAAACACCTCCTTCAAAAGCCAAATCATAACCATGCCACCAAAGTGATACATGTTCGTGCATAACCAGGAATAGATACAACGGGCGATCCATCAGCTTTAGGGAAAGCTTACGGACATGGAGAATGAAATCCAATGGAAAATTACCCTCAATCGTGACAGATAAAAGCCAAAAGGGCGAAAGCGACAAAAATTTCAACCCTTTCCATGGGAAGGATTTTAGTGATGAAGGAGAAAAGCCACGACGCTTTAGAATCCAATATCAGAGGAGGCCTAGAGAAGAAGCTACATATGGAGACACTTGGACTCCGGAATAAAAGTGGATCTACTAGAGTTAGATAGAGGTATGGACCTTGACGACTCTATCGAATGAAAGCTGTCAGTTGAAAGAATCTCCGAGTACAAAGAGATACCAGAAGAAAAAATGGTCAAATTAGCGGTCATCAAAATGAGAAAGAGAGCCACTTTGTGGTAGGAAAACCTGCAGAGACATAAGAGAGAAAGCAATGACAAGGCTACTAAGTGGAAGAAGATGAGGAAGACGAACAGAGAAAATACATCTCTTCATTACCTACAAATATGTTCCTGGGACCACAACCAACAGCAAAGAGATAAGATGTATCAATGGAGTTCACAATACAATTTGACCAGTTGCAAATGAAGTACGAGTTGATCGAGCCAGAGGAACATACCATAACAAAATATTTTCGTCGTTTGAAGCTCGCTATCAACAATGTCATGCAGCTACAGCTATATAGGATAATGGGATATGTCCAGACCTTAGGCATGAAGGTGAAGAGAAACCAGAGACAGAGCAGGCAACCACCACCAGTTGAAGACACCAGTGAGAGCACGTCTCAGGGAGTTGAGAAAACTGATTCAATTAAGGACAAAGTCACTCCGAGTGAGAAGAAGCCCGAGAAGAGTAACACGCGACTACAGTACCTAGTAGAAAATGCTTTAGATGCTATGGATCAAGCGACCCAACGAGTCGAGTTGTGTCTTTCACCGAATAGGCATCGAGTTGTGTCTTTCACCGAATAGGCACGATGGAGGAAGTTAACGATGAGGAAACAACTGAGTGGGGTGACGTGTATCTTCTACCGAATGAAAGCGAGATTGTTATGATTCGACGGGTCTTATAGACCGAGGATACGAGGAATCTGCAGTTGCTTCGCCAGAACATATTCTACACCTGTTGCACGATGAATTGGAAAGTATGCAGTCTCATCATCAATTGAGTGAGCAATAAGAATGTGGAGCTTACACAAATCATTGGGAAATTAGGCCTCATGACTCAGAGTCACTCTCAGTCGTATTCTCTCACATTGCTGACAAAAGAGAATATGATGAACATTGACTAAAGGTGCCTACTAGAGTTTTTGATTGGGAGCCAACTGCAGGATCATGTGTGGTGTGACGTGTTACCCATGGATGCCTATGACCTGCTACTGGGAAGACCGCGGTAATTTGGCTGTAGGGCAGCACGACGGATTCAGAAACATCTACTCCTTCACCAAGGATGGAAAGTGCATCGTCCTCCTCCCTTTGGCGGTGCCTAAGACCACAGGTGCCCTTGCAAGAAGAGACGGAGCCCGAGATCACAGGTGCCCTTGCAAGAAGAGCAGCATCAGTGGAACCAATTTTGGTGCTGACAGAGGATGATAGCACTAGAACGCCAGCTCTAGACAAGGGACGGTTACGACAGAGAGCATATCAAAATATCAAGGTCAATACCTTACCATCATGGTCACCATCGTTCAGGAATGTTCAGGCTACCCTCACTTCAAATCAAGTTTACATGACTGCGGATTTCTTTGATAGGACTCAGCAGTATATGTGAGACATTCCGACTCAGTTCGGATCAATAGTGGACCCCAAAGAAAGCGGATTGATATGAAAGTATCACAAGTGGAAAAAAATCCTCAGCTGCTTTAGGGGATGGTGTAGTCGCCAGTGGGATCTAGGTGTTTTTCGAACTGTTGTAGAAGACCTTTGAGCCCTAAGAGGCTACAACAACGCCACCGGCAATGGGCTGACAGAAGTTTTGACAAATGAGATTGAAGTGTTGAGGAGGGTGGAGACCCGGTCCACTTCCTATTACGGCAGATTCTTTGATAAATTGATTCTAATTTATCTGTTCTTAATTTTTTCCTTATGTATTTTATCCCCTGCCATAGCTTGATGATTCCCAATTTTTTAATTAAAGCAGTTGTCTTCTATTGACAGGAAGAATTAAGGAAAGCTTAATAAATTAATTAAGCTTTACCAGATTAATCTTCTGCCCCTTCTGTTGCTATAGAAAAAAAAACAATGAATATGATAGCTTGTCTTAATGGGCTTTATATGGGTCATTAAAGCATGGTTCCATGGAATCATGAAATTAAGGGTTACCAAAATAAGCTAGATACTGTGAAGCTTTAAAAGGGGCTCTGATTACAGGGATGGGTATCACTCTCCAAACAGTTTAAAGTTATTTTTTCTTCTTCTTGGTGACTCTCGGTTTAGAGAGAGAGAGAAGGTGAGAGAAAGAGAGAGAGAATTCTTTCTTGTAAGTCGACGTGGTCGACGGTGTAATCCTCAAAGCTAATAAAATCCTATGCAGCTCCGTGGACGTAGGCAATTTGTCGAACCACGTAAATCTTGTGTCGCATTTTCTAGTGTGATTTTTCTCGATCTAATTTTCACTTTATTGTCGTCGTTTTTTCATAACAATTGGTATCATAGCTTAGGTTCAAGGTTGAAAGAAAACGATGGGCGGAGACGAAGTGATGGCATCGGGGATCGAGAAGTTCAATGGCATAGATTTTAGTTACTGGAGAATGCAGATAGAGGACTACCTCTATGGGAAGAAACTTCACCTGCTGTTGCTGGGAAAGAAGCCGGAAAAGATGGACGAGGCGGAATAGAATCTGTTGGATCGACAGGTTCTGGGGGTTGTTCGATTAACCCTGTCAAGATCTGTTGCCCATAACGTCATCAAGGTGAGGACTACTGCAGATCTCATGGCAGCTTTATCAGACATGTATGAAAAACCATCAGCGAATAATAAGGTGCACCTGATGAAAAAGTTATTCAACCTGAAAATGGAGGAAGGTGTGTCTGTTGCTCAACACCTAAATGAGTTCAATAATATCACTAATCAATTGTCATCTGTTGAAATTAATTTTGATTATGAGATTCGTGCGCTAATATTGTTTGCTTCATTGTCAAATAGCTGGGAAGTCATACGATGGCAGTTAGCAGTTCTGCAGGTAAATCTAAATTGAAATATGATGATATACGTGATTTGATTTTGGCTGTGGAAGTGCGCAGGAAAGATTCCGGCGAGACCTCGGGTTCGAGTTCGGCATTGATTGTTGATTCTAGAGAGAGATCACGGGACAGGAACTCAAACAGAGAAAGATCAAAATCAAAGTCTGTCAGCAGTCAACCTGCTGGAATTGTGGCAAAGTTGGCCACATAAAAAGAAACTGCAGAAATCTCAAGAAGGAGAATGATGACGCAAATGTTGTAACTGAAGAAATACATGATGCGCTATTGTTGGCGGTTCACAGTTCTGTTGATGACTGGATACTGGATTCAGGGGCTTCCTNACAGTTCTGTTGATGACTGGATACTAGATTCAGGGGCTTCCTTCCATACATCTTCCCACCGGGAGTTAATGCAGAATTATGTTGCAGACAACTTTGGGAAGGTATATCTGGCTGATGGAAAAACTCTTGACGTGGTGGGGATGGGAGACGTTGATATTGCACTCCCTAACAAGAGCAATTGGACTTTGCAAAAAGTCAGGCACGTTCCTGAATTGAAGAAAAACCTCATTTCTGTAGGGCAGCTCAATGAGGGTGGTCATTCAGTAGTTTTCTCAGATAGTACTTGGAAGGTTACTAAAGGAGCATTAGTACTGGCTCGGGGTAAGAAAACTGACACACTATATATGACTGCAGGTTTACTCAGGCGTGAAAACATGAGCCAGAGGTGCATTATGGGGAAGCAGAAGAGAGTCAGTTTCTTGAAAGGTGGCAGAGCGCCAAAGACAGAAAAACTGAATTTTGTACGGACATATGGTGGAGAATCACAGAGCTATGAAAAAGTCTTGCAAGATAAAAGTTCGAGCAAGTGGGAGCTGGCAGAACTTCCACCAGGAAAGAAGACATTGCATAACAAGTGGGTGTATTGGGTGAAAACTGCGTTTGATGGCGGTAAGAGGTACAAGACTGCACTTGTTGAAAAAGACCTTCAGCTGAGGCATCATATTGTCGATGCAGTGGGAATTATTAGCAGATACAAGAGTAACCAAGGAAAGTGCTTGGAGGTACAAGACTACGTTTATGCTGATGTATCGGCTGAGGGTGTTACTCTTGAGAAGCTGAAGTTGTGCTCGACTTCAGCTGGTCTTCTGGCATGAAGATCAGAGGTTTGAGTTGCAGAGGTAGAGGATATCACGTTTGAGGAAAAGGGCAGTGCAGCCAATGGATGGTGCAATTAGTGTCCCAGTCTCCAAGTGGGAGAATTGTTGAGGAAGGTGTAGACCCGGTCCACTTCCTATTACGACAGATTCTTTGATAAATTGATTTTAATTTATCTGCTCTTAATTCTTTTCCTTATGTATTTTATCCTCTGCCATAGCTTGATGATTCTCAATTTTTTATTTAAAGCAGTTGTCTTCTATTGACAGGAAGAATTAAAGAAAGCTTAATTAATTAATTAAGTTTTATCAGATTAATCTTCTGCCCCTCCTGTTGCTATAGAAAAAAAAAGACAATGAATATGATAGCTTGCCTTAATGGGTTTTATATGGGCCATTAAAGCATGATTCTATGGAATCATGAAATTAAGGGTTACCAAAATAAGCTAGATACTGTGAAGCTTTAAAAGGGGCTCTGATTACAGGGATGGGTATCACTCTCCAAACAGTTTAAAGTTATCTTTTCTTCTTCTTGGTGTGACTCTCGGTTTAGAGAGAGAGAGAATGTAAGAGAAAGAGTGAGAGAGAGAGAATTCTTTCTTGTAAGTCGACGTGGTCGACGGTGTAATCCTCAAAGCTAATAAAATCCTCTGCAGTTCCGTGGACAAATGCAATTTGCCGAACACATAAATCTTTGTGTCGCCTTTTCTGGTGTGATTTTTCTCGATCTATTTTTCGCTTTATTGTCGTCGTTTTTTCATAACATGAAGCTCCCCCAATCCCGGGAGATTGACGTGAGGATAGATAGGAGCTAAATCTGGATGCTTGCTAAACTAGTTCAGCTAGTTCGATCAAGGCGACCGGCCAGCCCTTGCTCCAGGGACTAGTTTTGTTGCCCAAGTGAGAGTTCCCCCTAAATCATCAATTGTTATTTATATGTTACTTCTTCTATTTTAGATTTACTTTTTGGTGAGATTGATGTTTGGACAGCAGTCGGCGTCCCTTTTTTACTTTCTAAGGGTATATCTGATGGCGAGAAGGTGCTTCGGTTTTAACTCATCCCGAGGTGGTGTGTATCTGCCCTTTTTCTCTGGTATCTTTTTATGTTGGTTACGGTTTATTTCCTGTTTTGAGGAGTTTATAACATATTTATATTTTTTTTTCGATTGTGGTTTGGGTTAACTCCGTTATCACAAACATTTAAAAATATTATAAACAAACTTGGAATGGTAAATCTCTACCATCCAGTTTGAGGGGAGGGTTGAATTTCTACTCCAATAATAACAAAAAACTTAAGGCATACATATTGAGGCTCTGTACAATTAGATCAAGGCACGTGAATCAAAGCACTATATCGTTAGATCAAGGCACAAGAATTCAAGCTTTGTACAGTTAGATATGTCTCTCTTCACCCCCGAATTGTAATCATGGGCTTTCCAACAGGCTCATAGTCCCTAATTATTTTTCCCTCCTTTTTTTTTTGATTTATTTGTATTTTCTAATGCCTAGATATACCTTCCTTTTGTACAATAGAAGTGAATAAAAATTCTAGGGAGTTTTTCTAATTACTTATTTTCTACATCTCTCACTCCCTTTTCTTTATTAAGAGGGGGGAATCAACATGAAACTTTGATTTTATGTGTCATCCAAACCCATAAGCCATTTGGACAATGCAGTGAAGACTAGAACCAATAAATGGCAAACCTTAACCAATAATATAACAGATAAAGAAGAACGCAACAGTTTCTATTTTATAATTTAGGTCTAAAGGCCGAGTTTGGCAATGTGAAAATACCAGAATAAGGCGATTCTTGTGATATACATTAAATCCTTGAACATTAATGCTAGGGGCACCTTTCATGAATCCAAGTGTAGTGTCCACAATTACCTGAATAAAGATACGAATATATGTTAACATCAGTCGTGGCAAGCATTTAATATCTAAATAAAGCAGGAACAGCATTATCCTTATCAGGGAGACTAAAATTAAAGAACTGAGAGTTTTCCATCCATTATGTAATTTCTGCAGCTGAGTAAAGACTTGCAGTATATAAAATTAAACCTAACTCAAAATAACTAAGCACATTAATGGATCTATAAGGATCTACCAGGTTAGCATGCTCCAGAAATTTATGCCTAGCTCTTTAAAATCTTAAATCAATTTTCAGTATATGCCTTCTTGCTAAAATTTAAAATCTAGGTGAAACTTGTCATGAAAAAGAAAGGTAAAGCTTATTAATGCATGATCAGGGTTGTTTGTTCCAGAATAAAAGGTAAGAAAGTGCCACAGTCGTTTGTTCAAGAATACTGAAGAATAGCCTAAACTTCAACACGCAACTAGGGTTGTAAACGAATGAATGTGTCGATAAACAACCCGAAGTCGGCTCAATTAAAACACGATCAAGTTTGTTTAATTTAGTAAAAAAATAGTTTAAACATTTTAGAACCCGAATGGTAAATGAACCAAATATAACATAGTCTGAACCATTTACATATGTTCATAAAAAAACTCATTTATTGTTCAACAAATAAGTTGTTAATGCTCTATTGTAAACTCAATAACAACTTCTATCATATATGATATATTATTTAAATAAAATATGAATATGTAGAACATATTTAATTAAAAAATTAGTAGTAACACATTATAATTTAACATCAATATGCATACTAGTTTACAGCAATTTTTTATTATTTCTTTATTTTCAAGAAATAATTTGCTAATAACCAATTATATTTTTTTATTGCAATAAAGCTTTCTTGCAATTTATATAATAACTTATTTAATTTGGTGTAAAATAATTAAAAACTAATTCAAAATTTATTTGATTGCTGCTTCTTTTAGATTTATTAAATTAATTGTTAATAATTTTACAAGAAAAATCCAGTACTCATTCAAGATTTTAGCTTGTTTATTAATTCATTAAATTACTTGATCAATTAATATGAACAAAACAAGTATGATTTTTTAAAAATCTAAACAAGCCAATTTCAAACATATATGCTAAAGCCCGGTTCAAACAAGTGCCAAGCATGAACATCTCGAAATATGACAAAGCCAAATCCACTCCATGACATGCTAGGCTCAACTCGGCTCGATTACAACCCTACATGTAGCAACTCATAAAAAGGACAAAATGATTTCAGTTAATGGAAATTAGAGAGTTTGACAAAGTTAATCTGACAATGAAGGGGAAACTAACAAGCTTAAAAAAAAGTTACAAGTGAAATTTGCATGATGAGAATTGCTTCAAAAACTAAACAGTTGCATCAAGAGCTTGCAGAAAACGAGTTGGCAATTTGTTCAAGTATAACAGGCAAAACCTTAAACCACAATACAAATTCATATAATATTAAATTATATAAGGCAATTAAGTTTGCAGATGTTAGAGGGTTTGATAAGGAAAGCTTATCAGAAAATGAATAGTAAAATTGTAAGAAAAAAAACTAGACGTGAATCTTCTTTGCTAAAACATAGTTTTAGGTAAGTAATACTAAATCTCAAACAAAGAAAGCACTAAATGAAATAAAGAAAAGCAGATCCACCTATCAGAGGTGTGTAAATCACTTCAATCTTCATACTAACCAAAATAAAGAATATTAGAAACATATAACCAAGGACATCAAAAGTCATTAGCACAAGAATTTGATGATAGTGAAGTCGAACTAAATGTTAAATGGTGAAGAAATCATACAACATGGAGCAATAATAATTTTGATTGTATCTATTTATACAAACCTCTTTGTTTATATCAACTTGTGGTCTGTACCTAATACACTCAATATACAACAAATCCTTAATAATGTGGTGGGGCTCGACTTCTAGTCCACGTAACAAGATCTTGAAGTTTTGAGGCAACTTTAGATATAGGATTGATGAGTATACCTGTAAATTGTGAAATTCAAAGTATTAATAGAAAAAACAGCCATATGGCAAGTCACACATTGCATATCTACTTACTCTAAGTGAATACTGATATCGGCTTGCAACATTTACTTGGCTTCTTTCAGCTTCAGTATTTGACTTCTTTACTTTCGTTTGCTCTGCTTGCCCTCCAGCGATCAATATATCCTGCAAACACAAGCAAGAAGGGAAAAATAACTTCATGAACATTTCATTGCAAGCTAACTCAAAGATAGGCATGAGGAAAAAAACTATCAGATATGTAGCAAAAAACAGATAAAACAACAATGAAAATAAATTAATAAAAAATATATATGGATCAACAAGAAGGGAATGCAAAGAATTGTAGGGCAGGCATGAATTGAAGTACCAGATTTAAAAGAATATATAAAAGATAAAAGTAACAGGAAGCTATTCTACCTCGGAATCTGTGTGAAAATCAAGTTCCATAACACCAGCATCATTGTGCCACAGATTGAACACGATAATTTTGGTTCCATGAGGTCCTACGTCATCAAACTGCTCATTAAATTCAAAGCAAATGTGAATTTCAATTTCTGAATAAGCACTAAATAAGTAAAAAGATCCCTCCAATCAAAAAAAATTAAAAATAATTGAATGGTTCAGACAAAAGGGGTAATGCATGCTATAAATATAAAGTAATGAAATTCAAGAAAACTAGCAATAACCAAAAACTATGTAACGTAATAAACAAGCAAGGAAATGCAGAATCACCCCTTAAACTAGCATGTGGAATTCAATGGATTTGCTTATCAATAATATGGGTACCACAAACCACATCATATGTCAAAAATATTACAAGACATAAAATTCTTTACGAGTTGTGCCATTAAATGTCTAAATCAAAATAGCAGATGATACAGAAGCTCATTGCTCTCCATTCTAAATTTCCTCCATATAGTTATGTTGCAAACATTACTAGCTTCAAAAAATATAGATTTCTCCGTGTGTGAGTAAAACATGGCTAGCATGTGATGATAGACAAAACTCAAAGAACAAAGCCTAATAATAAATATCAGTCCTAAAACAATAATGCACTGATTCCACACTAAAAAAGTAACAATGAAACGGTATGCCTAAAATGGCAAAATATACCTAAAGTTTGAAGCGATAAGAGAATGGCATGGAGAATATAAGGTAAAATTTGTAAACTTAATATAAATTAGGCTTCATTTATCAAAGTATTATGCAAAAAAACTTAGAGACATCATTGTTAAGAGTGACAAATATTAAAATACGGATAAGGTGTAAAATTATTGTGCAACACAACAAAAGAAGAGGTTAAGGGTCTGTTTGAGGCAGCTGCAGCTATTTCAAGAAGAAACTGTGAAGCTGTTTTTAAACAAACTGTTTTTCAAAAAGCTACAGTGGCTATTACAAATTTATTTTATTTTCAAAAAGTCCGACCGCAGCTTTCTGACAGCCAACACACTTTAACAGGTTAGGTTAAAAAAATTATTTTTTAATACAAAAAATTTCTAAAAAACAGCAAGAAAGCAATTCCTCAAATAGAACTGTGGTGGCAATTTGAAAGCAAAGCAAACAAAAATCTATCCCAAGCCAACCCTAAATAATTGGACTTACGAGTTCTAAAAAATCAATGAAAAACAAAATGAACAATATGGTCAGTACATGGAATCGACATGAAATGCAAGAACAAAAAAGGGTGAACCAAAAGTAATTTGACATGAAAAGAATAAATACCTGCATTAATTAAAATAATAACACCATATACTACTTAGAGAAAAGTACCAAAAAATTCCACAACTATATGTGGGGATTATTTTAGTCTCGAAGTATATAAAAGCATCAATTTATCCCTTTAGACTATTCATGGGGATCATTTTAGTCTCATAGCATATAAATGGTTCACTTTAGCCCATTAGACTATTTAAGGAGCTAAAAATAATCCCACAACCGAAAGTAACGAATTATTTTGAAAACAACATCACGAGATTATGTGAAAATGTCAAGAATGAAGCAGAAATATAAAGTATTTTGAGAAGATAATCTTTGGTATGAATGAATTTTTTTTATTTTTTGTTAGAATCTATAATTACTTAACCTATCAAACACTTGAAGAAGCCGTCAAAGATAATCAAGCAACGAAAAGTCAAGGTGATATGGGACTGGATGATGGACCTAAAGCGAAGTCGAGACGAGGTGAGGTACCACAGGCACAGTTGCAACATGATGATAGTCTGCAAACAAGCTTCAACTTGGCAATAGACCATAGGAAAAGCCAAGATAGGATGGCCAATATGAATATAGGCAATGTAGGTCAATGAGGGGAGTCGATGAGTTAACCGAGCAACATAGTTGCACAGACCAAGAGAAACAGGTATGACGAGTTACTCGAGCAGCATACAGAAACAGCTCCTGAGAAACGTTGATGGGGAAAGCTCAAGCCAAAGAAAACAGCATGATGACTAGCATGTGATTTTTGCCAAAGATTTTTTAGAATTATACTTATTTGAGACATTAAATCGATCTCTAAGATTTGTCATAGGAGCTGATTGGGTAATGCAAGGGTAAGAGATCAACGATAGGAAATAAAAGTTCAATTGCTTGATACATATATTTAATAGCCTATTTTTACTAGTGATTATGTTCTATAAGGCGGCCACATGGTAGAAAAATATAACCAACGCCCATTGACAAGTTTTTCTTTCTTGTATTATTGTAATGCCCAAAATATAATATCACTTTGGTAACAAGCAGCCTTAATTATACATTAGTAAGCATTTATAAAATTTTAATTTTATTTATTATATTAATGAAAAACATTAATCAACTGAAATACATTTTTTTTTTGTTTTTAAGAAAATAATTTCAATAAAAATAAATTTGAAAAAAAAAATAAACTCAATATATTTCATTACAATAGAATAAAGGGTGAGAAAGTCAAAAAAAAAAATATTTATTAAAAAAAATCATCTCACCCCACAAATCACACGATCTCAATCCACCTATGTTGTATACAAAGTCAGATATTGCACAAGAGAAAATAAATTAAATAGAAATTTTGATTTTGTACAAATTTCAAGACATATTCCTAAAATATCCTCATTTTAAACATCATTCTTTAACTTCAACTTTCTTCACTGGCTATTTTGATTGCTCCTACTTACGGAGTACAGAAACTAAAACAAATGCTTTCTATACTTTGAGAATAGTCCTTTTCCCAAACCACTTATTAAAAAGTAAATAAAGAATTATGATTTGGAAAGTGATGGAATAAGACCATTGATAATGCCGATGATGATGATACACCAAGGATACACCAAGGACCTAGTGAGTATGCACATATGAATCATTGAATCTACTCTTCTACAATTCAAATCTTCAAAGTTGCTAGGAATTTAAGAAGCTAATATATTCCACTCTTCTCCTTCCATTCTAAAAGTTAAACATACCAATGCAAAACCAACACATTAATAAGGACCTAGNAATCAACCTGCATTTATAACAAAGACAGCATAAAGAAAGTATCACATAAAAGTTAATCTTGCATATTTCTTTATAAGAATTCATAAATAAATCAGCCATAAAAATTAGTGGAAAGAACATTCTATAGTCAATCATACCACAGGGACCACTATGTCATCACATCCCGTTTGCCTTAGGAAAGTATAAGAAAGTAGCCCAATACTCCGAGTTGATTTACTGTTGTAATCAGGATATTTGCAATTAGGAAAGCCCGCTGAAGCACAAGTGTAAGAACAAGATTTCATTTTAAATTTAGATTTAAGAGTCATAATCATTTCAAACATCTGCATATAAACATAGAAGCATGTTAAAGTGAACAACTCCAAAGTCGAATATTTTGACTGTAGCTAATTTTGCAGCAGAAAAAAGTGACAAAATTATAGTTAATAGGAGTAACAACATCCTGAGGTAAAAAAGTAAAAATACCCAAATGATCAAAAAGTACTGGTATAAGAAGAGGAAGAAGTATTGGTAGCAGAAAGAGCAGCAGCCAAAAGAGGAGGTTAGTAGCTGCAGCCATAGTAGAAGTAGGTGTTAGTTTGGGTCTGTTGGCAAAGCAGGCTCAATGCCATATTGAAACAACCTCTTTAGAGAAAAAGGAGCAATGGTAAACCAGAAAATGACAATTGTTGGGCTCAAGTGAGACATGCATACAAAATGAGATGTCAAGTGTGAGAACGAAGAAGTACTTGAAAGGCTCTGACTACCAACTTTATTGATTAACTAGAACAAGAACAAGGTTTACCATAGTATAAAAGGACAAATTTAGCGAATAATGAAAAGCTAACGTCTAAAGTTGAAAAACAAAAAGGGAGAGATAAGAGTGAGTGGTTCAAAATATTGTGAGAGGGAAGATCACAAATGATCTAGATTTTATCCAAAAAAAGCCCGCCAACATGTGCAGAATATCCATAATCAAAAGATGGGACGGCATAAATATGAATTTCTCAACAAAGGTGCCTAAAACATGCAGAGGTGGCAGTGGCACCATAGGTCCATTGCCAATGGCGAAGGGAACAAAAAATAGTTCGTAAAGAGCAAAACTTATCAGGCAAGTGAGAGGAAGGCATAGGAGAAGCTGCATGAGCAAGCCACAAAATAAAGAATAAGAGAGAAACAAGGTTAAACCCATGAGAGGAGGAAAAGGTTGAAAGCGCTACATTCATTGAGCACGGCTCCTCTTCCTCTTATTAAAAATTAAAAAAAATACTTAGTATAAGCCAATCAGGTGTAATTGATGCTACTCATTTCCTCATTGCTTTAGAAGAGGAAGAGAGTGGACCTCCATCATTGCTTGTTGTGCTTATCTAACTTTTGCTGTGTAAGGTGTTAAGTGTATATATGCCATGGATTTTCTACAATCAAGGGTGTATCGATATGTTTTGACAAAGAAAAAATTTGTCGTGATTGGTGTATCAGACCACATTTGGACTGCCATAAATAGATGCCTATTAGTCATACGAGATAGATAGCAAACGATGGCAGAACTTAATAAGACTAAGATCATGCTCAATTAGTTCATCATATGCATCATCAATGTCATAAGCCATATCACAACATTTGTGGTTAGCTCTATGAATCCTCATTCATAATTCATTCTTGTTGAGGGCTAAATACTGTGTTAAACCAAATATGTGCAGATGTTCTTGCACATCTTCTGCTTATGTTATCATTGTAGACCCATTCTTCCTTTTTTCACAATTTTAAAAGGACGAAAACTTATCGCAAATTTTTTATTAATACAAGATGAGTAGAAGGCCAATTATAGTTTCTTTTCTTCCACAAGTCCGGTCATGATTAAACCCTATACCCTAACAAAAGAAATTCTTCATGACACTAGATCTCAAACCGAAGACCAATGCCCAAGGAATCAGAAGATACCACTAGAGCCAAGATCCTCTGTAATCATTCAGAACTACTTTTCTCCACACATGTTATGAGTGCATGTTCTATCAATTATTATATGTAACCAAATCACCAAAGTCTATCTTTAAGCTTCTCCATTGCTCCTCTAATGAAATCTATCATCAATCTAACCAACTAAATCTTGTCACAACCATCTTAAAATACTTATTTTTTAAATGCTTAAATTGACCATCATTGATTATTTTATCACCCAAAACATGGTTCGTACAACTTCTCAGCCAACTTGCAATTTCTCACAAGAAATTCTTCACTAAAAAGAATTGGTATTTTCAACTTAAAATTTACTAAGCCTTATTCCTTATGAAAAGATAAAATCAGAACTGGATGCACTTTCAGATTGGCGTACGCGTATGAGTGTACAATCCTCAGTAATAAGGTTTGTAGTTCCTTTTGTTTGTTAGAAGTCAGTGCTCGGCCAATTAATTTCCTGATCTTTAATAACTTTTTTGACTTCTATGTTCATAAGTTTCTTGCAGGCTAGAAATAAAAAAGGAATAATGACACATTAAATTGCAATCCTCAGTAATAAGGTCTTAGTTCATTTTGTTCTGTTAGAAGTCATGCTCTGCCAATTAATTTCCTGGTTTTTAATAACTTTTTTGATCTCTATGTTCATAAGTTTCCTGCAGGCTAGAAATAAAATTGGAATAATGGCACCTTGTATCACACCATTAGTAGAGAACTTGATAATGCCAAAAAGAATCATTATCAAAATGTAGTTCTAGTATTTCCAATACTTATCTTTCAATAATACTGATAAGAATCAGGCTTTCAAAGATTATCCCACACTTGCTGTTTAACTTTTTCACTGTCTTCTTCCTACCGGCAGTGCTTCCTCCCCATATTCCAATACTATCAGAACTAAGATTCACCATAAAGTCAAAAATTCTACATGATTTCTCAAAATAATTATTAATATTTTGATAACTAAGATTCACCATAAAGTCATAATTCTGCATGGTTCCTCAGTAATAAGGTCTTAGTTCCTTTTGTTCTGTTAGAAGTCATGCTCTGCCAATTAATCTCCTGGTCTTTAATAACTTTTTTTATCTCTATGCTCATAAGTTTCCTGCAGGCTAGAAATAAAATTGGAATAATGGCACCTTGTATTACACCATTAGTAGAGAACTTGATAATGCCAAAAAGAATCATTATCAAAATGTACTTCTAGTATTTCCAATACTTATCTTTCAATAATACTGGTAAGAATCAGGCTTTCAAAGATTATCCCACACTTGCTGTTTAACTTTTTCACCGTCTTCTTCATACCGGCAGTGCTTCCTCCCCATATTCCAATACTATCAGAACTAAGATTCACCATAAAGTCAAAATTTCTGCATGGTTTCTCAAAATAATTATTAATATTTTGAGAACTAAGATTCACCATAAAGTCATAATTCTGCATGGTTCCTCAGTAATAAGGTCTTAGTTCCTTTTGTTATGTTAGAAGTCATGCTCTGCCAATTAATTTTCTGGTCTTTAATAACTTTTTTGATCTCTATGTTCATAAGTTTTCTGCAGGCTAGAAATAAAATTGGAATAATGGCACCTTGTATTACACCATTAGTAGAGAACTTGATAATGCCAAAAAGAATCATTATCAAAATGTAATTCTAGTATTTCCAATACTTATCTTTCAATAATACTAATAAGAATCAGGCTTTCAAAGATTATCCCACACTTGCTGTTTAACTTTTTCACCGTCTTCTTCATACCAGTAGTGCTTCCTCCCCATATTCCAATACTATCAGAACTAAGATTCACCATAAAGTCAAAATTTATGCATGGATTCTCAAAATAATTATTAATAAACGCAGTCATGATGAGCAAGAACATTGAGCCACTTTTTTTATAGATTCTACTTTCCCCAAGCTATCTGGAACTATCAATAATTACATCTCTCTGTTTATCGCAAACTCTTCCTAATAAAATCTGATAGATTTGGATTGCTTATAAAAAGCACAGAATTCTGCCAAAAAATCCGCTCATTATGGTGGTTTATTCTGCACTCTGGAATAATAGTCTACAGAGGAGGAAAAAAAGAATATTCAAAGGTAAATCCTTTTAATCTAGTTCCATCTTTTATCAAGTTATTGGTGCAGGGCGCCTTTGCCGCGTGACAATTGTTGCACACACCAAACCGGCTCCAAAAGGAGAAGGACCGATCTTGCACGGTTCCCTCCTATTTGGAGTCGGTCCCACTCTTTACCCTAGAACTATATATTTGTTAATTGTTGAGCTTTAAGTCAGTTTTTTCTTGAGTTTTTCATCCGTCAGCGTCTGTCTCCCTAAGGTTGTATCCCTAGACAAGTGGTGATCCCACTGCATCCTGCTCCAAGTTTGTGTTTATCTCCTTGTTTTTCTTGCCCTATTCTCTCCCCAGCTGCCGCTACTACCCCCAGCAACCGGCCTAGCTGCTGGCTCACAATCCCAATCGTCTCCTCTCCCTTCCTCGCTACCACTGCTACTCCTTGCCACCTGCTTTGGGGTCAGTTCACTGTCCAAGCTACCTACCTCATCACCCTGCTGTTATGTGCCTACCCAACCACTTCCAACACCCTGCCACCACCTTCCTGCTGCCTCTATCTCCTACTACCCTATTGTCGCCCACACCCCTCCCATTCGACAGCCAACCACAATCATTCTTTGCTGCCTTCTGATCATTCCACTACTTCCACGCATGCTTGTCCTCCTTCAAACACAACACCACCACCCTCAACCTTGCCCTAGTGGGGTACTTATGTTTGTGTCGTTTTTCTTATTCTCAGTGTCTTCAATTGTAACTCAATTTCTATTGAGTAACAATATTTGTATTCCCTAATGTGGTCTAATATGATTTTGATTACCTACGATGTCAGCTATTCACGTAACTTAATTCCGGAATATCTTTTTAGCAATTACTCAATTGAATTGAATAATTATAATAGTGACAACAGCGACAAAAGTGATTGCACTGCTAAAATGGATGAAACTGAACTTTTGAGACCAGGATCATGATGGGTCGGAGCAAGCTTGAGTTGTGGGAACTTTTCGACCTAAAAATATAAAAAGCAAGCTTGATTATATTCTCCACAAATCTAAACGCTAGTAGATGATTATTTTTCGAAAAAACATATTGAATAAAAAGTAGCGAGAAGACTGTTAAAAATTTAAGGCTTATGGAATGATGTTTTAGACACTAATGAGTTTTCCATTCTTCTCGCATATTCGCCTCCAATAAGTGAAAAACTTGTGGGCTACATTTATAACCTAAAAAAGGCCTTGACAAGCTAAAGAATCTGTCATTGTTGAAGGCGTCGTCACCAGAGCTATCGCCAGCACGTACAAAGAGCCGACATCCAGTCGGTTAGCCATCCCGGCAGGCCGATTACTTGCTAGCCGACCACTTAGGCCGGTCACTCACTGTCGGCCATCCTGGTCGCCAACCACTCACTGGTCGACCACCTGGGTCGGCTGGCCACCTTGGCCAACCAAACTCAACCGATCACTTAGGTCGGCCAACCGCAGTCTGTCATTTGGGTCGACCACATGAAACATCACCCGACCGGCCAACTTGGCAGACCATCCTAGCTAGTAGACCACAATGGGTCAGCCACAATGAGGAAAGATGGTCGACAACCTCTAGATTAACGGCCACCTCGGCCAGTCGCGAACAACTACCTAGCCTGACCACTCAATGCCTACGAGACCAACGTGAAAGCTTCAAAAAGGCAAATCCAAGCACATAAAAGACTATATTACCCCCCATTGCTCCCCCCATAAACAAGGTCATATCTGTAATTTTCTCTCACCTTTTACTTCTCACTATAAAATAAGAGCCCCTTGAATGTAAAAGAGGTTCTTTTAGGCCCTCTCTCTCTCTCCCTCATGTAGGGAGCTTGCTCCCCTTCTCTCACTTGTACATAAACTTGTGTGGAATAGAAGAGGTTGCCGAGCTCCGGGACCACCTCTATTTGCCCCCAACGGGGCAACACTCTCTCTCACTTTCTTTCCCTCTCCTTCTCCAGACCACGAAATCCGGCTCTATTCCTTTGGCACGGTCCAAAGGACAGTTTTAGATTCAACAATTACAAATTATCAAAAAACGTCAACATTATAAGAGCATTTAGACACAAATTATTTTCTAAGAAGAATCAAAGTTATAAACTTTCACTAATCAGTGCTAATGAAGAACATTAGCTTCGACGCTCAGAAAAATGCTCTGCCACCATAGAAAACTTTGGATCCATCCTTCTTATTTGAATCCAATTTCTTGTTTCCTTTCTAGCTCTGGATCACATCTTCATCTTCCTCCAGCTTCAGGTTGTCCAGATCCATTGGAATCTTCATCTTCGCCTTTTCATGTTTATTTGTTGTTGATTTCTTCAAATTGAGTCCTTCAGCTTGATGTCGCATTTTTAATCTTTAGTAGCTTATTTCTAGGTACTTGAGCCAGCATTAGAAGATTATTTATTCATTTTCGTCAGCTTTCAGCAGATTTGGGTAAGTAGATTAGAATTAAATAAAAATATGATACTCAATAGGACACTTGTGAAAAAAATGAGCCACGTAGTTGACCACAATTAGTGGGATAAAGGCTTGTTGTTGTTGATGAGTAGATTTGGGAAAGTTTGGTAAAAAAAAAACTATTACAAAAAAGGGTAGGACGATCATAGAATCTAAAGATATCAATCTAAAATTCATAAACACTGCCCCGTGACTTGACGAGTCTGAGAAAAGAAAAATAAGCATCACAAATCCCTCTTTTCTTCATCTAACAAACGGGTAAACAAATTAGAAGTACAAAATCAACAGGAAAAGAAGACACATTTCCAATCCAAAAAACACTGCAAAAGTAACGAAACACACTGCATAAGACACTACAACCAACTTTAGGGGTTCAAGTTGTCCGTCATGTCAAATTTAACCTAAACGAGATTCTGTATTTTTTGCAATAGAAATAATGTTTATTAAACAGCTGTGCCCCTCAAGACAGACGATATAGATAAATATACACGGTCTTACTGTTCATAAAATATAGGGAAAAAATGGTTCATAGATCAGATCAATGAATCAAAACTCTCAATAAATCTCTTAGCCAAACGTTGAAAACACAGTTGTCATAAGCACAAAGTGTTCGCATAAGAGTACTGAACTAATATTATCAAGTTTAAAGTCAAATTAAATTTAAGAACTTGTGGCTTCAAGAAAACATGGTTTAGCATGCCAGTATTGGTGATTCATAAATAGAAAGTTAGACTTAAGAATTCATGAGCAACCTTATCTTCGTGCAACTACTGAAGACAATCACATCTGCTCCAAGCCGCATAGTACTGGTCTTGAAACCATTTCCATCTAGACAAGGCATCCATAATTAGTAATAGGGAGAAAAAAACTCACATTTAAAATTCAAATTCGAACTGTCAGTACATTGTCCTATGGTTGACCCAGACTGCTTGTCAGAGAACCCAAAACTCATGCATCGCCGCAACGATTCTGGATCCATTCCACCTCCATCATCTTAGAACAAACAGATTATGTTAGAAACAAAAACAACAAAAAAAATTTAAAAAAATACAATTAAGATAATTCATGTTAACTTTTAAGAGAGTNGAACCCAAAACTCATGCATCGCCGCAACGATTCTGGATCCATTCCACCTCCATCATCTTAGAACAAACAGATATGTTAGAAACAAAACAACAACAAAAATTTTAAAAAATACAATAAAGATAATTCATGTTAACTTTTAAGAGAGCCTATAGAACCCAAAAACATACTACACCTTGAATAAGTAATGCAGGATCACCGTTCCGTGGATCTGAAAATTTATCTATGATGACAAACGTAGCACCATTTTGAACCTATTATATGTCAGAAAAAATGGAAACTTTCAAATCAATATAGTCGTTAAAACAGGTGTTAAGGATTAAAAAAATCTAGCAGCAAAAGCAGTCAACGAGAACAATATGATGTGATGGCCAAATTTGTGCATTTTCCAAGCTCATCTCACACAAAGCAAAACAAAAGGTCTATAAGAAAAAAAAATCTCCTTTTTCTTCTTGTTGTGTACGAGCTCTGTACAATACAAAAGAAAAGGTAAATGTAAAAAAAATTGTCATTTTTTTCGTGTTGTGCAAGAGCTTTGTACAATGCGGAAAAAAAATGGTCCATATATGGCTAAGTTACACAAAGCCTTTGATAGGTATATTACTAAAATCTATAAAGCCTCTCAAGGTTCATTATTCTTACCTTTCCCTAAGCTCAATTCAATAAATTTAGTAAACAGAGGATTCTAATGTCCCTCGTGACTTTTCAAATCTCAATTTTTATTTACCCAGGTCCTTCTGCTTAAAATTTCTAAATTTTCTCAGGACTGGCGACACTTTCAAAACATGAATTAGCAAATTTAAACAAACAAGTTCCTGCTACCTCTCTTACTCCTTCATTGCAATTTTCTTACAAAATCTAGTTCAGTTTTTGCTAGCAATCCTTTCCTCCTTCACCTATAGGTTCTCTCAGTGCATCTAACCTGATTGGCACTTCAACTCTCCTCTATCATAAGTATCACATAGATCTCATTATAATCCTCTTTTCATAAAAAAATAAAAAAGAAAGAAAAAGCAGTAAAAATGCTTTATTCAAAATATCATAAATAGAAATGTGCTTAATCTTCCCTCAACCAAAACCGCCCCACACTCCCACCCAAATAAGATAGGGACATTTACATACATACCACACAATTATTATGTATTTACATATCGAACACCTAAACTTCAATATTTATATTCATAACACTCAAAAATTTAACATCNCCAAATTCTGGATATATTCTCAAGTTTAAGGGGAGTCTAAAACATAATAATTATCTGAACAAGACATATAAGAGTTTGGAATCAAAAAATAAAAGGAGGATTGAAAAAAAAAGTTTTGATATAATTTGTTAACAGCACACTAGATTGAGCAATCCTTCAACATAGACATTGGTGTCAATTGTAGAAGAAATGACTCAAAGTTGGAAACATATGNCATTTGAATGGAGAAACTTGGGATGGATCCGCAAGCGGTTCTTGCCATCTAAGAGCACAAAAAACATGCATCAATCTGAATGTGCCATGTTAAATCGGTCATATAAATTAACAAATATAAGTTAGCAAGATACTTCTAGGTAATGATTCAATAGTATGATCAAGCTCATAATCTCCAGATTTCCAAAATTGCCTGCAAGGTTGATGATACGAATTCCTAAAAGTTGTAATAGGTTGAAACTTGTCATCAAGCAAATGCCCAGAAGCAATTATTGAAGAGTTGCCAGCTGTCCCTTTGGAAGGTGCTGATAATATAATAGGCTTAACATCTTTAATATTTTCTGATTCAGCTTCATCATCGCTACACAAATCAATAATCTCTGGAGAGCTCATCCTGATGATTAAATTGCCAAAAATCCAAATCATGGATAAGAAATGTCCACAAAAGAAATCATTATGTAGGCATTAACTATAAAGTTTCAGAGTAATTGCATAACAATATGAAGGCGCCCTAAAATCAACTGGTTTTACAATAAACACCAATCCTTCAAGTCAATGGTGAAGTTCTTAAGTACATGATTGTGAGATCATGCAAAGAACAATGATTCAAATATTGCTGTAAATTAGACCTGTATTAGTTAAGTTTTAAGATAGTAAATGTTTAGTAAATAAAGTTTAGCAATTATGTTAAAGCAATAGTAAAATTCAAGTTCAGTATTGTGAATCATCATAAATGTGTAGAACTTAAAAAAGAAAGAACGAAAGAAAAGAATTTACCAACAAGAGGAAAAGACTACTCTAATCCACATAGAAAAAGACCTTGTCATATAATTGCAAATTCAACCACCTATTCCTTCAAGTCACATAGAAAAAGACCTACCATGTAATGTTTTAAGTGTTCGAGGGCAGCATATCAATAGGAATGCATATCACTGAAGATAGAAAAGAATAATTCTTTGCTGAGATGGAACAAGTCAAGTTACTTCTGCACTTACAGCAATTTCTTTTCCAGAGGTATAAATGTCGCATAAAAATGCTATAAATGTTTGGAAGGCTTATTGCAAGAAAATGTGGAAATGACACCATTTGTTATACTTGTAGGAGGAAGGCGAAAGATTTACTTGTCTTTTTCAAAGGTTGATGAACGCAAAATAGTTGTCATATCATAAAGTGGTAAAGGGTAATAAAATGTCTTCACAAACTTTCAGTTTTCTTTAAATTTAAGAAATGAGATGGTCAGTATGTTAAAATGGAATATAAAACTGGATTGATTTTCTCTAGTACCCTCGGGTAGGCGAAATTTTTTTTGTGAAGTTTAAATGTTTAAATTCTTTTAAGTTTGGCTAGTAAGGGATGCATGAAATTTCGAGGAGTTAAATTGATGGTCAGTAAATGGGATAAAAGTATAGGACCGCTCCTAAATAAATGTTGTTTATGTTTGAATTGCTTTACAATGCTTGTATTTTCTGCTACGGGAATTATGAAGCCCTGGAGGTCATTACTTCAAATTTTGGGAAACACATAAGGATGGATAGACACAACGGAAAAGAGTGGTACTTCAGAGGTAGTGATTCTTGTCGAAGTAACTAAAATTAAGACTCCAAAAAAATTAAGCTTAAAAATTTGGATTGTCAATAAATCCAGGTGTTTAATAAAGAAAAAAAAGCACAAAACGATCAAAAACAAGTCTTTGACAATGCCAAAAGAAAAAAATCAGGGAGATTAAGATAAAATCCAGATCAGAAAATAAAATGCTAAAGGTGTGAGGGTTGACAAAAAGATACGCGTAGCACAAGAAATAAAAAATCAGGATAATTGAAAAAGAAATGGAAGGTTTTAAATTTCAATGGATAAGAATACATGGCAAGTTTTGAAGAAATTATGGATGAAAAAAAAAGTTAGCATCATGAATGAAAGAAGCCAATTAACATCAATTTGGAGGACCCAAATCAAAAGTTTGTTGAGCTGATCAACAGAAATACATCAAAAGAAGCGTTTTAACTCCCTTGAGCAATGATACAAGCAGATTACTGAGAAGTAACCCACAGCAGGTTACAGAATAAAATAAATTTTCAAATATCAAGAAAAAAAGCAGATAATGCTGAGCTTGATCATAAGACTCTTCTTGAAGATTAAGGAATTTCTCTTCATAGCAGTGTAGAGGTAGAAGAAATTCAGCAAACCTAAAGTATCCCAACTTCTGGATATATTCTCAAGTTTAAGGGGAGTTTAAGATATAATAATTATCTGAACAAGACATATAAGAGTTTGGAATCAAAAAATAAGAGGATTGAAAAAAAAAGGTTTGATATAATTTGTTAACAGCACACTAGATTGAGCAATCCTTCAACAGACACATTGATGTCAACTGTAGGAGAAATGACTCAAAGTTGGAAACGTATGAATTCTGAAGGAGCTCTTTTTGGGAATTATATGATACTATATATTTGGGCATTCATGTAATTAAGTTCAACCCTCACTTTATTCTAGTGATCGGTTTCAATATGGGCGCTAGCAATAGACTAAATTACTTGACTTGCACCAAGCTCTATGTCGGCTAAGAGAGGCCTTCATGGGGCGTGACACTTTCCTTTAATTAGTATATTTTTTGTTTCTCTATTTTTCTTATAGATTGCAACCTTTATTTTGTTTATAGTTATTTACTCTACATAATAAGAGGTCCAATGCCCAAATTATAATTCAAAAAAATACATATTTATGATCACAAGTTAGTAGGGTTGTAAAAGAGTAGAGCTTGAGCGAGCTCAGGCTTGGCTCGTGTTTGGCACGTTTAAAATTGACTCGTGTTCGAAATTGCTCATCAACAATGCGCTTATGTTCGGCTCGATTTCTATATTATTATTTGTGTTCAGCTTGAAATTGGCTCGTTTAAATTAATTAGAAAAATAAATGTGAAGTGTTAAATTCGAACTTGCACCAATTTTGAGCAATAAAAGCACATAATCACATGACCACATAAGTTGTTATGATTTAAATTTAAATATAAATATATAATATATTATTATATAAAATATAAAATAATTTATTATATAAATAATATATATAATTTATTTATTTTTAGCTAAAATGAGTTGAACACGACCAAACAAAGGTTTTTGTGTTTGTTTTGTTTATAATTTGACCTTAAAAAATTTGATCATGTTTGACTTGTTTGCTTAACGAACGATTCGATTACAAGCTACTTATGGTGCGTTTGTGACAGATTGTGTGTTTCAGGATAAGCAGCTTATCCTAAAACGCGGCCCGTGAGTCGACCATAGGGGTTGACCCGCGGCCTACATTTAGTGTAAAATTGGAACCACGTTTTCGGATAAGCGGGCAAAACGTGCAATCTAAACGATACCGTGGTGTTTTCAAAAACGCCCCCGCACTTATAAGTTGTCCCAAACGGACCCTTAAAGAGCCAAACACAAGTTGTTCGTGAACAACAAGCTTTTTGACAACCCTACAAGAGAGATAGCGATAAATAAAGTAATTTCATAAACAAAGGCATTTGACATTAATTTTTTGGGAACTTTACAGTCGTAGCACACAATTCTTATGTATTTAGATATCTCACACCTAAAATTTCATATTTACATGCATAGAACATTGTAGTTTTAATCCTATGCATGAAAAGGTGAATTTCAATTTTACAAGTGGTAATGGTGCTATTTTTTTATGTGATATTAAGATTTAAGATCTATGTGTAAATTTGAAAGTTAGGTATGAGATATGTGATACAAAAGCATTGTGCGATATGTATGTAAATGCCCTTAAGTTTTTTTTTCAATGGTATCGATCTATGAAATGTTATTCTTTAAATACTAAGAACTACAATTTTATTTATATTTCTTTTCAAATCTTTCTGAACNATACATACCACACAATTATTATGTATTTACATATCGAACACCTAAACTTCAATATTTATATTCATAACACTCCAAAGTTTAACATTACATTANAAATAAAGTAATTTCATAAACAAAGGCATTTGACATTAATTTTTTGGGAACTTTACAGTCGTAGCACACAATTCTTATGTATTTAGATATCTCACACCTAAAATTTCATATTTACATGCATAGAACATTGTAGTTTTAATCCTACGCATGAAAAGGTGAATTTCAATTTTACAAGTGGTAATGGTGCTATTTTTTTTATGTGATATTAAAATTTAAGTGCTATGTGTGTAAATTTGAAAGTTAGGTATGAGATATGTAATACAAAAGCATTGTGCGATATGCATGTAAATGCCCTTTAGTTTTTTTTTCAATGGTATTGATCTATGAAATGTTATTCTTTAAATACTAAGAACTACAATTTTATTTATATTTCTTGTCGAATCTTTCTGAAAAAATTCTAAACAACTATTTTTTAACATATTTTCCTTAGCATGTTCAATGAATTGACTAAATTATAACATCTATGGCCCCATCATATAACAAGTTTTTTAAAAGGTTTTGTAACATCTCCCTAAATTGATCAACTAACTAAAACTTTTCAAATTACCAATTCATAATCTACTTCTATAATGTTATTGTAATTTCTATAGTTTAAGGATTCAAAATTTGCCAATCCACATTTGTTTGTTTCTCCTCTTGACAAACCAGCATACATTCATACAATTTAGTATAGTGAGGATTAAGTCAGAGTTTCCTACTAAATTTTTATAATCAATTACCAGCTAAATGGGAATTCGCAAGTCCAATTGGATGTCATCCAACAATCTACAAAAATTAAATACAGAAAAAAAATATTAGTTTTGGTGCTACTTTTGTTTGTTTGTATAATTATTTTAACATTATACGTACAATTGTAAAAGCCATTACTACAGTGAAATTCGATACCTCACATCTTACTTCAATGATAACAATCTATCTATGATACACATGTTTAGCACAAAAAACTTAAAAAGGAACCTATAAGAAAAAGGAGTAAATAAGAGGTCACTGTTGACCGTGAAATAAAGTAAAGAAAGAAAGAAAATAAAACTTTAAGTGATTAATTAATTATCTACCTGTTGAAGCCCGCTCTCCGCCCAAGCCTTTTACCACACAACCCGACGTCTCCTCTTCCTCGTCTCGCAAATCCAGCAGCATAAGACTACCGAAACCATCGACATATTCTCCTCCTTTTCACACAAGTCGCGTGAACCCTTTTCCGTCTCAACCCGTCGAAGTCTTTCCACTGTTCACTTGCTGTTTCTGCGATTCTTACACTCCGTTCCTCTTGCTTTCTCCAGTGAAAAGCTGCAAGTCTCCATTGTCCTTCCGCCCCCGTACGTTTCCACTGTTCTTCCTATTCACAACAGTTTTCGGAGGACCTCGCCTTCGTACTCCCCTTCAGAGCCTTCTGCCGCTCTATACTCCGTCCCTGTTTCCCTCCTCCGCGCTCAAACAGAAGGCCGCTCCTCTCCCGCACAGTGCCGCACCACCGGCCGCTCTGATCTTCCTCGTCTGCCCTAGCCGCCGTATTCCTTCGTCTCCCTACCGCTCCCCCCAAACAAACGCGGCCGAGGCTCTGCCCTAGCCTTCCGCTGTTACGCGCTCCTCCTCGCCGTGCCACGCGACTCTCTAAGCTAGCCCACCGCTCGATCGCCGGAAGTTCGCGATCCCTAACCTTTTAGTTTATCTAGCCCAATCACCAACCCGACCCCATGCGAACCTAATACCTTAGTAATATATAATGAAAGAGAAAATATTAGAGAAGTACAAAAAATATTACTCAGAAAATATTAGAGAAATACTCCGGATTCGGGGAAAAAATATTACTAGGTACTACGCACGTAGAATTAACGTACTTAGTAAATGAAATCACGCTACGACATCCCGCATGACAGGGAAAAAAACGGCGCAGTAACACTGGGAATATTCCCCCTATGTTATTCATGTGTTATTGTGTATTATTCATGTGTTATTGATGTGTTATTGTGTTATTATAACACCAAGAATATTCTTAGAACACAATAACACATGAATAACACACAATAACACCTGAATAACACGGGGAATATTTCCGACAGAGAAAAAGCGGCGCAGTATGTGTTATTGTGTGTTATTCATGTGTTATTGTGTTATTATAACACCAGGAATATTCCCAGGACACAATAATAAATGAATAACACGCAATAACACATGAATATTTTCTCTATAATGAAATGGGTTTAAAAGGCAATTTTTTTAAGTGTTCACTCTCTCTTATTTTGGGAATTAGGTATCATTAGGGAAAAATTAACAAATTGGCTTGAAAAATTTTTTATAAAATTAGGGGTTTGCAAATACCCATCATTGGAAAATATAAGTGTCTGTGGTTGGAAATTAAATATTATTTGGGAAAGTAAGTTACCCTCATGAAATGCTAGCATGTGATTTACCATTTTTTGTTAGTACATTGAAAACCTATTACACATTTTGAAATCACGAGCTAAATAAATATTTTTACTTCTTCACCACAATGTCTCATGATGCTGAAAAACAAGTCTTTTAAGACAGTTGGGAATGGTGGCATTCTCTTTGTGCTCCTAATGTGGGTTGACGCTTGGAAGTTGTCAATTTTTTATGTGATTTAAAAATTAAAGTTGGAAATTTTTAAATAAGTAGAATTTCCAATTATAAAAATTTTTAGGTACTTGATGTTCAAGAATATGTGAGATATGAACATTTAAAAATATTTAATTTTTTTTTTGTTCTAAAATGTAGGCTCCTGAGGTTTGATAAAATTTAAAAGACTTTGAGCTTTAAAATTTATGCACTTTAGGCTTAAAAATATTCAATTTTTTTACCTTTAAAATTTAGGCTCTTGTGTTCAAAATAATTCAAGCTTGAAATTTTTGAAACTTTAAAATCTCACAAACAAATTTGCAGTTCAAATTTATAAGTAAGCAGAAGGAAATCATTTTAAGCTTCAAATGAAGGTATGTAAATAAAAAGAGCATTCTTGCAAATATCTCAAAGTTTGAATAATGTCAATGGTACAAGTTTCATGAGTATTTTCTAACTTAAATCCAAAATGCAATACTTAGAGATTAATGAGAGTATTTTTCAAATTTGAATATTCTCAAGTTGTGTAAACTGGTACAAAGTAGTTTATGCATGATTTTAAGTTGTTACATATCCCTCTTTTTGAAACAAACAATCTCTCAAATTCATATTTTAAAATTTCATCTAAATCACTCGAAGCATGCAAAATCATTGAAAAGTGTGCAAACATATAAAGTCATATACCCTCATTTGCTCCACCGAAATAAACAAAGTATTTTAAATTGAAAGGTTTGATATCGTTACATGGGACAAATTTAAACTTGTACATAGTTCTTGCTCTAATAAGGGTGCAAAATTAATTTTAAAAAAATCGAAGTTTTTTTTCTAAAGTTAAAACTCGTCAAACTTTAAAATCCAAGTCAAGTCAAATTATTTCATTTTTCAATCGGGTTGCCCTGTCTAGAGGGCAAGGTTGCGACTCTCACCCAACTAGTCCAATCCTTCTCTTTGCAAAGACTGAAGTTGACGAGTCTAATAAATGTAATAATAAATGTCAAAATCATAAAGATGAGAATTTACAATTCCAAATCACCTACTTTAACAGCTCTTACTTGTAAAGACAGAAGTAGACATGACTTATATTCTAAAAAACATTAACTAATTAAATCAAACATCCCTTCCAATATAAGTTTCAAATAAACTATCCCTGATGAGGTTTGTGTTGACCGAATATCTGAATTGGATGTGTTAATTTGAAACCAACATTAAGTATAAGTTTCAAATTAATATACAAATAAAAGTAATAGCTTAACAACTAGAAAAAAAAAATCATCCACCCTACACAACAATTTGTCTAAGATGGCTAATTTTTTTATTTACTTCAACTCACAAAGAATGAATATCATATCAAATGTATCCTTATATTCACAGTCAAAGTAATATCACACTTGTAAGAGAGTGGCCTGAGTTATATGCCAGTGTAGTTCTGCTGCAAAATGTCACCACAAAGTTACAGTTACGACCAGAGCTCTTTACCCTGGTGGTTGTCGAGAAATATCACCATTATATTGTGGTCACGGTCGCAGTCCTTATGTTCCCTAATGGTTATCTTCTACTTGAGTTTTGAATCATTAGATTACAGTTAATTAGCATAAAGCCTTCAATTAGCTAAGGTAGACTTGAATTTGTCCTCTTAAAAAAGCATTCACATCATATCTACAATGTTCTCTTGGGCGACGCAAACTATATTTGCTGACAAGAATCTTTCAGTCATGTTAGGTCGAGTGCCTTTTGTGACTAAGTAAATCATAGACAATGATGACCCGGGACGATGGATAAATGAGATCTTGATCAGCTTCATCATCATTTGCTCCCATCATCTGTTTTAAGCTTCAAGTGATATATTTTACAATTCACAATATAAGTATGTTGCAATTATATGTTGATCATTCAATTCTTGATGATTAGCAGTAATCTAAAGTGCTCTACTATTATGAGAAAGAGTAATTAACTATAAGGGCTTACACTTATGAGAAACCTAAAAACCTGTATCAAAAAGTCATCACAAAATAAGAGTGAAATCTCTAGATAGTGTATTTTCTACAATTCAATCTGCATTCTAAAAATTTAACCCGAAAAACACTCTCAACAAAATAAAACAAAATGCAGAGTGTCCGGGAAGTAATTAGAATTTTTGGAGTCAACCAAACCATTATAAATTCATTCGAGGTTCAAGAACCCTTCCCTAACCTCCAAACTAATTAGAAAAGTTGGCATATTTTATTCCATACAAGTAGAACATGTACAAGCCCACCTAAATAAAATTAGTTACAAAATATAGACGCTAATGAAAAATTACAACAAAAAATTAAATGTCTAAAATTGATGTCTTTAAATGTTACTCCTAAAACCAACAAATAATAATACTACAATCAAATCATAAATCAATATGGCCATCAAACTCCTTAATAGGTACCTACCCCACCTTTACTCCAATATTGGTGAAGTATATTCATCATTAATTTCAAACCATTTAAGGATCATTCCACTATAGTCAATTACAACTGGCATGTCAAGTTTTATCTGAGAAACTAGAATCAAACTTGCTGAAATAAATTTTATTTCTCATACAAAATCAACTCCTTCCTTCAAAGAGAGTAGGACTACCAAATAACTCATCATGTATCGGAGAGTATAGCAAGTCATCTCCTTAAACGTTACCACATCTTTAAAATTGAACTAGCTTGAGAAACAAATAAATCAAAAAAAATCCACATAGATGAGTTGATTTAATGTGTTGAAGAGTTATTATGAGGTTTCAATTTGAATTTTGAAGATATTAACTCTCAAAAACACACGCTCCCACACAAATTGTTTTGCAGTATCTGCTTCCTCCCTATTTCCACAGAAAAATTGCATGTTGAGCTAGAAGAAGATTCAAGAAGTAATGCCGAAAGTTTCCACCAGCTAGGCGCTGTGATTACTTGATTATATCAAGAAAACATTAGTAGTAAAATTGTAGAACCACTGACAACATCAAAGATATCATAGATATGATGAGTTGATACTCATATGCCAATTTTAGGAAAATATTTTAAGATTTGAAAAGATGGAATGAATGATTTCAGTATGCAAACACTAGAAGAGAATAGCCAAGTGAATCTTGTCAAAAATGATCATAGGTAGAGCCAAAATTGATTTATTTTAACAAAAAAAAATGAACATTTTAGGAAGGAAAAAACAAAAACTCAAGTCAATGGTGGAAAAAAATTTATAAAAGTTCCTTTTTTTCAACCAAAAAATACTACATGCAATCAAGTCGTCATTGTGAGAAACGACCAACAAAATGATCGCCAGTCTGAGTTTCATTCACACAAAAGTTGCAATTAATTCACAAAGAAGCAATAAAAAATTAATATTATGAAAACCAAAATGGAAAATAAACTACCATGCGACAGCATTCGAAAACTAAAAGTAAACGAACAGCAACAACTNGATGAACGGATGTCGTCCATCTTCGCGTGTATTGAATGAACGGCGGAGATCAAGCCGGATGATCCTATGGGACGATACATCGCGACACGTGGCAGCTGACTCAGAAGGTGGCGTCGAATAGGAGAGTGTCGCGTGGCTTTTCGACGGATCTGAGGATCCAGTCAGCCCGCGGTTTGAATAAATAAATAGGATATTTAATAAATTCAGAAAATAGCTCCTAAACTTCAAAAATCCATGTCTTTGTGTAGAAAATTCACAAAAATAAAATAAAAATAANTTCCTTCAAAGAGAGTAGGACTACCAAATAACTCATCATGTATCAGAGAGTATAGCATGTCATCTCCTTAAACGTTACCACATCTTTAAAATTGAACCTACTTGAGAAACAAATAAGTCAAAAAAAAATCCACATATATGAGCTGATTTAATGTGTTGAAGAGTTATTATGAGGTTTCAATTTGAATTTTGAAGATATTAACTCTCAAAAAAACACGCTCCCACACAAATTGTTTTGCAGTATCTGCTTCCTCTCTATTTCCACAGAAAAATTGCATGTTGAGCTAGAAGAAGATTCAAGAAGTAATACCGAAAGTTTGCACCAGCTAGGCACATTGATTACTTGATTATATCAAGCAAACATTAGTAGCAAAATTGTAGAACTACTGACAACATCAAAGATATCATAGATATGATGAGTTGATACTCTTATGCCAATTTTAGAAAATATTTTAAGATTTGAAAAGATGGAAGGAATGATATCAGTATGCCAACACTAGAAGGGAATAGCCGAGTGAATCTTGTCAAGAATGATCATAGGTAGAACCAAAATTGAATTATTTTAACAAAAAAATGAACATTTTAGGAAGGAAAAAACAAAAACTCAAGTCAATGGTAGAAAAAATTTATAAAAGATCCTTTTTTTCAACCAAAAAATACTACATGCAATCAAGTAGTCATTGTGAGAAACGACCAACAAAATGATCGCTAGTCTGAGTTTCATTCACACAAAAGCTGCAATTAATTCACAAAGAAGCAATAAAAAATTAATATTATGAAAACCAAAATGGAAAATAAACTACCATGCGACAGCATTCAAAAACTAAAAGTAAATGAACAACAACAACTCATATTGTGGTATTGGTAAAACATAAGCACACAAGTTTTTTAAGGCAATATAGAATCAAATTTCTAACGAGTTTTCCAAATTTGAAAGTCCTATCATAAAATCAATCATTTCACGAAATCACATCAAAATCCTTCCAGTAAAACGGGTAGTGCAATAACCGAGAAAAGAAGAGAGAGAGAAAAAAGAAACATGCAGGCATTCGAGATTCAAATCATACTGTATAACGGTGTATTCACCGCCGATTTTGAAACCGGTGAGCCTTACAAGGCTGCAGCGATGAGACCTAAATAGTACAAGAAAATTGGCATTTAGAAAACCTGTCAATTGTTATAGTCAACCCCCTAGACGAACATGACACTAAGACACTCAGGAATCAAGGACTTTCACGGGTGCCAAGATTCCCTCAAAGAGAGCGTTGAGGTTGCGTGTGAGAGATACACAGTAGAAAAATTACTCACTNAACTCATATTGTGGTATTGGTAAAACATAAGCACACAAGTTTTCTAAGGCAGTATAGAATCAGATTTCTAACTAGTTTTCGAAATTTGAAAGTCCTGTCATAAAATCAGTCATTTCACGAAATCATATCAAAATCCTTCCAGTAAAACGAATAGTACAATAACCAAGAAAAGAAGAGGAAAAAAAAAAGAAACATGAAGACATTCGAGATTCAAATCATATTGTATAATGGTGTATTCACCGCCGATTCTGAAACCGATGAGCCTTACTAGGCTGCAGCGATGAGACCTAAATAGTACAAGAAAATTGGCATTTAGAAAACCTGTCGAGTGTTATAGCCAACCCCCTAGACGAACATGGCACTAAGACACTGAGGAATCAAGGGCTTTCACGGGTGCCAAGATTCCGTCAAAGAGAGCATTGAGGTCGCGTGTGAGAGATACACAGGAAGAATTACTCACCTACTGCTTTTTTTGCATTTAGAATTTATTTTGACATTAATATTACTTTGATATTATAAATCTACACATGAATGGATATATTTTATTAATAATAGCCATATTTTTATATGATATTAAAATTTTAATGCAATTTATGTAGGTATAAAAATTGGGTGTTAGAATGTAAATACATAAGAATTGTATGGTATCTATGTATTTATATCTCATATCTAAGATGATTTGATTGGTTGTTTTTTGAAGGAAAAAAAATCATCATATTTTCATGAACATTTTTTATGATTATTGAGTGTTGGAAGATTCATGGCGATATAGCAGTGACTTATTATCCTGGTGTTGTAAGAAAATTCAGCTTACACACAAACATATAAGAAAACAAAGCAAAAGAAGAGTAAAAGGTGCTTAGCTCAATCAAAATAATCAACTATATGTTTGTAAGGACAAGGGTATGTGCTCTCACGACATGGAGAACAAGGTTATTATATTACACTAAAAACTAAACTTGCATTTTGTTGACCTCACTTTTGGTTGAGGTCTAGAAACTTCTTTAGTAGCCTGGGTCTAGCCATAGGACTTTCCTATTGACTAGTCCTAGANATAGGACTTTCCTACTGACTAGTCTTAGAAAACTAGAAAAGGTACCCTCACCATTAGAAACTCAAAACTCTTCTCTTTACTCAACTTGAAGTTCCACATATTGGTCCTAACCTCTAGCACTTAGTAGGTAAGATCATTATGAGGGAACTTAAGCAGAGTTCCTATAGGACTATTTGGCCTTAGGATTGACCCTTGGGTGTTGGTTTGGAGTTAAGGTATACCATACCCCCATAATACCTTCACAATACCATGGCTAAGATCAATACATGAGAGCCAAAAATGGTGATTTCATTGATCCATGATTCATTTAGAATGAATATTTATCCAATTCTACTTGAAATGCCCAACTTGGCCTTTTGCCCCTAGACACCTCCAAATTACCTAACTGCCCTTAAGACCCAAATTTGGCCAAAATTCTCAAAGTTGGCCAAAATACCCAAAACTAATCAAAACTCATTCCAAACACTTTGAATATATCCAAATTTGTAAAAACTGACAAAAATGACCAAATTACCAAAATGCCCCTCCATGACCCAAAAATCCAAAAATTCCCAAAAAAATACCAATAAATTCAAAATATTCCCAATTTCATTTTGTTNTAAATACATAAGAATTGTATGGTATCTATGTATTTATATCTCATATCTAAGATGATTTGATTGGTTGTTTTTAAAAGAANTAAATACATAAGAATTGTATGGTATCTATGTATTTATATCTCATATCTAAGATGATTTGATTGGTTGTTTTTTGAAGGAAAAAAAATCATCATATTTTCATGAACATTTTTTATGATTATTGAGTGTTGGAAGATTCATGGCGATATAGCAGTGACTTATTATTCTGGTGTTGTATGAAACTTCAACGCAATTTTAACGTATAAGAAAATAAAGCAAAAGGAGAGTAAAAGGTGCTTAGCTCAATCAAAATAATCAACTATATATTTGTAAGGACAAGGGTATGTGCTCTCACGACATGGAGAACAAGGTTATAATATTACACTAAAAACTACACTTGCCTTTATGTAGCTAAAAAAATAAGTGTTAGGAAATTCAACAACAGTTATAAAATTAGTCACCAACAGTCGACAATCAACAGTGACAAGGAGTGATTGCATGCAGTGGTTGACAACAATGGAGGTTGCATGCTACTCGTAGGGTCTTCTCTCTAGAACAAGCACGGAAATTTCGTTTCTCATTATCTTCTTTTCATTGCTTCTCAGTGATTAGATGGGGCTTATTTATTACTTTTTTGGGGATGAGCATTTCTTTTAGCAAATAACTTTTCTAACCACCCAATCACACGATCCATTTTAATTCTCCTTAATCATTAATAATTAAGAATTTGTAAGGATTTTGATACCTTCATGATCTAAAATTTGAGTGAGCTTAGACCCTTTGGATTTTTCACATCAAAACGCTAGATTCAACTATAAATATGTATAATTTGGATTTCATTTGGCCATTCAACTAATGATCCAAAGCCTCAAATTGTGCTTCAATGACTTAGTATGGGTTTGATTGGACTAGGATTAAACAAATTTTAGTCATTGGGCTCATCTTGTTGAGACACCCGGTTTGATTATAAATATGATGAAATCAGAGATTGAATGATTCTGAATTTGAATTTAGAATATCTATCATAAAAATGCATCAAGATTTTTGTTTGATCATATAATTTTTGTGATATAACAAGGATGGTCGAGCATATTTTGCCACGTGTCCAAATTTTGCCACGTGTCCAACAAATAATCTGATTCTGAATTTGACAGTTTTAAACTCATTTGGTTTATTTTTATAATGGTTTTAACATTAAGAAATAAATCAAGTTAATTTGCGCTTCATAACACCTAATTTCTTCTCATTTTGTTCTCCCACAGCTTGTCTTCAAAACATATTATCGTCTTCATCACAATTTTAACGTGCTGCCCAAAATTTCCTTGATAAAAATTGCCTTCTTCGATGACCCCTTCCCCATCCTTCAATTTCAAACGAAGGAGCCTAGCAATCCTTCAATTTCAAGCCATAAAACCCTAATTGTGTAGATTAGTTCTTTTTTTTTTTGCATTTTTTATGAGCATTCCAACAATTTCACACATGATTCATTTGTCTCTTCTTCGTACAACCCATGCTTTCAAAGGGAATTGTTGGTTATTATTCATTGGAGACTATATTTTTTTTCACATTCACAGATGTGTTTGCATATTAAAAATTTTATTGTTCTTTAATCTAGAGATACTCTGGTTTTCAAATAATATTTTATATCTTATTTAGGACATTATTTTTACTAAGATGTGTTTGTATAATATGAATTTTACTTTTCTTTAATCAAGAGTCGCTTCGTTTATTAAATAACATTTTATATCTTGTTCGAGGGATTATTTTGACTCATGTTTTATGTTTTAAAATCGGTTGGTCTTCACACCCTTATTATAATGACTTAATTACCCATCATTTAGACTTTACTATGTGATTAGAGAAGATGGATTGTTTGGCCTTCTTGTGGCTCCAAATTGTTCTTATATAATTTATATTAAGCTTTATTATTGCCTTATAATTATGTTTCAAAATTAGATTGGCAAAGCTAATGTTGCCTTAGCTTCCTATAACTCATTTTAACTGAGCATGGCTTCATCTTGTTAGAGTTATTAAGACATTTTCTAGTATTTAATTGTCTCAGTTTGTTTAGGATTGTCTAATTTACTATTAATAATACAATGGTAAAAACATAATAAAAATAAATATTTTATAACGGCGCCCTCTATTAATATAATATTGTTCATTGCATTTATTTTGATATAATAAATGAATTTTTAAGTGTTATGCTTTGTTAGTATGAGAATATCATAGGCATACAACTTATGTATAATTAGTGGAAGCAAATATTTCTTTATGTAGTATAGTTTTACATGTTTTTCAAATTCAGTTAAATTGCTTAATAGTATTGAATGCATGATAATAGTAATGTAAATGTTTAACTATTTATATGCATATATCTAATTATTCCTTTCAATGCTTTAATAACCTTTCAATTTTAGACTTGAATTTTAAGGAAAATGACTTCCAATAAAATGCATTCTTTATATACTTTGTTTAAATCTAATAATGTTATTATTGTGCATAATTTTCCAAAAAGTACATCACATACATCTATCAAAGCTAAGTTCAAACTAGTTACATGATTTATTGACAATCTCTAGCTTGAAAGACCTATACATCTTGAACATGCAAAATGTAAGAAACTTATACACCCTGAACATGTATGTTTTGATATATCTTTATTTAAATATATCATTACACTGTCTCATTTAAGCCATAAACCTCTAAATGGATAGACATAATATATGATAGAATTGATAATGTTTTATAGTATGTGATTATAAGGTTATGTTTATGAAATAAAATATATGCCATTGTTTATTTGCATCACTTATCATAAAATAAGTGTAAAGCACGGAGGTAAAAAAGATAAGATTTTCTTCAATAGAATATTAGAAGCTGGTAAAAGCAGCAAACAATGTGCATTGCATTATTTTATTATATTGAAATTACCACTAAATAATGCATCTCAAACATTTGTTGCATTGTCAATTAGCTTCTCCATAAGCTCAATACTAATCTCATCATGGGGTACAAATTATCCCTATTTTATATAGTTATTTAAAGCACTTAGGTAGCATCTTTGATTGTGCATGGGCAGATGTTACTTTTAGAGTCTCAATTAAAAAAATAAATAATTAAGATTAGATACTGCTAGAGATGACCTTCAACGAATAAAAAATTAGTGATTTATAAGGGGTTGTTTTTTGGTATTTAATGCATGTTGCAAGGTCCACATCAGTAGAGTAATAAATTATTATCTTATCAATTACACAAAAACCCAACACATACTCATGTAGTTAAAGAGAAGTAAGCAAGATGAGACACTTCAATTTTTATATAGAAAATCCTGGAAAAAGGAAAAAGTCACGGAACTAGCCCAATTGATATAATTCAATATGAATGGTGAGTACACAGATCAAGTTTTCTCCTAAATTAGGAAATATGGAGTTACAAAAATTGATCATTGTAAATGTACAATAGTAGTTCAATGATACTAGTCTTAAACTTGTTGTAATGAGTATAGTTCTCGATGATAGCAGGTTACATTGACCATAGTCAATTCTTATGAAGACAGTAATCCTCCATAAATGTTGTAGAAGGTTGTTATTGTGTTAGTTTGTCGTATAGACCATAGTTAAAAACCCTGATAGTAGTTGTCGTCTGGGGTTGTGGATGATTGTTTCAAAAGCGTTGGTTGGTCTCAGAGATCATAGTAGAAAATTGCAAGGTTTGTGATTCACATATTCGTAGTTGGTCACGTAATTTATAGTGGTGAGCTGCGATAATATTGCTACGCAATAAAGGTTGGAATTGAGAAATATATGAGTTGTGGGTGTAGGCCGTAAATGGTCATTTAAGTCGCAGTGGTGAGTTGTGATGATGTCCTAGGCCGCAGAGGCAGGAGTCGAGAGTTGCACAAGCTATAAGTCATGTAAATTGTGGTTGGTCACATATGTCGTAATAGTTAACTAAGGTGATGTTTATATGTCTCAGGGGCCAAAATCGGGAGCTGTGATGATGTCCATATGTCTCGGAGGCTATAGTTGAGAGTTGTGCAAGTTGTGAGCCGCGTAGGTCATAGTGGGTCACACAAGTCATAATGGTGAGTTGTGATCCATCTGTAGATCGCAGACCGGAGTCTGGAGTTGCGCGAGCTGTGATAACACTTATATGTCACAGAGATCAAAATTAGGAGTTGCGAGTCATATAAGTCGTAGTTAGTTTTGTAGTTTGTGGTGATGAGTTGCCACGATGTTCGTAGGGCACAGAGGTCAAAATCAGAAGTTGGACGAGTTGCGGACCACATAGAAAATATTTTGTCACATAGACCATAATGAAGGGCTCTGATGACATCCATAAGTGATATAAACTAGGTTAGAAATTGCACGAGTTGTTTAAACACTTATATGTCGCAGAGATCAAAATTAGGAGTTGCATGAGTTGTGAGTCATATAAGTCGTAGTTAGTTTTGTAGTTTGTGGTGATGAGTTGCCACGATGTTCGTAGGGCACAGAGGTCAAAATCAGAAGCTAGACGAGTTGCGGACCACATAGGAAATATTTTGTCGCATAGACCAAAATGAAGGGCTCTGATGACATCCATAAGTGATAGAAACTAGGTTAGAAGTTGCACCTATGAGCCACACAAATCATATTTTACCATGTAGTGGTGAGTTATGATGACGTTGTAGGTCACAGAGGTCGGAGTTAGGAGTTGCATGAGTTATGAGCCAAATAAGTTTAAGTTTGTATTGTATGTCGTAATGGTTAGTTGCGAAGATGTTCTTAGACTACAGAAGTCAGAGTTGAAAGCTGCACGATTTGTAAGCAAAATAAGTCGTACTTGATCACATGGGTCATAGTGGTAAGCTAAGTGGATGTCTGTAGGTTGTAGAGGCAGAATTTGGAGCTATAAGAGTAGATATAACATATATGGAAGTTCATCATATGTAGGATGTGTTGTTGCACTGTCGTCATGTTGTGTTTTTTCACTATTTTTGGGGTGTGCTACTGTTCTACAATGTATGTTAGGATGCCCCAGTGCACACCGTGATTTTGCAAAGAGCTTCAAAGTAACAAGCAAATGGTTGCTCGTGGTGGTCATAGGTCGTCGACTGGCGGTGATCGATCGTGGCCGACAACTGTAGGAGTAGGAAGCGTTCGTCAGATCTTCAATGCAAAAACGATACTGCACTTCAACTCCTCTCGATTCAAGATCAGCTCTCCCTCCCTTCTAAAGAGAGGGCAGAGCTCTATTTATAAAAATTGGGAGAGGTCTCTCTATAAATAAGAAAGACACATGGGCCACTCTATCAGACGACACAGAGAGGCTCCTTAATAGGATGTCTTTTAAATGATTTTTGAATGCCTTAATGATATCATAATTTAGTGACATTGGGCTTATTGGATTTTTCTTGTCGAGATGCTCGATTTGGTTATAAGTTTGTCATATTTGAAATCCATTTGATCTTCCAATTATGCATTGAAAGCTTCTAGAAGTGGTTTAACAGCTTCATATAGGCTTGATTTGACTCGGATTGAACCAACTTTGGTATTATTGTATCTGTCACATTGTTTCAGTAGGTTTGATTGTATATTTGTTGAAATCGGGATTTTTGGTTTTCTTAATTAAAGTTTGAACATTGTCGCTCAAAAGGTTGACTCAAAATTGTTGTCATGCCTGATAATGAAAATTTGTTGATGGTGTATCATTATTGTAGTTATTCAATTAAAATATTTCATTGATGGTTACTATGAGGTCTTTATACTAATTTAAATATATTTGTTCTTACATAATTTCTTTCATAATTTTAGATTTGGATTTTTGCACTTCTTTATTATTATTATTACTATTATTATTATTATTATTAGACGTGTTGGGTCAACTACCTTTACAACCAGGTAGACTTAGAATACTAGTAGCTTGGGATGACGAGTTTGTGGTACTCTGACCCGACTACCTCTACCTATTTAAGATCACTTTAATTTTCTTGTTGTTGAACCTTTTTAAGCTCTGTCGCTCCTTTGACTTCATTGATATCATTTTGATGATCTGATTACCAATGAACAGTCGCCCGTTTGGCATATGGTGATTCACCCTTTGCTCTTATGACCCAACGAGCTCTGGTGTATAGGGATATCCCCGTCGAGAAGATTTCGTTATTTTTTAGGTTCTAATGCCAACGACTCGTTACCCATTTGGGAAGTGAGAGACTCACACTCTGCCATGTGGCTTAGCGAGAACTTTGAAGCACTAGGGTGTTCCCATAAGAGAACCATCATTTGATGGCCTATTCTACGATTTCAAGAAAATATAAGTGAAACTCTTTTATCAAGAATATTCCTGGATATCCCTCATGATGTAATTAATCAGAGGGATACATACACTTGACCCCAAAACAAAAATATTTTTTTTTGGTTATTTGGTTACGAGTTGATTATGTAGGGATTCTCTCCATGTATGTTGTGTCTCGAGGTACTTCTATCTGATCCCATTCAAACCTATACTCTTGGCCCATAGCAGAGGATTATCTATATATAAGTCTTTCACTTGTTTTTTTTTATTTGTTTGCATATTTATTATCATATATCTTTCTTTTCGATTCATCTCTTCTTCAAATCATTTATATGATCAAGAAGAGAGATTTATTTGAATAAAAAAATTATACGACAACATATAAATTGACAAGTCGGCGACTTCGAGTCTTAAAAAGAACTTAGAAAACATACACACACACGCACACATGCACATATATGGTTCATCACAAGAATAAAATCTGATAAAAAAATAAACTTTTTTCTTTGATTGTATGACGAGCCAATAGGAATGATGCTACTTAAAATTCAATTGACTGTTAGCATACCAATGAATAGATTGTTAAGTTATAACACATAGTTGTTCATCAAGAAAGCTATCATTAATATCTCCACGTCAATTCTCAGAAATTCCTTGCTTAGTTATAGATAAATTATTAGCCACTTGATTTTTTAGTACCATCTTTATCACAAATTTACATGTTGATTTCTTGTACTAGAAGTATCGATCTAATCAATAAGGTTTAACAAATTACAAGATAATTGATAGTAGAGCGATCAGTATAAACTTTAACTTTTATACTAATCATATAGGATCTAAATTTATCAAATGTAAAAACTATGGATAACAACACTGTTTTAGAACAAGAACTCCTCCCTATAAAACTCACACAATTGGCACAACATATTTGGAGCAAATGAAGAAATTCTATAAAATATCTCTCGCTTAACTACCTACATAAAGAAAAACACATCACTCTTTTTTTTCAATAAAATCATCCTTTTAAGTAAAAATCATATTTACTTGGCAAGCAAATTTCAAGTCATATTCAATTTTCATCTGGTAGAATAAAAAAAATGTAGGGCATATCATTTAAGGTTTTTAAGGAACTGTAAATTTTTGTGGTAGTTAAGCGTTTTCAAAATTTTTTCTTTCGCAATTCTTTTGAAAATTTCAAGAAGAAATTTTATGTGAGAGAGATCTTCGAATGCTTATTTATCTTACATTTCAAACATTTCTATAACCAAATATAGGTTTTGTTTATCAAATTCTGTGTGAAGTTTTAAGTGGATATTTAAAATCAAATAGTACTTTTCATTCTTCAATAACATCTCATTTCTACATCACAACAAATGAAATGAAATTTATTAAATTTTGAGCTTGATTATTGTCAATTCATCACAATTAAACAAATTAATAGAAGATTAAGGAAACGACCATATCAACATTACATATTTTCATTGGGGCTTGAACAATTTGACTATATTATTAATTCAGCTCAACCACTCAAATACTTTGGATAGTCCTTATCTTATTGCTTAAAAATTATTTTTAATTTTGAAAACAAGTGTATTTATCATATACATCAATTTAGTAAATTAAACATATTTTGAGCATAATAAGAGACTTAAATCACTTCCAAAATTAGGGGAAATAATAGTCTAAAACAGCTTCACTTGATTATAGAGTTAGATTTGTACTTGTCTCATATAAAAGAGTAAGTTGAGTTGCACTCATCTAGAAAGAGAGTGCATTAATATAAAGCTTCTTCATCCTATTGAAGGATCTTTTTTGTGCTTGTTTCGCAAGGTGTTGAAGTTCTAGTTTAGTATTGGCCAGACTTGGACCTTGGTTTTAGGATTAGTTAAACTATACAAAAATTATTTTATGCATAATTATTTATAACTTATATATAATATGTGTTATACTTATCTATTTTTATATACTATCATTGCTTAGTGGTGGATAATATAAATGTTCATGTGCTTAATCTTGTTGAATAGACTTTATATCAAGTGATTATAATATTTAAAGCTCCCTTGCTAGTCTAATCATTTTCTACATTAATATTACTTATATTTGGACAATTGCATTTGCTCCTTTTCTGCCTTTAATCATCTTTTAAGATTATAACTAAAAGAGCTAATCACTATATTTTATCTACAGCAACAATAACACTACTCAGTGCCATGTTAGATATCTCTTTTCGTTGTATTTGCAAGATATTCTTATTAAAGAATACTATTCAAGTAAAATCATGATGTTCATTCTAATATGATGGGTTGGGCCAACAATAATTTAATGTTTAGGCTTATTTGAATTGATATCAAAGCTTTGTATTCTTAAAAATGATACGTGGATTAGCTAAAAAAATGTTAGTAGGCTAGGGACACCACATATACTAAAATGTTAGTCTTGAAAGTACATGGATTGATTATTGAGGTTGAGGTTGAGGCTGAGGCTCAAATAAGAAGTGGCTCTTGTCAAATTGTTAAAATGATAACTTTCTAGAAGAATAATGGGATATAAATGAACTATTTCTTGATTTGAAAGGTGGGAGAGTGATGCTAAACTATATAAAGTTCTAGGTGAATGGCATTTTTTGGTATAATAACTACATTTCTTAAGAGCTCCAGAACATAGAATGATCATAATGGAGCGCCTTAGAATGGATAACCACTTATAAAACTACACAAAAAAGGATAAAAAAATTAAAATATATAATATTTGATTTAACATCCAACAAGGGCCATAACTTACGAAATATGATATGGGTCATAACATTTATTTCCCAACCAATTGTCCTCAATATCATCAATAATATCAAAATTTTATAGAGGTTCATTAATGATTGTGGAGCCCACTACAACTAATGAAAAGTTAAGTATAAATCCACTATCTCACCTCACCTATTATTTCCTTAGCTTATTGTAGAAAGATAATCATTGAT
Source organism: Phalaenopsis hybrid cultivar (assembly GCA_002079205.1). Classification (NCBI taxonomy): domain Eukaryota; kingdom Viridiplantae; phylum Streptophyta; class Magnoliopsida; order Asparagales; family Orchidaceae; genus Phalaenopsis; species Phalaenopsis hybrid cultivar. The sequence goes on along the minus strand of JXCR01063478.1, from coordinate 258,558 downwards.
GCTTACAACAATAAAATCTTGTATTAATTATTTAGTGAGAAATGGTATCAAAATTTCTTTCTTCAATGAAACTTAGATTCATAGAAATGCATGCTAGATCAATTGAGCAAGTTAGTTTATTTTATCAAAATTTTCCTCCCATATTTCAGTAGAGATTATTTCGAACAACACTTGAAAACTCCCTTATTCCAAGCAATCCCCATCTGTGAAGAAGTGATTCTTACCTTGAGCATTTGCATCAAATGAAAAAACATTTTTGGGAACAACCAATTTGTTTATATTTTCCAAGCATTTATGATTGCCCTTTTTTATTTTTCTTTCTTTAGGTAGATTGGCCCAAATGGATTTGGCATAAAAATCACCATTTAAGTTCTCTATATTTGGTTGGAAAGTCATTAGAATTATCTCAAAATAGTGGATAAACTTAATAGATTCCACGTGAAGTCTCCATCATCTTGACAATGAAATTTACAATCATCTCTTCCTTAATCAACCTAATGTACTCTCCATTTATGCTTTAGCTTTTAGTTCTTATCTTTATTTAGGAACTTTTTGCTTGGCAGCAAGAAGAGTTGCATTTTTTGGTAACATTTTTGAAAATCCAAGTATTCAGTTGGAAGAAAAATAAATGCAATGCAAAATTAAAATGCATGTTGCAGTTCAATTTAGATTTATTTGATTTAGACGAATTTAAAATACACCACTTCATGTAAAGAGTTGTTTGTCGTTGTCGTTGGCTGATGCAAAACCTCTATTGTCGTCGCAAGCCTGCTGATATTCACCCACTTGTCAAACCACCATTCTCACAACCTTCACCACCGCCCGCTAGCTGCCCCTCTCCATCGACCACCATTGCCACAGCGACTAATTTGCCTATTTTACATTGATTTTTTCTTTTTAATAAACAAAAAAAATTGAAGTCATAAATTTAATTTATACTAAATCAAATAACTCCAAAATACTCTGAATGCAAAATATCATTTTTACATAAGATTCTTATTTCAGCAAACCAAACAATCCTGTAACTCTAATCTTTTTAATTATATTGCACACGGGTTTGAAGAGAAAATTATTCTAATGTCTGTTTGTTGATCACCTTAATCATTCTATACAATGTTTGGTAGGAAATAAACAAGAATTCATTAAAAAGGCATATCTAGGCTTCATGCTACATTCATAATATCCAATATTAAGTCAAACACAAAATCAAATATTGAAAAAAGTAGATTCAAATTATAGACCTGATTGCAACTATGAGAGCTTGGAGGTGTATTGGCATCCAATGTTGACGTAATTATAAAATCCTCCAAATTGATGTTAGTTTTGCAGCTATGCTTCACCCTCGACTTTCGTGGCTACATTGAGTCTCCCTCAATGTAAAAAGCTTAGGGTTCTCCAATTGTGGAAATCATCAAGAATGCCGCTGGTTGAGCCGAGTTTTAGACAATATTGAATTCCACATGTGGCTTATTCACTAAGGGTCTATTTAGAGCAACATTGCAATCTATAGAAGTTGTCATCTAATGTGAAGAAACTAGATTTTTTAAAAATTGATATAAACTTATCCTCTTCTGAAAATGTTGAACGACATCATTCTTATTGCAACCGCACTCTAATAGATTCGATTATAAAAATTTGCAACCGCACTCTAATAGATTCGATTATAAAAATTTGCAACCGCACACTAGTAGATTCGATTATGAAAAGCAATTTCTCACAAAAAAAAAAAAATCCTAAAAATAGCAAAAGCCATAGCCAAACAGTGGTGATTTGAATAACATAGTAAGAAAATTATCCCAAATAAACCCTGTATCTCTTAGATGTGATTTTGGCAGCAGCTTCACTGAGAAAGCCAAATATTACAAAAGAATATAATAAAGCAAAACATGAATGGGAGCTTGCTTCAAAGTATTAATAAACAATACTTAACTAAAATTAACTTCAAAATATGTCAAAAGGAAAATAACACAAGCAAACCAGAACATATTCTAAATTAAAAAAATCGCACCATCTAAAGGTAACTTCTGACCAAATACCTCAAACTGTACAAAGAGAAGTCAAAATAAGGTACCATATTACAACATCAAAAGCATTCATAAATCTAAAAGATTTTGTTATACTGACTTGTGAGAGAATCCTTCAGATTTGAGTAGAGTCCATAAAGAGAATACTGCTGAAGTTTCGAAACCTCGTACCAAGAATTAAGAACCGCATAGTGCTTGTCGGTGCCTGAAAAGGCAAGCTGTATTCCAATGCTACAATCGACAGAGCCACCTTGTCCCTCACCTTTGCAGTTAGATGCTTTGATCGCACAGTTCTGATTGTTGAGACATACAAAATTCGACTTTCCAGAGCACGAAGAACAACCATCGTGTTTCCAAAATAAGTTTTGAAGAGTGCCCTTTTGAAATTCCAGGATCTGAATCAACAGATCAATGTCGATGATGAAAAGAAGTTTTATGTTTAAGGCATTTTGCATTACATTAAAAGAAATAAATTGAAAAGTCTATAACTAACCAGAGTAAAGCTTGTCACCACATATGAACTGTTACCAATAAAAATGGGAATGGACCTTGCTGCGTATTTCCTACCAGCGAATGCTACCATGAACCCACCACTAGTAAACTGGAATAACAAAAGTTTCATATAAACCCTCAAAACATTACAAATAAATTGAAGAAAAAAAAATTGCTAACAAACAAGAAACGGGATCTTTATCATCAACATTAATCGCATCCCAAGCACTTGGGTCTGCTTCATGAATCAATACTGTTCGTATTTTTATTTATTTATATTCAATGTTAATTTAGGAGTTAAATATATTTTCTGCAAATCTTTACACAGTTTACTTTTTACAAAAAGTAGAGGCGTGATATCATTTGATGATCAGAAGCACAATAACCACAAGCATATGTTAACTATGGTACATCTGATTATGTAGAATTTATTGTTGGCTGGTATGAAATCAATGCAAATATGTTCTGTTAATGACAACTAACAAGAATGGTTTAGCATATCTGCCATACTTTCTGTTTACCATTATGATCGTCAAAGTACTTATATAAAATAACTCCAGCTCAAATTATATGCTCTCTAGTTCCGAGGATAAAAGTCACAAGTTCAACTTCAGCATATGATATTTTTTAACTTAAATGTTTATTAATCCCATGCATAATACGCCCCACATCCCTATTTGTAAGTAACTCGTTCTCTTCTTTCAATTAAGAAATTATTTGAAATAGGTTACCAACCTTTTTAAGTAATAATATTTATAATCGGCAGTATTTCAATCAATTTCTTTCTTTATTCGATCATTTGAGTGGAAAGCTTGGTTAATCCCGCAGCTTCAGATACAAGTTTCAGGGGATACTGCAACTATGATTCCTCATGAATTTAATCACAACCACTATCCGGGATCAATTTCCTTTGGTGATTGTAGAAGTTCGGCTAAGAGTTAGATTTATTCAACTGAATAATTAATGACCTAGCAAAGTTAGATAAATCTGAAATGAATGATGATCGCAACAACATTACTAAAATCATGCATCATAGCAAATCCCAGAAATACATTACATTCGTGGTTGAGAATGCTAGAACCAATAATGTGGGACAAATTTAAATAAGGCATAAATAGAACAAAACATACAATTCACCAACAATCCTTGGTGAATTAGAAAACTCAAGTCAATAATAGAATTCACTCCTGAAACACATAGCAACAATTAATCTTAATATTTGATTTACTTGGTATACAGAATTGTAGAAAGAAGACTCAAATTGCACTATCCTCAAGTTTCCAGTAATAAAGGCAATAAAAAAAATACATAATATGTATCCCGTAGCCTAATTTGAGACAATCATTTGAGTTAAAAACATGAGAGAGAAAATATTCCACCAAAAAAGACATAAAAGGCCTTCCTCTTGAATTCCCCTTTTTCAACTTCAGAATTTTGAACAAAGTTTGCTAGTAATTATATAAATGCTAAAAAATCATTATCAACCAGAAAAAAATGTTAAATGAAGAAGCTGCTAAAAAGTGCCTCTAGAAAAGCACATAGACAAAATACATGGAAAAGTTGGCCTGTATAATGAGAATAATGAGTTCAAAAAGGAGTTAGTAAGTCCAAGTCTAAGCTCCTACTAAGTCAAAAATGGCAAACTCATCTGTAGCATTGGGATGACTATGAAACCAAGTAGTCAAAGGAGAGTGAGGAAAAGTTTTTTTCCTATTTATGCCTTGGCAAGAAACAAAACCTGAACACTTCTATCCACCAAGCTAGAAGAACTTAAATAATATTGGGACTGAAAAAAACTCGAATCATCGACAATCTTCACATCACACAGTCATGGGAACCATTAGAGAACACAATAATTATGCCATTGGAAAGAATTAAAGTAGGAGCAAGTAAGGGCCCCTCAATGGGTAAATAAGAACTTTACTAGAGAAGGCTTTAGAAGTATTAGCTGAAGATACTACAGAGTAATGACAGCATATGGAAAACTGACACATAACAAACTAAAAACATCACATGAGCTCAACTCATTAGGAGCTATCAGAACATAAGAAAATTCCAGATGGGGCATGCCTAGGGGAAAAAAATTTAACAAGATGGAATGATCAACTTGATCGATGATATTAACCATACAAACATCTTTCGCCAAAGAACCTGGATCAATAAAGCTATCATGAACAATAGGATCATTTCAAGGAGATATTAATAATTCCTTATGAGTGTTAAAGCAAGCAACATATTCATATACAAAGATTTGCAAAATGGCAATGAAGAGAACAAACCCTCAAATATCATGTTAAAACAATCATCGCACACGAGTGCTAATCCAAATCTCTCCAGAAAAAAAAAATAGAAACATCAATTAGACTAAAAAGTGGGCCACAGACAAACATGAGGGTGTAGCGGTAGCAAAACTACTTATATTCATGTGCCATGAATTGATCGCAATGGGTAGAGTATAAATTGGATAATGAAATGAACAAAAAGAGGAGGAAAAACAACCATCATTGTGAATTGGCAGGCTCCTCACTGGTATCAAAATCTAGATACCACTTCAGCTAACCCACAAGGAGACAATTCACATAATATGATAGAAGAGAGAAATCTTAAATAATCTGCTTCCAAAAGATAGTTGTAATAGTACACATAACAGTGATCAAGAAGTACGACAAAGAAACCACCTATGGCACATAGATCCAACAAGTACAAACAATCTCCAAAATCAAGCATTTAAAAATAAAACTTTCGACCAACATATGAAAAAAGGACTTGACAAATTTCAATTTTCTAACTCCGAGAAAAGGATAGCAAATTCACCTTGATATGTAGAGGATGACTTGAACTTGGCATACGTTGCAACATAATAAGAGAATAGAAAAAAACAGGCATACGAAATTCAACAAGAAGCCTTTGTAAAGGCCAATTTATATATAAATAATTGAATCAATTAGTTGTGAGTTCCACCATATACAGAGATTGAAAGATTTGGGGGAGGGGTGGCATTGCAAGAGATTGAGACAGCGATAGTCCAAAAAAATAGAAAAAGTGAGTTACGAAGGAAGAGAAAGCAAATGCGAGGGCAACCAACCAAAAACAAGCAGGTGTGAGACAGAGATCATAGCTAGCATCAGGACAGATTCATGATGGATGAGTGTGAGGGACTAGATGAGGTTATCAAGCAAAGTAAATATGTTTTTTTCAGTGAAAGCGAAGCCTAAAAACCAAAACTGAGCAGGTGTGAGACATAGAACACAGAAAACATTGGGATGATTCATGTTCGACAAGTGGATGAGTGTGAGGGATTTGATGAGGGTGTCGAGCAAAGTGAAGATGCCGAGCTCAATCGTAGGGTTGACTGAAGGTAAAGATAACCTTTTTTCTTCAAATTGATAAACACCTAGTTTTTATTTTCTAAGAAATGTTGTTAGGATTTTGATCTGAAGGAGAATAAAATTAGAAAGAAAAGTAAATCTAGAAAGAATGAGATGAACATTCAAAATATGCATATTTAAGAAAATGTGGAATTTTATTTGATATTAAGATTTACAGCACAATATAAAGTTAATCAATAATTTTAAGAATAGAAAAAACTAGAGTATTGATATTTATGAAGAATGTAAGCAAGAATCTTGAATGTTGTAACAGTAATGGTACACGTGATATATATGTAACAATCTCAGTAGTTCATTTGGGAATAAATCAACATTGAAGTTGACGAAATTCCTTTCATCTAGAAGTTGATATTGGTAATCAAATATCCAGTATATTATGGTGATATAATTCTTCTATACTAATACATAAAATGATATTAACACTTGTTCATTTAATCACTATTGCAACGTCATATATGATTTATCTCTACCACAAGAAATGTTTTTCCATGTTAGAATGAATCATTTTAGCATAAGAATGTATTGTATATTGGGGTCAATAATGACATCACATGATAAGCCAACACAAACACAACTCAAAAAATGACGGTTCAAGCTGACTTGATTACTATTTAGGTCATGTTCGAGTTCAAATTGTAGAACTGGTTATGATTTAAGCCACTTTCATGACTACTCAAATAACTCGAAGCCAACTTGAAATAGGATTGATTATCATTCGAGTTTGGAATCGAAATGCTAGAATCACAATGTTAAAACACACATATATTATTAGGTTAAACGGAATGTATTCAGGTTAATTGGCAAGTATTGATCTACAAAATTGCATGATTTATATATTAAACAAGTTAAAAATTAGTAAATTTTGGCTTAAGGCAGGTTCAGGTCAGCTATTATCACCTATATAATAAATGGGTCAAACTCAATCGAGCATATTAGAGTCGGCTTAATTTTGGTCAAGCAAAAACCAGAACAGAAATTGACACCCCAAATATTATATAATAAGAAAATGTAAATAAAGATGTAGACAAGAATTCTTGCATGAATATGCTAAATGAACTTTTACCCCCTGATGATGCTAGTTNACAGAAATTGACACCCCAAATATTATATAATAAGAAAATGTAAATAAAGATGTAGACAAGAATTCTTGCATGGATATGCTAAATGAACTTTTACCCCCTGATGATGCTAGTTATGAATGTTTTGCACCATGTGAAGAAATTTAAATGCATTCTCTCACGTTGGTGTTGGGATATATTAAAAAAAGAATATTAATACAACAACAAATCATTATCCCACCAAGTGGGGTCAGCTATATGAATACTTTTTCTCCATTGTGTCCTATTGAGTGTCATATTTTCAATTAATTCTAATAAATTAAGATCATATTTTATACAATATGCCCAAGTCATTCTAAGTCTACCTCTGTTTTTCTTAACATAAGTCGAATATAAAACATCTACTCATCTAATCAGATCATCAGATGGTCGGCATTTAATGTGACCAAACTATTTAAGACGACTCTCTCTAATTTGTCCGCCACTAGAGCTACACCAACCTTATTATAGATATATTCATTTCGCATTTTGTTTCTAATGTAAAGCCACTCATCCACCAAAGCATTCTCATGTCGACAACACTTAACTTAGTTTTATGCTCCTCTTTTAAAGGCCAACATTCAGCGCGATAGATCCTTGCAGGTCCCACCACCATTTTATAAAATTTTCCACTCAGTCTAAGCAGTACTTTCTATCACACAATAGGACTGAAGCATCCCTCCACTTCAACTAGCCAAATTGAATTCAACTAGTAACATCCCATCTATATCACCATCACTTTAAAAAATAAAACTGAGATATCTAAAGCGTTCACACATTTTAATAATTTTATCACTCATAGTTACAACTCTATCACTAGAGCTACTACTACTAAAATTACATTCTGTGTATTCAGTTTTAGTTCTACTCAAACGAAGGCCTTTAGACTCCAATGTATACCTCCATAATTCAAGTTTTCCCTTAGTTTTTTCTCTAGTCTTATCTAGGGCTGTCAAAAAAGCTCGTTGTTCGCGAACAGTTCGTGTTCAGTTCATCAATGAGTTTGTGTTCGATTTGTTCGATAAGTAGACGAGACGAACATCAACAAATTTTTTTCGTTCGGTTAGTTAAATGAACCAAACACAAATAGTGATGCGTTCGTTCGTGTTCGAATCGTTATTGTTCGAAATATAAAATAATTTAAAATAATTATATATAAAAAATTTATGATATTCAAAAAATTAAATTTTATAAATTATAATATATAATAAAATAATAATAATAGTATATTAATATACTATATTAGTAATATACTGATATATATATTATATATTTATATAATATAAGTTATATAATTAATTTATATATATTAATATTAGGGATGTCAAACTGGCTTGTTGTTCGCGAACAGCTCGTGTTCGACTCGTGTTCGGCTCGTTCGTTAAGAAACGAACACGAACAGTGACTTCACGAACAATTTCAAACACGAGCTTATTTCAAACAAATTAAATTTCAAACGAACCAAACACGAACACAAGCTCTGTTCGTTCGTGTTCGGTTCGTTTACACCCCTAGTCTTATCCACGAGAAGAATATCATCAGCAAAAAGCATACAACAAGGTACATCCTCCTATAAATTTCGAGTAAGAGCATCCATAACGAAAGCAAAAAGATATGGGCTTAAAGCAGATCCCTGATGTAATCCAACTAAAAAAGGAAAATAGTTGGTCAATCCTCCTTCTATTTGAACTCAAGTAACAGCTCTAATATACATATCTTTAATGAATTGAATATAAGTCATATTAACATTTTTCTTCTTTATAACTCTTCAAAGGATATCTCTTGGAACCTTATCGTAAGCTTTTTCTAAATCAATAAAAATCATATGTAGATCCTCCTTATTCTCTCTGAACTTCTCCATCAAACTTTTCAATAGTAAGTATGCCTAGCATAAATCCAAATTGATTATGAGAAATCTTTGTAATACGTTTTAACATGTGTTCAATTACCCTCTCCCATAATTTTAAAGTATGACACATCAAATTAATTCTTCTATAGTTTGTTCACTCTTGTGCATCCCCTTTATTCTTAAGCATGGGTACCAAAATACTCTTCATCCACTCCTCAGACACCTTTCTAGTTTGTAAAATAATATTAAAGAGTTTAGTAAGCCAAGAAACTCTTAAATCTCCTAGATATTTTCACACTTCAATTGGAATATTATTAGGTCCTACAAACTTTCCATCATTAATTTTCTTTAAAGTCTGCTAGACTTCTTTTTTACTAATGTGACGGTAAAAATGAAAAATTATATTATTATTAACAATATTAAAACAGTAAGGCAAAATAACTCACCTACTTATATTGAATATCTTTTTTTAAAAAAAAACACTTTTTATTTTAATCTTTAATACACTTTATTTGAGTTAAATTTTTACTTTTCTTTTCTTTTTGTTTGGCTACTTTATACATATATTTATCATCATTTTTAGTATCAAATCTATCATAAAATCACTAAAAACAATATTTTTAACGTCACAAATTGTTCTCGTAGACTCCTTACGAATTATTTTATATTTTTTTCAGTTCTTTAAGTTTTTACATTTAAACCAATTTTTATAACATAACTTATTATATTTATCTATTATTACACATTATTATTCCATCACCAACTAATTTAATTTATAGTAACTTTTTTTTATTCTCCAAGTACAACTTTTACCACTTGTTTAATAGTATTGTAATTTTATCCTACATAGAATTTACTTTTTTATAAACATCTCAAATTTTGAAATCTTGAAGTTTACTTATAAAAAAATTTTATTTGTCTTTTAGGTGCCCTCATCTAATTCTATGACAATGATTTCAAGTATTCTTTATTTTACGACTCTTTATATTAAAATCTATAACTAATAATCGATGTTGAGAACTTAAATTCTCACTTAGAATGACATTATAATCTTTACGTTCTTGATGATCTCTTATTCTCATAAGGAAATAATCAATTTGTGTTTTATTAGATTTATTTTTATAAGTAATAATATGCTCATCTCTTTCTTGAATAAACAAAATATAATATGGCTCTACTTTCTTCATTAATCACTTCAAACCGCAGTCACCATGAATATTTCTAAAATCTTCTACCTCTACCGACATGTCCATTTAAATCTTCTCTAATAAAAATTCTTTCTTCAAGGGGAATCTTTTGTATTAAATCTTCTAGGTCATTCCAGAAATTTTCCTTAAAACCTATACCCAAACCTACTTGAGGAGCATAAGCACTTGTAACATAAAAAATCTTAGTATCAACAATAATCTTAAAGACTATAATTTTATCTCCAATTCTATTAATTTTTACAACATTATCTTTCAAATTCTTATTCATAATCACACCTACACCATTTACAGTGCTACTCTTACCTAATACAAAAATTTAAAATCTCAGTTACCAATCTTCTTAGTTTTTTCTTCAACCCAATTAATTTCATGAATAGATAAGATATTTATCTTTCTATGAATCATAATATCAACTAATTTCATTAATTTACATGTGAGAGTACCTATAATCCAAAATTTTATCCTAATATTAGTTTTAAAGACTAACTTCTTTGCCCGCATTCGTCCGTAATGAGGGAACCCTTACTTATTTGACACTATACATACGTGTCTCTTCAAGGGGACGTCCTAGTATTTTCACAATGTTCAAATGATTCATGTCATGATTTTGTGACAAATTTTACGTTGGATGCCGACTACCTAACACAACCCTTCATTTTTCACATCCGGGACTTGGGACCCAGTAATGACTTGAAAAAAATATTAATATTAAAAAATTCAAAATGTACAACTAAACAACACTATGATGATTGTTGCATTATAAAATAAAATAAGGTATGATATGACCATAATGAAATATTATATTTCTTTTCTTTGCTTGCCTTTGAAAAAAAATATAATTTTTTTATGAATCTTTAATATGATGATCATAATACTTATTGATTCATTGTTCATTTAAGTTATTGTAATTTAGAACTATGATATGCCTACTGAATTATATTTATGACTCACACTTGCTATTTCATAAATATTTACAGGAAATAATCTAGTGCATTGAATGCTTAATATGAAGTTTGCGTACAACCAACATAGAATAACAAGTGATAGACATTTACAATTTATAGACGTAAAAATAATAGCATATCTATTATCATTTTGGAATAAAATAAACTTTATGAAATAGTAGCTCAAAAGTTGATGTTGCAAGATTTTTTTTTTTGTAAAAAACCACTCTAATGGTTTATTAAAGCCTTTATGTTTAAGTTCTAGGGCCAAGTTGTCCCTGTTGACATTGACAAAAGCGAAAATGGGAGCATAAGGCTCGTTAAGAGAAGTTGCAAATTAAATAAAGCTTTGATAATAAGCATAAATGAAGCAACATCCATGGAACTAGAGGGTGGGTGAACCAAGAAAATGCTAAGAATGAGATCAAAAGAGTGGGCGCTAGCTTAGGATCGTGGAGACGCATCATGACGGAAGAGACCCTAAACAAACCCACAAAGCAATCATCAATCATCACGACAGAGGGGAAAAACTAAGGAAAGCCCTAATAAGCGAAATGGAAGTCAAGCTTCACATTGGTAGGCTAAGAAAGTGGAGATAATATGCCATGGAAGACATCAAAGATGGGGCTTCATCAGAAAGCAAAGTTGTAATAACAATGGACGGGCAAAATGTAAGATCAGAGACTACGAGTGAATAGAGATAAGATGAGACAGAGAATGCTAGGGGTCACAGCAACCTACAATGGTCATGGCAAGTTGAAATCTTTAGCAATAAATAAACTGCAATATTCGAGAGCAAAAAGGCCAAAAGGAAAACAAAATTATTTAATGTTTAGAGCACGATAAATTGAACTTGAAGATGATGAAGGTGACAAAAATTATGACTAAAGGAACATAATGATGATGTTGATCAAGGAAATGAGATATTTTTTACTTGCGATGATGATGATTTTTCTTCTTAAGAAAACTGAATTTAGTTTCTTTTTTTAATATTAAAATTACAAAAAAATTATCAACAACATGCTTTTGTCCCACTAAATGGAGTCGGGTACATAAATCATTTTTCTCCACTCTCTCCAATTGAGTGTCATATACTCATTTAATTCTAATAAAATAAGATCATTTTTTATACAACATTGATACAGTTTTATGACTCCTAGAAGATATTCAGGAAGCAGATATTTTTAAGAATGTTGTTTTGGAATAGTGAGGAAATTGAGTATGGGGGTTTGATGGTGTATGGGCGGAGATAGGCATCAATTGACGGCTGTCTCGGCTGAAATCCGTGAAGAAAACTATGAATCAGCGATGTTAGGGGGTCGAGGAGATTCTACCACCTGTTACTAAGCAAGATACAGACACATCACTTAATACAAAAATAGGATACAACACTCCATAAGTACAAAACAAAAGAACACATCTCCAAATGCAATAACAATAGCAAAAATTGCCAAAAACAAAAAAATAACATAAAAATGGTTCCATCTAGTAAGGAACCCTAGTTAGGAGTAAAGAAATAAGAAAGAAATAAAAAAAGGAAACAAAATCATGCAAAAGTTAAACCAGGACGGGACGACATTCCGCGATCTTGTGGCATACGCGCATCCCTGAAGAGGCACGTCCCACGTCATTCTCTCTGAGTAGGAGGAGCTTTATTTTTTTCCTAGAAAGTTTCTGGAACCAATCTACCACAATCATGTTTAAGTCATCACCTTGTTGTGTCTAAGGTAATTCTGCAAAATTTGTGCTCACGTCCATTTTAGGGAGCTCCAAAACACATACGGTCTTTCAAAGTTTGTCCTAATAGAATAAATATACATCCTTCTTTGGCACTATCTAAGCTGAAATTGTACATAGACCGCTATTCTAATGAACCAATCTCAAGCCATTAAATCTGCAACATGCTTCTACCACTTCTCAAACTCGGATGAGTAACAAATATGTCAAGAGTAATCAACTGTATGATGAAATCATATGGCAAGTTAGGCAGCTCTCAATGACAATCACTCATGAAATACCTCTTCTTCTTCTCTGGAAAGACCTAAATCTTACTGTAGAATGTTCTTTTCCATAAAACACCTGTCGAGATTTTTGAGATAGTGTCTAACTACTCCTATCTGACTATTTATCTAGGATAACAATGTTGAACTAAACTGAAATTTAACACCTAGATTGCTCCATATAGTCATCTAAAAATAACTCAAAGCTTGCTCATATCAGCGATGAGGAATACCAACAATGCTGCTTTGGAACAATATCAAAGGAGGACGAGAGAAGAGACAGCATCCGGCGGCCAACAAGATTTTGAAATCAAGATGGATATTTCAGAATTTGAAGGAGCTAAGGATCCAGATGAGTTTATCAATTAGTTACAATCAGTTGAAAGATCTTAGAGCACAAGAATGTGCTTGAGAACAAACGGGTCAAGCTAACTTTCATTAAACTAGAGAAGAATGCTTCCTTATGATGCAGAGGTGGAGGAGAAGAGAAGGTGGTGAGAAACTAAGTGAGAGAAGATAAAAAGGCAATGCAGAAAAAGTACCTCCCACCTCACTACACCATGACATATTTATGAAACTCCAAAACTTGCGATAGCGAGATCTTTTAGTGGAGTTCACAGCCAAATTTGATCACTTACAGTTGAAATGCGAACTAATAGAGTTAGAGGAGCACATGGTAGCCACACGTCTTGTGCGTTTGAAGCCGGTCATTAGAAACCTAGTGCAACTAAAACGGTACTAGACGTTGAGGGATGTTTGGACTTTAAACTTGAAGGTGCAGGGGCGGCAGAAGTAGAGCAAGCAACAGTCGAACTTCAAGCCAACACCTATAGCCGAAAAATTACCTGCAACTACCAAAGTCGACAAGGGTATCCTAGAAGGAACTATTAAAGCTGAATAGGGAAATGATAAAACAAATCAAATTGGTATGAAGCGAGAGAGAGGTAGCTCCTCCAATACACTGCCAATCATAAAGTGTTTCAGGTGTCACGACTATGGTCACATAGCCTACAGCTGCCCTACGAGCCAATTCGTCACCCTCACAGATGAGGTCACCGTCGAGGAGGTCGTCGAGGAGGCAGAGGATAGCCCAGAGGAGGAGCTTCGTCTCCATAAAAACAAGGGAGAAGCGCTAGCCATTCGACAAGTTTTGCAGTCCAGGCCAGAGCAGGAATAATCCTGGTTGAGGCATAGTATTCCTCGCACCAAGATCACCGTCAAGCGGAAAGGTTTGCAGCTTAAGCATCGATAATGTGAGTTGTGAGAACGTGGTGTCAACGATGATGGTGAAAAAGTTGGGATTAGACATGCAAAAGCAACCCCAATCATATTCTCTTACATGGTTGAAGAGAGGAAATAAGATATGTGCAGATCAGCAATGCCTAGTTGATTTTTCTATTGGAGATCAACTATAGAGAAAGTATGGTGCGAGGTGGTTCCTATGGACACCTGTCATATTATGTTGGTTAGGCTTTGGCAGTTTGACAACAGACTCAACATAACTGTTTCAAGAATATTTACTCCTTTAAGAAGGACAGGAAACCTATTTCATTGCTACCGGTTAAAGGTGGAGGAGGCACAGAGGAAACATTAGTTCCTCGGACCACTTTCTTGTAGTCAGTTAGAGATGCGACGGTGGCACAAGCAATAGTCCTCCTGGAGAGAGCAGAGAATGAAAGTGAGGTTCCAGCACCACTGTGACAAATAGTGTAGGACGTCCAGGATGTCATGACCGACAATTTACCAAGCGATTACCACCGCTAAGGGACATCCAGCACACCATAAACCTTATATCATAATCGTTATTACCAAGCAAACTTGTCTATAGATTAAAACCTGTGGAGTATGAAGAGCTACAGCGACAAGTGTAGGATCTCATCACGAGATGACTAGTTAGAGACAATACCAGCATGTATGTTGTTTCTGCCCTGATGGTGTCAAAGGATGGATAGCGTTAGATGTGCATAGACATCAGGGTCATCAACAAGATAATCATCAAGTATTGATTTCTCATACTCACTTAGATGATCTTTTAGATCAATTACATAGTGTCACTATCTTCTCCAACATCGACTTGCGCAATGTATATCATCAGATACAGATGAGGTCAGGAGACGGTGGAAGACCGCCTTCAAGACATGAGATGAGCTTTATGAGCGTACTACTATGCCTTTCGGCCTGTCGAACGTGCTCAACACGTTCATGAGATTAATGAACTAGGTATTTCGAGCTCACAATGGAAAGCAAGTCATGTTCTTCTTTGACGACATTCTGGTATAAAGTTGATCTGAGGAGGATCACTTGCATCACTTGAAGGTAGTGTTCAAGGTACTACAAGTGGAGCAACATAAGGCCATATGAAGAATTGTCACTCCATGACAAATCATATATGCTTTCTGGTTTACATCGTAGCTAGTGCATGCATTCAGATGCTCTCGCAAATATATAAGCCATTATGAACTGGACCGCCTTTCAGTCGTTCGCCAAGCTGAGGCAGTTTCTGAGGCTAGCATCGTTCTACCAGAGATTCATTAGGAACTTCAATATTATCAACGCTCCTCTAACCAAACTTTTGAAAAGAAATGAGTTTACTTGGACAACAGCAGCTCATGCTAGTTTCAAAGCCCTAAAGGAAAAAAGATGACTCAGACGCACGTGCTAGCAATACCAAACTTTAGCCAGCTGTTTGAGGCCGAATGTGATGCATCCAGTGTGGGGATAGGGGAAGTTTTGTGCCAGGGAGGGCACCCCGTCATTTTCTTCAGTGAGAAGTTGAATGATTCCAAAAANAAATCATCAAGAATGCCGCTGGTTGAGCCGAGTTTTAGACAATATTGAATTCCACATGTGGCTTATTCACTAAGGGTCTATTTAGAGCAACATTGCAATCTATAGAAGTTGTCATCTAATGTGAAGAAACTAGATTTTTTAAAAATTGATATAAACTTATCCTCTTCTGAAAATGTTGAACGACATCATTCTTATTGCAACCGCACTCTAATAGATTCGATTATAAAAATTTGCAACCGCACTCTAATAGATTCGATTATAAAAATTTGCAACCGCACACTAGTAGATTCGATTATGAAAAGCAATTTCTCACAAAAAAAAAAAAATCCTAAAAATAGCAAAAGCCATAGCCAAACAGTGGTGATTTGAATAACATAGTAAGAAAATTATCCCAAATAAACCCTGTATCTCTTAGATGTGATTTTGGCAGCAGCTTCACTGAGAAAGCCAAATATTACAAAAGAATATAATAAAGCAAAACATGAATGGGAGCTTGCTTCAAAGTATTAATAAACAATACTTAACTAAAATTAACTTCAAAATATGTCAAAAGGAAAATAACACAAGCAAACCAGAACATATTCTAAATTAAAAAAATCGCACCATCTAAAGGTAACTTCTGACCAAATACCTCAAACTGTACAAAGAGAAGTCAAAATAAGGTACCATATTACAACATCAAAACATTCATAAATCTAAAAGATTTTGTTATACTGACTTGTGAGAGAATCCTTCAGATTTGAGTAGAGTCCATAAAGAGAATACTGCTGAAGTTTCGAAACCTCGTACCAAGAATTAAGAACCGCATAGTGCTTGTCGGTGCCTGAGAAGGCAAGCTGTATTCCAATGCTACAATCGACAGAGCCACCTTGTCCCTCACCTTTGCAGTTAGATGCTTTGATCGCACAGTTCTGATTGTTGAGACATACAAAATTCGACTTTCCAGAGCACGAAGAACAACCATCGTGTTTCCAAAATAAGTTTTGAAGAGTGCCCTTTTGAAATTCCAGGATCTGAATCAACAGATCAATGTCGATGATGAAAAGAAGTTTCAAGTTTAAGGCATTTTGCATTACATTAAAAGAAATAAATTGAAAAGTCTATAACTAACCAGAGTAAAGCTTGTCACCACATATGAACTGTTACCAATAAAAATGGGAATGGACCTTGCTGCGTATTTCCTACCAGCGAATGCTACCATGAACCCACCACTAGTAAACTGGAATAACAAAAGTTTCATATAAACCCTCAAAACATTACAAATAAATTGAAGAAAAAAAAATTGCTAACAAACAAGAAACGGGATCTTTATCATCAACATTAATCGCATCCCAAGCACTTGGGTCTGCTTCATGAATCAATACTGTTCGTATTTTTATTTATTTATATTCAATGTTAATTTAGGAGTTAAATATATTTTCTGCAAATCTTTACACAGTTTACTTTTTACAAAAAGTAGAGGCGTGATATCATTTGATGATCAGAAGCACAATAACCACAAGCATATGTTAACTATGGTACATCTGATTATGTAGAATTTATTGTTGGCTGGTATGAAATCAATGCAAATATGTTCTGTTAATGACAACTAACAAGAATGGTTTAGCATATCTGCCATACTTTCTGTTTACCATTATGATCGTCAAAGTACTTATATAAAATAACTCCAGCTCAAATTATATGCTCTCTAGTTCCGAGGATAAAAGTCACAAGTTCAACTTCAGCATATGATATTTTTTAACTTAAATGTTTATTAATCCCATGCATAATACGCCCCACATCCCTATTTGTAAGTAACTCGTTCTCTTCTTTCAATTAAGAAATTATTTGAAATAGGTTACCAACCTTTTTAAGTAATAATATTTATAATCGGCNGAATGCTACCATGAACCCACCACTAGTAAACTGGAATAACAAAAGTTTCATATAAACCCTCAAAACATTACAGATAAATTGAAGAAAAAAAAAATTGCTAACAAACAAGAAACGGGATCGGTATCATCAACATTAATCGCATCCCAAGCACTTGGGTCGGCTTCATGAATCAATACTGTTCGTATTTTTATTTATTTATATTCAATGTTAATTTAGGAGTTAAATATATTTTCTGCAAATCTTTTACACAGTTTACTTTTTACAAAAAGTAGAGGCGTGATATCATTTGATGATCAGAAGCACAATAACCACAAGCTAACTATGGTACATCTGATTATGTAGAATTTATTGTTGGCTGGTATGAAATCAATGCAAATATGTTCTGTTAATGACAACTAACAAGAATAGTTTAGCATATCTGCCATACTTTTCTGTTTACCATTATGATCGGCAAAGTATTTATATAAAATAACTCCAGCTCAAATTATATGCTCTCTAGTTCCGAGGATAAAAGTCACAAGTTCAACTTCAGCATATGATATTTTTTAAATTAAATGTTTATTAATCCAATGCATAATACGCCCCACATCCTTATTTGTAAGTAACTCATTCTCTTCTTTCAATTAAGAAATTATTTGAAATAGATTACCAACCGTTTTAAGTAATAATATTTATAATCGGAAAGTATTTCAATCAATTTCTTTCTTTATTCGATCATTTGAGTGGAAAGCTTGGTTAATCCCGCAGCTTCAGATACAAGTTTCAGGGGATACTGCAACTATGATTCCTCATGAATTTAATCACAACCACTATCCGGGATCAATTTCCTTTGGTGATTGTAGAAGTTCGGCTAAGAGTTAGATTTATTCAACTGAATAATTAATGACCTAGCAAAGTTAGATAAATCTGAAATGAATGATGATCGCAACAACATTACTAAAATCATGCATCATAGCAAATCCCAGANAAGTATTTCAATCAATTTCTTTCTTTATTCGATCATTTGAGTGGAAAGCTTGGTTAATCCCGCAGCTTCAGACAGAAGTTTCAGAAGATACCGCAACTATGATTCCTCATGAATTTAATCACAACCACTATCCGGGATCAATTTCCTTTGGTGATTGTAGAAGTTCGGCTAAGAGTTAGATTTATTCAACTGAATAATTAATGACCTAGCAAAGTTAGATAAACCTGAAATGAATGATGATCGCAACAACATTACTAAAATCATGCATCATAGCAAATCCCAGCAATACATTACATTCGTGGTTGAGAATGCTAGAACCAATAATGTGGGACAAATTTAAATAAGGCATAAATAGAACAACACATACAATTAACCAACAATCGTTGGTGAATTAGAAAACTCAAGTCAATAATAGAATTCACTCCTGAAACACATAGCAACAATTAATCTTAATATTTGATTTACTTGGTATACAGAATTGTAGAAAGAAGGCTCAAATTGCACTATCCTCAAGTTTCCAGTAATAAAGCCAATCAAAAAATACATAATACGTATCCCGTAGCCTAATTTGAGACAATCATTTGAGTTAAAAACAGGAGAGAGAAAATGTTCCACCAAAAAAGACATAAAAGGCCTTCCTCTTGAATTCCCCTTTTTCAACTTCAGAATTTTGAACAAAGTTTGCTAGTAATTATATAAATGCTAAAAAATCATTATCAACCAGAAAAAAATGTTAAATGAAGAAGCAGTTGCTAAAAAGTGCCTCTAGAAAAGCAGATAGACAAAATACATGGAAAAGTTGGCCTGTATAATGAGTAATGAGTTCAAAAAGGAGTTAGTAAGTCCAAGTTTAAGCTCCTACTAAGTCAAAAATGCCAAACTCATCTGTAGCATTGGGATGACTATGAAACCAAGTAGTAATAGGAGAGTGAAGAAAAGCTTTTTTCCTATTTATGCCTTAGCAAGAAACAAAACCTGAACACTTCTATCCACCAAGCTAGAAGAACTTAAATAATATTGGGACTGAAAAAAACTCGAATCATCGACAATCTTCACATCACACAGTCATGGGAACCATTAGAGAACACAATAATTATGCCATTGGAAAGAATTAAAGTAGGAGCAAGTAAGGGCCCCTCAACCGGTAAATAAGAACTTTACTAGAGAAGGCTTTAGAAGTATTAGCTGAAGACACTATAGAGTAATGACAGCATATGGAAAACTGACACATAACAAACTAAAAACATCACATGAGATCAACTCATTAGGAAAGGCTATCAGAACATAAGAAAATTCCAGATGGGGCATGCCTAGGGGAAAAAAATTTAACAAGATGGAATGATCAACTTGATCGATGATATTAACCATACAAACATCTTTCGCCAAAGAACCTGGATCAATAAAGCTATCATGAACAATAGGATCATTTCAAGGAGATATTAATAATTCCTTATGAGTGTTAAAGCAAGCAACATATTTATATACAAAGATTTGCAAAATCGCAATGAAGAGAACAAACCCTCAAATATCATGTTAAAACAATCATCGCACACGAGTGCCAATCCAAATCTCTCCAGACAAAAAAAATAGAAACATCAATTAGACTAAAAAGTGGGCCACAGACAAGCATGAGGGTCTAGCGGTAGCAAAACTACTTATATTCATGTGCCATGAATTGATCGCAATGGGTAGAGTATAAATTGGATAATGAAATGAACAAAAAGAGGAGGAAAAACAACCATCATTGTGAATTGGCAGGCTCCTCACTGGTATCAAAATCTAGATACCACTTCAGCTAACGCACAAGGAGACAATTCACATAATATGATAGAAGAGAGAAATCTTAAATAATCTGCTTCCAAAAGATAGTTGTAATAGTACACATAACAGTGATCAAGAAGTACGACAAAGAAACCACCTATGGCACATAGATCCAACAAGTAAAAACAATCTCCAAAATCAAGCATTTAAAAATAAAACTTTCGACCAACATGTGAAAAAAGGACTTGATAAATTTCAAATTTCTAACTCGAGAAAAGGATCGCAAATTCACCTTGATATGTGGAGGATGACTTGAACTTGGCATACGTTGCAACGTAATAAGAGAATGGAGGAAAACAGGCATACGAAATTCAACAAGAAGCCTTTGTAAAGGCAAATTTATATATAAATAATTGAATCAATTAGTTGTGAGTTCCGCCATATACAGAAAGATTGGGGGGAGGGGTGGCATTGCAAGAGATTGAGACAGCGATTGGCCAAGCAAATAGAAAAAGTGAGTTACGAAGGAAGAGAAAGCAAATGCGAGGGCAACCAACCAAAAACAAGCAGGTGTGAGGCAGAGATCATAGCTAGCATCTGGACAGATCATGATGGATGAGTGTGAGGGATTAGATGAGGTTATCAAGCAAAATAAATATGTTTTTTTTCGGTGAAAGCGAAGCCTAAAAACCAAAACTGAGCAGGTGTGAGACATAGAACACAGAAAGCATTGGGATGGATTCATGTTCGACAAGTGGATGAGTGTGAGGGATTTGATGAGGGTGTCAAGCAAAGTGAAGATGCCGATCTCAATCGTAGGGTTGACTGAAGGTAAAGATAACCTTTTTTTCTTCAAATTGATAAACACCTAGTTTTTATTTTCTAAGAAATGTTGTTAGGATTTTGATCTGAAGGAGAATAAAATTAGAAAGAAAAGTAAATCTAGAAAGAATGAGATGAACATTCAAAATATGCATATTTAAGAAAATGTGGAATTTTATTTGATATTAAGATTTACAGCACAATATAAAGTTAATCAATAATTTTAAGAATAGAAAAAACTAGAGTATTGATATTTATGAAGAATGTAAGCAAGAATCTTGAATGTTGTAACAGTAATGGTACACGTGATATATATGTAACAATCTCAGTAGTTCATTTGGGAATAAATCAACATTGAAGTTGACGAAATTCCTTTCATCTAGAAGTTGATATTGGTAATCAAATATCCAGTATATTATGGTGATATAATTATTCTATACTAATACATAAAATGATTTTAACACTTGTTCATTTAATCACTATTGCAACGTCATATATGATTTATCTCTACCACAATAAATGTTTTTCCATGTTAGAATGAATCATTTTGGCATAAGAATGTATTGTATATTGGTGTCAATAATGACATGACATGATAAGCCAGCACAAACACAACTCAAAAAATGACGGTTCAAGCTGACTTGATTACTATTTAGGTCATGTTCGAGTCCAAATTGTAGACCTGGTTATGATTTAAGCCACTTTCATGATCACTCAAATAACTCGAAGCCAACTTAAAATAGGACTGATTATCATTCGAGTTTGGAATCAAAATGCTAGAATCACAATGTTAAAACACACACATATATTATTAGGTTAAACGGAATGTATTCAGGTTAATTGGCAAGTGTTGATCTAAAAAATTGCATGATTTATATATTAAACAAGTTAAAAATTAGTAAATTTTGGCTTAAGGCAGGTTCAGGTCAGCTATTATCACCTATATAATAAATGGGTCAAACTCAATCGAGCATATTAGAGTCGGCTTAATTTTGGTCAAGCAAAAACCAGAACAGAAATTGACACCCCAAATATTATATAATAAGAAAATGTAAATAAAGATGTAGACAAGAATTCTTGCATGAATATGCTAAATGAACTTTTACCCCCTGATGATGCTAGTTATGTTTTGCACCATGTGAAGAAATTTAAATGCATTCTCTCACGTTGGTGTTGGGATATATTAAAAAAAGAATATTAATACAACAACAAATCATTATCCCACCAAGTGGGGTCAGCTATATGAATACTTTTTCTCCATTGTGTCCTATTGAGTGTCATATTTTCAATTAATTCTAATAAATTAAGATCATATTTTATACAATATGCCCAAGTCATTCTAAGTCTGCCTCTGTTTTTTCTTAAAATAAGTTGAATATAAAACATCTACTCTCCTAATCGGATCATCAGATGGTTGACATTTAATGTGACCAAACCATTTAAGACGACTCTCTCTAATTTGTCCGCCACTAGAGCTACACCAACCTTATTACAGATATATTCTTTTCGCATTTTGTTTCTAAGTGTAAAGCCACTAATCCACCAAAGCATTCTCATCTCGACAACACTTAACTTAGTTTTATACTTCTCTTTTAAAGGCCAACATTCAGCGCGATAGAGCATTGTAGGTCCCACCACCATTTTATAAAATTTTCCACTCAGTCTAAGCAGTACTTTCTATCACACAATAAGACTAAAGCATTCCTCCACTTCAACTAGCCAACTTGAATTCAACTAATAACATCTCATCTATATCACCATCACTTTAAAAAATAGAACTGAGATATCTAAAGCGTTCACACATTTTAATAATTTTATCACTCATAGTTACAACTCTATCACTAGAGCTACTACTACTAAAATTACATTCCATGTATTCAGTTTTAGTTCTACTCAAACGAAGGCCTTTAGACTCCAATTTATACCTCCATAATTCAAGTTTTCCCTTAGTTTTTTCTTAGTCTTATCCACGAGAAGGATATCATCAGCAAAAAGCATACAACAAGGTACATCCTCCTATAAATTTCGAGTAAGAGCATCCATAACGAAAGCAAAAAGATATGGGCTTAAAGCAGATCCCTGATGTAATCCAACTAAAAAAGGAAAATAGTTGGTCAATCCTCCTTCTATTTGAACTCAAGTAACAGCTCCAGTATACATATCTTTAATGACTTGAATATAAGTCATATTAACATATTTCTTCTCTAGAACTCTTCAAAAGATATCTCTTGGAACCTTATCGTAAGCTTTTTCTAAATCAATAAAAATCATATGTATATCCTCCATATTCTCTCTGAACTTCTCTATCAAACTTTTCAATAGTAAACCTGCCCAGCATAAATCCAAATTGATTATGAGAAATCTTTGTAATAAGTTTTAACATGTGTTCAATTACCCTCTCCCATAATTTTAAAGTATGACACATCAAATTAATCCTTCTATAACTTGTCCACTCTTGTGCATCAGGTTTATTCTTAAGCATGGGTACCAAAATACTCTTCATCCACTCCTTAGGCACCTTTCTAGTTTGTAAAATAATATTAAAGAGTTTAGTAAGCCAAGAAACTCTTAAATCTCCTAGATATTTTCACACTTCAATTGGGATATTATCAGATCCTACAGACTTTCCACCATTAATTTTCTTTAAAGTCCGCTCGACTTCTTCTTTACTAATGTGACGGTAAAAATGAAACATTATATTATTATTAACAATATTAAAACAATAAGGCAAAATAACTCACCTACCTATATTGAATATCTTTTTCTAAAAAAACACTTTTTATTTTAATCTTTAATACACTTTACTTGAGTTAAATTTTTACTTTTCTTTTCTTTTTTTTGGCTACTTTATACATATATTTTTCATCATTTTTAGTATCTAATCTATCATAAAGATCACAAAAACAAGACTTTTAACGTCATAAATTGTTCTCTTATACTCCTTACGGATTATTTTATATTTTTTCCAGTTCTTTAAGCTTTTACATTTAAATCAATTTTTATAGCATAATTTATTATATTTATCTATTATTGCACATTATTATTCCACCACCAACTAATTTAATTTATAGTAACTTTTTTTTATTCTCCAAGTATAACTTTTATCACTTGTTTAATAGTGTTGTAATTTTATCCCATATAGAATTTACTTCTTTATAAACATCTCAAATTTTGAAATTTTGAAGTTTACTCATACAAAAATTTTATTTGTCTTTTAGGTGCCCTCATCTAATTCTATGACAATTATTTCAAGTATTTTTTATTTTACAACTCTTTATTTTAAAATCTATAACTAATAATCGACGTTGAGAACTTAAATCCTCACCTAGAATAACATTACAATATTTACGTTCTCGATGATCTCTTATTCTCATAAAGAAATAATCAATTTGTGTTTTATTAAATCCATTCTTATAAGTAATAATATGCTCATCTCTTTCTTGAATAAACAAAATATAATATGGTTCTACTTTCTTCATTAATCACTTCAAACCGCAGTCACCATGAATATTTCTAAAATCTTCTACCACTCTACCGACATGTCCATTTAAATCTCCTCCAATAAAAATTCTTTCTTCAAGAGGAATCTTTTGTATTAAATCTTTTAGGTCATTCCAGAAATTTTCCTTAAAACCTATACCCAAACCCACTTGAGGAGCATAAGCACTTGTAACATAAAAAATCTTAGTATCAACAATAATCTTAAAGGCTATAATTCTATCTCCAATTCTATTAATTTTTGCAACATTATCTTTCAAACTCTTATTCATGATTACACATACACCATTTATAGTGCTACCCTTACCTTAATACAAAAGTTTAAAATCTCAGTTATCAATCTTCTTAGTTTTTTCTTCAACACAAAATTTCATGAATAGATAAGATATTTATCTTTCTATGAATCATAATATCAACTAATTCCATTAATTTACATGTGAGAGTACCTATATTCCAAAATTTTATCGTAATATTAGTTTTATGGACTAACTTCTTTGCTCGCATTCGTCCGTAATGACGGAACCCTTACTTGTTTGACACTATACATACGTGTCTCTTCCAGGGGATGTCCTAGTATTTGGACAATGTTCAAATGATTCATGTCATGATTTTGTGACAAATTTTACGTTGGATGCCAACTACCTAACACAACCCTTCATTTTTTACATCCGGAACTTGGGACCCGGTAATGACTTGAAAAAAATATTAATATTAAAAAATTCAAAATGTACAACTAAACAACACTATGATGATTATTGCATTATAAAATAAAATAAGGCATGATATGACCATAATGGAATATTATATTTCTTTTCTTTGCTCGCCTTTGAAAAAAATATAACTTTTTTATGAATCTTTAATATGACAATCATAATACTTATTGATTCATCGTTCATTTAAGTTATTGTAATTTAGAACTATGATATGCCTACTAAATTATATTTATGACTCACACTTGCTATTTCATAAATATTTACAGGAAATAATCTGGCGCATTGAATGCTTAATATGAAGTTTGCGTACACCAACATTGAACAACAAGTGATAGACATTTACAATTTATAGACGTAAAAATAATAGCATATCTATTATCATTTTGGAATAAAATAAACTTTATGAAATAATAGTTCAAAAGTTGATGTTGCAAGACTTTTTTTTGTAAAAAATCACGTCTAATGGTTTATTAAAGCCTTTATATTTAAGTTCTGGGGCCAAGTTGTCCCCGTTGACATTGACAAAAGAGAAAATGGGAGCATAAGGCTCGTTAAGAGACGTTGCAAATTAAATAAAGCTTTGATAGTAAGCATAAATGAAGCAACATCCATGGAACTAGAGGGTGGGTGAACCAAGAAAAAAGAAACATCAATCATGACATGACTAGGGTCTGCTAAGAATGAGATCAAAAGAGTGGGCGCTAGCTTAGGATCGTGGAGACGCATCATGACGGAAGAGACCCTAAACAAGCCCACAAAGCAATCAGCAATCATCACGACAGAGGGGAAAAACTAAGGAAAGCCCCAATAAGCGAAATGGAAGTCAAGCTTCACATTGGTAGGCTAAGAAAGTGGAGATAATATGCCATGGAAGACATCAAAGATGGGCCTTCATCAAAAAGCAAAGTTGTGATAGCAATGGATGGGCAAAATGTAAGATCAGAGACTATGAGTGAATAGAGATAAGATGAGATAAAGAATGCTAGGGGTCACAGCAACCTACAATGGTCATGGCAAGTTGAAATCTTTAGCAATAAATAAACTGCAATATTCGAGAGCAATCTAAAGGCCAAAAGGGAAAAAAATTTATTTAATGTTTAGAGCACGAGAAATTGAACTTGAAGATGATGAAAGTGACAAAAATTATGACTAAAGGAACATAATGATGATGTTGATCAAGGAAATGAGATATTTTTTACTTACGATGATGATGATTTTTCTTCTTAAGAAAACAGAATTTAGTTTCTTTTTTTTTAATATTAAAATTACAAAAAAATTATCAACAACATGCTTTTGTCCCACTAAAGGGGGTCGGGTAGATAAATCATTTTTCTCCACTCTCTCCAATTGAGTGTCATATACTCATTTAATTCTAATAAAATAAGATCATTTTTTATACAACATTGATACAGTTTTAGGACTCCTAGAAAATATTCAGGAAGCAGATATTTTTAAGAATGTTGTTTTGGAATAGTGAGGAAATGGAGTATGGGGGTTTGATGGTGTATGGGCGGAGATAGGCATCAATTGACAGCTGTCTCGGCTGAAATTAGTGAAGTAAACTATGAATTAGCAATGTTAGGGGGTCGAGGAGATTCTACCACCTGTTACTAAGCAAGATACAGACACGTCACTTGATACAGAAATAGGATGCAACACTCCATAAGTATAAACCAGAAGAACACATCTCCAAATACAATAACAATAGCAAAAATTCCCAAAAACAAAAAATAACAACATAAAAATGGTTCCATCTAGTAAGGAACCATAGTTAGGAGTAAAGAAATAAGAAAGAAATAAAAAAAGGAAACAAAATCATGCAAAAGTTAGACCAAGACGGGACGACATTCCGCGATCTTGTGGCATATGCGCATCCCTGAAGAGGCACGTCCCACGTCATTCTCTCTGAGTAGGAGGAGCTTTATTTTTTTCCTAGAAAGTTTCTGGAACCAATCTACCACAATCATGTTTAAGTCATCACCTTGTTGTGTCTAAGGTAATTCTGCAAAATTTGTGCTCACGTCCATTTCAGAGAGCTTCAAAACACATACGGTCTTTCAAAGTTTGTCCTAATTGAATAAATATACATCCTTCTTTGGCACTATCTAAGCTGAAATTGTACATGGACCGGTATTTTAATGAACCAATCTCAAGCCATTAAATCTGCAACATGCTTCTACCACTTCTCAAACTCGGATGAGCGTATCTGATAACAAATATGTCAAGAGGAATCAACTCTATGATGAAATCATATGGCAAGTTAGGCAACTCTCAATGACAATCGCTCATGAAATACCTCTTCTTCTTTTCTGGAAAGACCTGAATCTTACTGTAGAATGTTCTTTTCCATAAAACACCTGTCGAGATTTTTGAGATGGTGTCTTACTACTCCTATCTGACTATTTATCAAGGACAACAATGTTGAACTAACTGAAATTTAACACCCAGATTGCTCCATATAGTCATCTAAAAATAACTCAAAACTTGCTCATATCAGCGATGAGGAACACCAACAATGCTGCTTTGGAGTACAATATCAAAGGAGGACGAGATAAGAGACAGCATCCGACGGCCAACAAGATTTTGGAATCAAGATGGATATTTCAGAATTTGAAGGAGTTATGGATCCATACGAGTTTATCAATTAGCTGCAACCAGTTGAAAGATCTTCGAGCACAAGAATGTGCTCGAGAACAAACGGGTCAAGCTAGCTTTCATTAAACTAGAGAAGAATGCTTCCTTGTGATGCAGAAGTGGAGGAGAAGAGAAGGCAGTGAGAAACTAAGTGAGAGAAGATAAAAAAGGCAATGTAGAAGAAGTATCTCCCACCTCACTACACCATGACATATTTATGAAACTCCATAACTTGCGATAGCGAGATCTTTTAGTGGAGGAGTTCATAGCCAAATTTGATCACTTACAGTTGAAGTGCGAACTAATAGAGTTAGAGGAGCACATGGTAGTCACACGCCTTGTGGGTCTGAAGCCGGTCATTAGCAACCTAGTGCAACTACAAAGGTACTAGACGTTGAGGGATGTCTGGACTTTAAACTTGAAGGTGCAGGGGCAGCAGAAGTAGAGCAGGCATCAGTCAAACTTCAAGCCAACACCTATAACCAAGAAATTACCTGCAACTACCAAAGCCGACAAGGGTATCCTAGAAGGAACTATCAGAGTTGAATAGGGAAATGATAAAACAAACCAAATTGGTATGAAGCGGGAGAGAGGTAGCTCCTCTAATACACTGCCAATCATAAAGTGTTTCAGGTGTCACGACTATGGTCATATAGCCTACAGCTGCCCTAAGAGTCGATTCGTCACCCTCACAGATCAAGTCGCCGTCGAGGAGGTCGTCGAAGAGGCAGAGGATAGCCCAGAGGAGGAACTTCGGCTCCATAAAAACAAGGAGAAGCGCTAGCCATTCGACAAGTTTTGCAGTCCAGGCCAGAGCAGGATTAATCCTGATTGAGGCATAGTATTCCTCGCACCAAGATCATCGTCAAGGGGCAAGGTTTGCAGCTTAAGCATCGATAATGTGAGTTGTGACAACGTGGTGTCAACGATGATGGTGAAAAAGTTGGGATTGGACATGCAAAAGCAACTCCAATCATTTTCTCTTACATGGTTGAAGAGAGGAAATAAGATATGTGCAGATCAGCAATGCCTAGTTGATTTTTCTATTGGAGATCAACTATAGAGAAAGTATGATGCGAGGTGGTTCCTATGAACACCTGTCAGATTATGTTGGTTAGGCGTTGGCAGTTTGATAGCAGACTCAACATAACTGCTTCAATAATACTTACTCCTTTAAGAAGGACGGGAAACCTATTTCATTTCTACCGGTTAAAGGTGGAGGAGGCACAGAGGAAACATTAGTTCCTCGGACCACTTGCTTGTAGTCAGTTAGAGATGCGTCGGTGGCACAAGCATTTGTCCTCCTGGAGGGAACAGAGAATGAAAGCGATGTTCCAGCACCACTGTGACCAATAGTGCAGGACATCCAGGATGTCATGACCGACAATTTACCAAGCGATTACCACCGCTAAGGGACATCCAGCACAATATAAACCTTATATCATAATCGTTATTATCAAGCAAAATTGCTTATAGATTAAAACCTGTGGAGTATGAAGAGCTACAGCGACAAGTGTAGGATCTCATCACGAAATGACTAGTTAGAGACAATACCAGCATGTATGTTGTTCCTGCCCTGATGGTGTCAAAGGATGGATAGCGTCAGATGTGCACAGACAGCAGAGTCACCAACAAGATCATCATCAAGTACTGATTTCTCATAACTCACTTAGATGATCTTTTAGATCAGTTACAGGTGTCACTATCTTCTCCAACATCGACTTGCGCAATGTATATCATCAGATACAGATGAGGTCAGGAGACGGTGGAAGACCGCCTTCAAGACATGAGATGAGCTTTATGAGCGTACTATTATGCCTTTCGGCCTGTCAAACGCGCTCAACACTTTCATGAGATTAATGAACTAGGTATTTCGAGCTCGCAATGGAAAGCAAGTAATGTTCTTCTTTGACGAAATTCTGGTATACAGTTGATCTGAGGAGGATCACTTGCATCACTTGAAGGTAGTGTTCAAGGTACTACAAGTGGAGCAACATAAGGCCATATGAAGAATTGTCACTCCATGACAAATCAGATATGCTTTCTGGTTTACATCGTATCTAGTGCATGCATTCAGATGCTCTCGCAATATATAAGCCATTATCAACTGGACCGCCTTTCAGTCGTTCGCCAAGCTGAGGCAGTTTCTGAGGCTAGAATCGTTCTACCGGAGATTCACCAGGAACTTCAATATTTTCAACGCTCCTCTAACCAAAATTTTGAAAGGAAATGAGTTTACTTGGACAACAGCAGCTCATGCTAGTTTCAAAGCCCTAAAGGAAAAAGGTGACTCAGACGCACGTGCTAGCAATACCAAACTTTAGCCAGCTGTTTGAGGCTGAATGTGATGCATCCAGTGTGGGGATAGGGGAAGTTTTGTGCTAGGGAGGGCACCCCGTCACTTTCTTCAGTGAGAAGTTGAATGATTCCAAAAGAAAGTGCTTGATTTACAACAAGAAGTTCTATGTCATTGTGAGGGCCCTGGAGCACTAGACCCATCACCTGCTAACAAATGAGTTCACATTGTTACGAATCACGAAGCCTTAAAATTCCTCAACAGCTAGAGCAAACTAAAGGGCCGACACGCCACCTGAGTGGAGTTCCTAGCCTCATTCCAGTTTGTGCTCAAGCACAAGGAGGGGAGTTGAAACTGTGTAACTATGGGTGTAAATGAACCGAACACGAACGAACAGAGCTCGTGTTTGTGTTCGGTTCATTTGAAATTAAATGTGTTTGAAATAGGCTCGTGTTCAAAATTATTTGTGAAGTTATTGTTCGTGTTCGGTTTGATTTGTTTGAAACTAATTCAAAATATTTGAAATGTTAAAATAGTTGAAATTTTTTAATTATTCAAATTATTCAACTTGTTTAAATTATTCGAATTGTTTGAATTGTTCGAAATCTTACAAATTTGTTTGTATTGTTCGAAATCTTTCAAAAGCTTAAATTTATATGAAACTAATGTTTAAACATGTATGAATCACAACATAAAAGCACAATAGCTGAAGCATAGCTCAAAACAATACCATAATATCAGATCTCATCCATAAAAAAAATTAGATCTAAAGGCAATATGCGAGATTTCACTTCCAAAAAACTTCAAAAACTATGTTTCACTCAAAAAAACTAAATAAATTTAAAAGAAATATAAAAAAATTTAATCTAAGAGGCGAACCTGAAGAAAAATATGAAATACTACAGAGAGGATACTGACAGACGACACCTCGGTAGTCTTACAAGCAACCAAACAAGATTATCGAGCAACCAAGCAAGAATATCGAGCAACTAAGCAAGAATAATGAGCAGTTGATCCAACGTCAAAACGCCAACTCGCAGAGGACAAAGAAACTTTATTGAAGACAAATAGAAGTAGAGACTAGAGAACGAACACAAACGACAAACCCTGTAAGCTCTCGTGGCCGAAACTTTTCGTGATTTTGAGAGAAGGAAAAGAATCATTAGAAGGGAAGGCGGCCAAAACCTAAAGCTTTCAAGAAAGGAAGGGGAGGTCGATTGGTGTAAAGTGGCTTAGGGTTTTTTTTTTGTTTATATGTATAGTATATTAATATGTTATGGTAATTGTATAACTAATATTATATAAATATATAATATTTCTACTGCTAATATTACTATATTATTATTAATAATTTATTATATCTTATACCTTATAGGATTTAATTTTTAAAAATATGATAAATTTTAGAGTATCTAATTTTTTAAAAAATATTATAATTTTTTTTAAATATAATTACTTTAAATTATTTTATATTTTGAACAATAATGATTCAAACACAATTGAACATGTGATTGTTTGTGTTTTGTTCGTTTATAAACAGAACGAAAAAAAATTTATTTGTGTTCGTCTCGTTTGCTTATCAAATGAATCGAACACAAACTCCCTGACAAGCTAAACATGAACTGCTCGCGAACAACGAGCTTTTTTGATAGTCCTATGTGCAAGAGAAGTATTGACCCGTCGACATTTGTTGATCACATCCTTGCAGGCTCGAGTTGTGGGTATTGAGGTCGTAAAGAATTTGTACAAAGTAGATGAAAACTTCAAGTACATATGGGATCAATGTCAAGAGGATCCGAAGGGGCAGTACTATCAAACAGATGGATAAATGTTCCACTAGAGTTAGTTATGCATTCTCAGATGCTCACTGAGAGAGGTCATTGTCCAAGAGGGTTGCGGTGAGGGATTGGAAGGACATTTCGGCAGGGACAAGATCTCGCCCTCGTGACAGAGCATTTATTTTGGCCCCAACAAACAAGAGATATGGAGCGACATGTCAGGCAATTCAGGACTTGCCATCTGAAAAAGGCAAGGGAGTGGAATGTGGGATTGCACACACCAATAGTACCAGAGGCACCGTGGGTGGATGTTAGCATGAACTTTGTGGTGGGGCTCCTGGAGACACGAAGGAACAAAGACTCTGTGATGGTTGTAGTGGACAGATATTTGAAGATGACACATTTCGTACTATACCACCGGACACTTAAACGTGCCTTATATCGTTGATTTATACTTCCGGGAGATTGTTATGTTGCACAGGATTCCCCGGATCATCACTCTGATAGATGTCAAATTTCTAAACCGCTTTTGGAGGACTTTGTGGGGAAGCTAGGCACCAATCTCCAATTTAGTTCAACAGCTCATCCACAAAAAGACAGTCAGACCGAGGAAGAAAACAAAAGCCTAGAAAAACTCCTGAGATGCTTCGTGGGAAAGAGTAAAAAGTAGTGGGATTCATTCTAGCTCAAGTCGAGTACTCCTAAAACAGATCTGTAAGTCAAAATAAAGCACACAACCCCTTCGAGTTTGTATACGGGCACAATCCGCTCACACCACTTGAGTTGGCACCACTCTTGCCAACATTAGAGGTCATCAAAAATGCTAAGGAGCATATTCACGAGATTCAGAAGCTTCACGAAGAGGTTGGCAAGGAAATTGCTAGGTAGAATTGTAGATATCAGACACAAATTTAAATCCACAAAAAAAGTTGTGTTCCAAGAATGGAGAAAATATCAATAATATGGGGTCATTTGTAAAGTGGTGGGATCTGGTTTTGCGAATTAGGAAAAATATAAAAAAGTTAAATTTTCATTTGATCCAGCTCGAATGTCGTCCATTACATTGAAAACAACAATACACGCACCAGCATTATTTCCATTTCTTAGGGGCTAGAGTTTCCTCTGTGATTTTGATAGTCAGGGTTTTTCCTGTTCGAAGCGAGGCCGAGGGTTTAGGATTTTCGCCACCGGAACTGTGAAGGGAGGTTAGGGTAGGGTTTTCGCCGTCGGCACTGGGAAGCGCAGCATGGTACGAGCTTAAAATTTTGCCTATGATTTTACAAATAAGCTAAACAAAGTCATTTGTTTGATATGTTTCAAACGAGCTTTGGGTTATAAAATCATCGAAACTAATGTAGTTTTTCAATATATAATGTTTAGGGTTTACACCAGCAATAATGGAACCAATGAAGGAAAAAAATAGCAAAGAAATGAGAAGAAATTAAGGAGGTAACTAGGAAAAATAATTTAAGTGTATTTATTTTCAAGTGTTTAACTTTTGTTTGTGTAAACCTCATGTAATCGAGAAGTGTATTGCTTTGTTTTCGTTTGTTTTTCTCTCTTTTATTTTAAAAGGAGTCGTCAGTCTGTCGATCGTCGTATACTTCCCCAATTCGAATAAATCTCCCTTCTGAATCAGATCAATGACTCAAAGAGGAGAGGAACCGAATAAAAAGGGACATACGACAAAGCGACAAACAAGAGAAAACACAAAACGTGGAGAGCCTACGTGCGGTAAACCTCACAAGGATAGGTTAAGAGTGTCCGCCCAATCAAGATCGGGCGAAAGCACCTTAAACCGATATCCGCGAAAGAATACCTACGTAGACTACACATAACCAGAGATTCAGGTATAAGTGTCTGTTCTGGGGTCAAGAGCACTCCCAAGGGGACGTATCCCACTTGGTTAATTACATCTTGGGGGGTACCCAAAAATACTCTCAATAGAAGGAGTTTTGCTTACCTGAAAAATGACAACTAGCATGGGGTCGTCAAGGGAGGTTATCCCGCAGGGGGAATGTTCTGATGCTTCAAAGCTCTCGCTAAACCACAGGGCGAGAAGTGAGTCTCTCGTGGTTCCCATGTGGATTGCGTACTCATCAGCATACAGAACCTACGAAATAACTGTGTCATCCCAACGGGAAGTCCCGATACGTCAAAGCACATCCGAACCGTAAGGGCAGAGGACAAATCGTCGTATCCCAAACGGGCGGCAGCTCATCGGTCATCGGGCCGCCGGGGTGATTCCAACGAAGGCAAAAAAGAGACAAGGCTCAACGAAGGTGGTCAAAAAGTAGGCAAGGATAGTCCTAAGAGGTAGAGGTAACTGGTTCGGGGTACCACGGACCCGTCATTCCAAGCTACTACGACCCTAAGTCTACCTGGTCGTGAAGGTAGTCGACCCAACACAACCTGGGATCCCCGGTCAGCAATCCGTGAATTGCGTCGTCCACGGGAATTCTGGTAGCCCTAAGGTCAAATGAACGAAACTCTATCCTACGACTATCGGTTGGAACTCCAAGAGGTGGGACTTATGCCTGCCGAAGTGGCGAGGATGCCTCAAGAAAGAAAAGAAAGTTGAGGTTCAGCTACAAAGCTGGAAACACTCCCAATAAAAGGACTTATACCCCGTCTGGGTCAGGGAGTCTTCTAACATTCTAGGCGCACTAGACAACCACCTATAAAGGATATGCTGGGCCAGTCGGATTGGAGAAGTACGGGGACTCCTCCTCGGGACATGCAAATATGAATGCAGTTATCTAGAGCGGTCCTTAAGTATTGTGGAGGCCCTAATAATATGTGCAGGAAAGTAAATGTTGCAATTTTTTTAAATCCTGAATATTTTAATTCTAAATTTTGAATATCTTGAATGTTTTATTTAGAATTTTTTTTTAAAGTAGAAAAATTAGGAATTTAAATCCTAATGAGCCTATGTTGCATCGTGAAATCCCAAATACGCAAAAAGAAACAATATAAAACGCTCCAACATGCAAAGGCATATGAGAAGAGAAAGAGAGAGAAAGCACTCCAAAATAATATAGAAACAGGTCAAATGTCGCTGGACCGGCAATATAATCCAGTGAAAGCAGTAAAAGCGGTCGGACTCCGCATATACATGTCCGGTCTTAAGTCTATACAATAATGTAAAATTCAGACTTAAGGTACGGGACATGAGCTGCTGCTCCTGGCCCTTGTCACATGGTTCGACGCGTCATCCGCCTCGAAACTCGTGCCCGTACCCTATTTCCGATACAGACTCCCCTAGTACTCTATCAAATACATTTGAAAAATAAAGACTCGACCTGCAGAAAACGAATGTTAGCGGGCACGCCATGCATCGCAAAATAACAAACCGTGCATTTTAATTAGGGGAGCTAAAAAGCATCTGCAAGCAAATGATTAGAAATCATTACATGCTCCCCCATAATAGCCCTGTGTGAGTGTGTATAAGTGGGCACGGCACCTGCAGAAGATCGCTCTAACATACTATCACATATAAGGAAGCATGCAAGCACACCGAAAAGCAGGAAAGTGACACATGGCTAGCACAAAACAACGCATCACACAACAATAGCCAGTGGTGTCGAAAAATACTACATAGCATCCTAAGCCCTAGCCTAGCACACCATCTAACGAAAAGTGCATCAACCTAAGATCTGAGTGCGGGGTGAGTGTGGATATGATATAACTTTGATGGGGTCATCCGTCAGACCCTATCCTAAGGATCCAATAGATCTAAAGGGTGTCATGAAAGGAGGTGACACCATTTAGATCCGTTGGATTCTTAGCACAGTTATACTCATGTCAATCCCGATGACTTAACTCGCATTGCTCCTCGGGATCGACCCGACGAGCAATGCTCGTTAAGGCATCGCGACCAACACGGGAGTCACTCTCCTAACGGGTCTGGCTAACTATCCATATGAACATGCAAATGCAAATGAACAATCAAACTATGCAAGGAATGAGTGTACCATGGGGCAGGGACTCGAACAGAGGTGAGCATACCGTAGTGGCAGCAGAACAAGGGGTACACCGAAGCGGCAGCAACCCAAAGGGGTATGCCAAGGTGGCAGTGACCCAACGAGGTGGGCATGCCAAGGTGGTGGCGGCCCGATGAGGGTAGCATGTCGTGGTGGCAATAGCCCCGAGAGGTGTGCCGATAAAGCAGTGACCTGTAAATGGTGGGCGTGTCATGGCGGCAGAGGCTCGAAGAGAATGTGCAGCTTAAATATATGACCAAAATCATGCAGACAAACAAATGTGGAGCAGGATGCAGTGATGTGACCCTACGTATGCACTACAATATGTAATATGTATGTATATATATATATATATGTGTGTGTGTGTGTGTGTGTGTGTGTATGTATACATATATATGTGTGTATATGTATACCTATATATGTGTNACACGCCACCTGAGTGGAGTTCCTAGCCTCATTCCAGTTTGTGCTCAAGCACAAGGAGGGGAGTTGAAACTGCGTAACTAGAGTGTAAATGAACAGAACACGAACGAACAGAGCTCATGTTCGTGTTTGGTTCATTTGAAATAGGCTCGTGTTCGAAATTATTTGTGTTGTGAAGTTATTGTTCGTGCTCGGTTTGATTTGTTTGGAACTAATTCAAAATATTTGAAATGTTAGAAATAGTTAAAATTTCTGAATTGTTCAAATTGTTCGACTAGTTCGAATTATTCGAATTGTTTGAATTGTTCGAAATCTTACAAATTTGTTTGTACTGTTCGAAATCTTTCAAAAGCTTAAATTTATATGAAATTAATGCTTAAACATGTATGAATCACAGCATAAAAGCACAATAGCCGCAGCATAGCTCAAAACAATATCATAATATCAGATCTCATCCATAAAAATTTAGATCTAAAGGCAATATGCGAGATTTCACTTTCAAAAAACTTCAAAAACTAGGTTTCACTCAAAAAAACTAAATAAATCTAAAAGAAATATAAGAAAATTTAATCTAAGAGGCGAACCTGAAGAAAAATATGAAATATTACAGAGAGGATACTGAAAGACGACACCTCGGTAGCCTTACAAGCAACCAAACAAGAATATCGAGCAACCAAGCAAGAACATCGAGCAACTAAGCAAGAATATTGAGCAGTTGATCCAACGTCAAATCTCCAACTCGAAGAGGACAAAGAAACTTTATTGAAGACAAATAGAAGTAGAGACTAGAGAACGAGCACAAACGACAAACCCTGTAAGCTCTGGTGGCCAAAAGCTTTTCATGATTTTGAGAGAAGAAGAAGAATCATAAGAAGGGGAGGCAACCAAAACCTAAAGCTTTCAAGAAAGGAAGGGGAGGTCGGTTGGTGTAAAGTGGCTAAGGGTTTTTTTTGTTTATATGTATAGTATATTAATATGTTATATTAATTGTATAACTTATATTATACAAATATATAATATTTCTACAGCTAATATTAATATATTATTGCTAATAATTTATTATATATTATAACTTATAGGATTTAATTTTTAAAAATATGATAAATTTTAGAGTAACTAATTTTTTAAAAAATATGATAAATTTGTTAAATTTAATTACTTTAAATTACTTTATATTTTGAACAATAACGATTCAAACACAATTAAACATGTGATTGTTTGTGTTTTGTTCGTTTATAAACAGAACGAAAAAAAATTTATTTGTGTTCGTCTCGTATGCTTATCAAACGAATCGAACACAAACTCCCTGACAAGCTGAACACGAACTGCTCACGAACAACGAGCTTTTTTGATAGTCCTATGTGCAAGTGAAGTATTGACCCGTCGACATTTGTTGATCACATCCTTGCAGGCTCGAGTTGTGGGTATTGAGGTCGTAAAGAATTTGTACAAAGTAGATGAAGACTTCAAGTACATATGAGATCAATGTCAAGAGAATCCGAAGGGGCGGTATTATCAAACAAATGGATAAATGTTCCACCAGAGTTAGCTATGCATTCTCAGATGCTCGCTGAGAGAGGTTATTGTCCAAGAGAGTCGCGATGAAGGATTGGAAGGACATTTTGGCAGGGACAAGATCTCGCCCTCGTGACAGAGCATTTATTTTGGCCCCAACAAACGAGAGATATGGAGCAACATGTCAGGCAATGCAGAATGTGGGATTGCACACACCATCACTAGTACCAGAGGCACCGTGGGTGGATGTTAGCATGGACTGTGGTGGGGCTCCCAGAGACACGGAGGAACAAAGACTCCGTGATGGTTGTAGTGGACAGATACTCGAAGATGACACATTTCGTACTATACCACCGGACACTTAAACGTGTCTTATATCGTTGATTTATACTTCCGGGAGATTGTTATGTTGCACAGGATTCCCCGGATCATCACTCTGATAGATGTCAAATTTCTAAACCGCTTTTGGAGGACTTTGTGGGGAAGCTAGGCACCAATCTCCAATTTAGTTCAACAGCTCATCCACAAAAACACAGTCAGACCGAGGAAGAAAACAAAAGCCTAGAAAACCTCCTGAGATGCTTCGTGGGAAAGAGTAAAAAGTAGTGGGATCTCATTCTAGCTCAAGTCGAGTACTCCTACAACAGATCTGTAAGTCAAAATAAAGCACACAACCCCTTCGAGTTTGTATAAGGGCACAATCCGCTTACACCACTTGAGTTAGCACCACTCTTCCCAACGTTAGAGGTCATCAAAAATGCTAAGGAGCAGATTCACGAGATTCAGAAGCTTCACGAAGAGGTTGGCAAGGAAATTGCTAAGTAGAATTGTAGATATCAGACACAAATTTAAGTCCACTAAAAAAGTGGTGTTCCAAGAATGGAGAAAATATCAATAATATGGGGTCATAAAGTGGTGGGACCTGGTTTTGCGAATTAGGAAAAATATGAAAATGTAATTTTTTCATTTGATCCTGCTCGAATGTCGTCCATTACATTGAAAACAACAATACACACTCCAGCATCATTTCCATTTCTTACGGGCTAGGGTTTCCTCTGTGATTTTGATAGTCAGGGTTTCTCCTGTTCGAAGCGAGGCCGAGGGTTTAGGATTTTCGCCACCGGAACTTTGAAGGGAGGTCAGGGTAGGGTTTTCGCCGTCGGTACTGGGAAGCGCAGCATGGTACGAGCTCAAAATTTTGCCTATGATTTTACAAATAAGCTAAACAAGGTCATTTGTTTGATATGTTTCAAACGAGCTTTGGGTTATAAAATCATCGCAACTAATGTAGTTGTTCAATATATAATGTTTAGGGTTTACACCAGCAATAATGGAACCAATGAAGGAAAAAAATAGCAAAGAAATGAGAAGAAATTAAGGAGGTAACTAGGAAAAATAATTTAATTGTATTTATTTTCAAGTGTTTAACTTTTGTTTGTGTGAACCGCATGTAATCGAGAAGTGTATTGCTTCATTTGTCTCATTTGTTCAATGTACTACCTCCAAGTATCTCATTATAAGATTATATATTCTTGACTTGTCATTGTAGAACAATGTATTTTACCTTTGGGAGGTTTATATGTACATTGTATTTGGAAAAATAGAAAATACTCATGTTAACCATATATATTCATGTTTTGCCTTTGGATAAGAATCCATGTAAATACTATCTGCAAGTGTCTCTCACTATACCATCATGAGTATCATAATATTATCATATTAACACCACAATATTAACACATTACAATTTCAGTTCCACCAAAATACCACCATGAGATAATCACAATACCACCATAATACAAACAAATTACAACCCAAATAAAAATCCAAGAGCACCTAGGACCCAATACCACCAAAAAACACTAAAATACAAGTGCTACACAACCACAATATTACAAAAAACATACCACAATATCATCATACTACCAGCAAATTCCTACCCCATTACAACTCCAATACCACCAGAATACCACTAGAAAACTACTATAATATCAACATAAAACTAACACAATACCACAAGAATACTACCAAATTTATACTTTAATAATGATATTTTGATGGTATTTTTGGTATTCTGATGATGATATTTTGATGGTATTTTTTGTGGTATTATTTTGATATTATAATGATATTTTGAATATATTATGATGGAATTGTTCAATTTTTTGTTTGAACTAATGTTTATTCTCTTACTATGTAATTATTTTGCATTGTCATGAACCCAAAAATGTTGACCTGCAGATACAGACCTTCTTCTATTAGAGTTTATGTGATTCAGTTTTTCAGCGTATTAGTGAAGAAACTAAAACAACTTTGAAAGATTTATTATATCTTTAGTTTTTCAACATGTCTCATTATCAACAGAAAAATTAACTAACCCTACAAATTTTGAAATATTGGGACACTGAACAGATAGTTTTCAGAATATGTGGCAAATGTTTAAGCTTCAATTCGGACAAGAAAGCACTGCTTACCGGCAAGCCGAATAGTGGAGAAGCTGTGAATTGGAGTAAATATCTCATATCGACTGTAAATTCAATACAAATAAAGAATGAGTTGTTGGAATTTGTTTCAGGAGATTATTCAAAAAATTTTGTAGAGTTGTATATAAAGTTTTTGCTAACAAACTTATTTTTTCATCAAGAAATTACAATGTCTAGAGTGGGTTGTATAATTTTGGTGAAAATAAACAGTTTCTCTTCCTTCAATAGGTCAGGAGCCATTAGTGATTTTTTGGTTGAGTAATTTGATGTTGTTTGAAAAATAAGGCAGAATCAAGCTCCAGGATACATGAATAGTTTTGTTTTGTTGTTAACGGTTAGTATGTTTGATATATCAACAATCTTATACTTTTAAGGCATTTGAACTAAAAAAAAAAATTTTTTACGGCTTTGGTTTTATGATCACGTATCTATCCTTGCTCCAACCTCAAGTGACACAATGCCTCGCATGCTCGGGTGGTTGAAAATGAGACATTGGAGCACAAGAATGGTTGATATTTTTTCTCTGGACTTACAACCGAATAGGTAATCGGGATTTCAACTTTTTTTCCAAACATTTTGGTGATATTATATTTTCATACACAGCATGATAATTTAGTTATTTTGGTTATTATAGGTCTTTGATTCTCATATACTTCTTTATCCATTAACCTATGACTCATTGAGTTCATTTTGTAGCCCTCTTACCATTGAGAGCCCGTTTGGGCAGGCGACGGCATTGCAGCGCGGTGCCGCCATACTTTTTTTTTCGCGTTTGTTTCGGCGGACTTGCCGCCACTTCCCGCGGTACCAAGCGAAAACCAAGCAGTCAGGTAATAGGCGCGGCCCAGCTTTACGAACGCATTTTTTACCCCTTGTCCCTTTGCCCTATCACGTGAGATTGGAGAGAAGCCACGAGCTTCATCCCTTCCCCTCCTCTTCTCCGGTCAGAGACTGTTCTTGTGCGTCTTCCTTTCTCTTCTTCTCATCCTTCTCTTCCTGTTCACATGATCTACTCACAGCAGGAGTAATAAACCTATTTCTCATCTTTGTTCATGTTCTCGTAAGGGTTTCTTAAGATTTGGAATTTGGTTTTATCGCAAAAGTTAGATCTATTGTTGGGTTAATTTGGAGTGTCTTATAGTGTTATGTTGGTTGTTCGATCATAAAAAAGATCACCCCATGATCCTATTTTAGCTCTCTTGTTAGATTTGGTGGTGGGTAGACGTTATTCTCTTTTGGGTTATGCTTCCAGTTAGATTTGAAAAAGTAGTTTGTGCGCATTTTTTAACATTCCTCTAGCTGCAGTGAAATTTTCTTTTATTTGTGGTTGCTCTGTGAAGCTGACCTTCGGCTATTTCATTCATGCTCGTACATGGATCTGGAATTTGCTTTTATGTTTGTGGTACCTGCAATTTTGAACATTTTTTGTAATTAAAGTTTAGCCTTAAAAGTCTCATGTTTATGTTTTTTGGAGCACAATATTAAGTGAGTGGTGTATTTAAAAATTTATTTTCGTTTATAAATGAATTTCGGCGTCTGAAGTTTCAGTAATCTAGCTCTTACTATTTTATTTTAAACAGTTTTACCAAACAGATGCAGCATGGTTATTTTTCCTCAAACAGCCGCTCCACAGCTGTTTACATACAGCTGTTGCACCAAACAAACAGCAGTTTCCCTGCAGCTACTTCCTGGAGCAGTGCAGCTGCAGCTGCCCCAAACAGACCCTGAGTTTAATATCTCGACCCAATACTTACCTCCTGTACATTCTGTTGAGCCATCTACTTCTAAAACTCCATCTCAACCTCCAACTCCAACTAATCATGAAGCAAAAATAGATATAAACAACTTCTTCAATAACTGAGAAGCAAGAATCATAAAACAATG
Source organism: Phalaenopsis hybrid cultivar (assembly GCA_002079205.1). Lineage (NCBI taxonomy): Eukaryota > Viridiplantae > Streptophyta > Magnoliopsida > Asparagales > Orchidaceae > Phalaenopsis > Phalaenopsis hybrid cultivar. The sequence goes on along the minus strand of JXCR01063478.1, from coordinate 216,133 downwards.
AGTTGTAAAGTAAAATAAACCAATTGTAAATGAGAATATCAATTGTTGTGAGAAAACAAAAAGGAAAACCAGTCAACAAATCTTATCTGAGCAGTATTGTCCGAAGAGTAAAATTAGGACAAAGTCGGAAGAAGAGGATTTAGAATCCCCCTACATAGTATTTTAATTCGAGAAAAGAAAAGTTGAGGGCATTGCCATCAAACCATACGAGAAGGTGGCAGAAGGACCTGAAACTACAACAGTGGAAGAGGGAACCTGGGAGGCATCAAAGACACTTCAATCTATGTCAATCGAGGAAGGAACCAAGGAGGAATCAAAGGGAGCTAAATCTATGGAGGTCGAGCAAGGGAACAAGGTTCCTGTTCTTGTGCAGGAGGACGAGGAGGAGACAATCATTGATAGAATTATTGTTGATGATTGCCCATAAAAGGTATTAATTATTAAGTGTTCCATAACATCACCTTGTATTCTAAAATACTTTTGTTATTTGAATATCAAGCATTAAGATGTACATATTGTTATGAAGTTTCCGACAATGGATAAGCTATCCTTACATATGGCAAAGGTCATCGATCAATAATGTGAAATGTTCAGTGATAAATCAGTAATTTTTTTCAATTTCTAATTAGTTCTAAATAAAAAATTAATATTTATTATCAATTCTTTTATATGTTGATATTGAGTGAGTGATGCAATATTTTTCAAAGAATATTTTATAATAACTCGATCATAGATCGATGAACTTTTGGAAAATCAATGTTTGGCCAATGAACATGTGATGTATTTGCACTCTTGTTGGATGAGAAGAGGAATAAAACTCTTGACTTATACAAACTGTTCCTGCATATACTACTCATGTATTGGGTAAGTATGCACATTGCATTATAGTTTATATTATTCATAAATAATTTATACATTTACTTATATGTAAAGAAAATAGACCAAAATAATTTAATAGTCCTGTAACTTCTGTTTCTGTCGCAAATTTGATAGCAAGATTTTTGTGAGACACAAAACCAAACAAGAAGTTGAAAAAAAACAAATATTTTACTGATTCCCATAGTCCATAGTCAACACTGGTCTCTACTGGTTGGGGAGTTAAAGTCGAGAAAATGGTTGTCATACGACTCACATCTGAAAAAATCCACCAAATCTTGGTTCAGTAACGAGCCTCAATAGATCTGACTAGATTTACAGGGTGGAATCTGTAGAATGGGGTGGATAATGGAACGGAGATCGAAATTGCGCTCCCAATAAGAAAACATAACCAAAANATATATATATATATATATATATATAAATACGAGTGCAAGATGGTATGATGGTGCAAATAGTTGGTCAACCGGATCAAGGCATCCGATCGAGCTAAAGTGACGTACCAACTGGCTCAGGAGAGCCAACTGAAGTGAAATGAAATGCTCGTCGAGCCGGGGCGGTCGGTCGAGGTGAAGTGAAATGTTCGTCGGACCGGGGCGGTCGGTCGGAACGAAGTGAAATGTTTGTGCGATGCAAAATGCAAAATGCAACATGCAAATGTTCACGTGCAATAGGGAGTCATCCCCGTGCTAACGACCTCACCGGGAAAGCTAGGGTCAACATATAGAAAAATGGCGATTGCCACCTTTGCTTCGGCGAGGCCGGTGGGGAACTTCTCCCCGGATCTCCAAGGGGGAAGTTCTCCGCCTTGTTGTGAAATGGACTAGCGACGACGCTTTTCCAAATTTCACGACACCTCTGCACTTTACAAAATGAGTTAACAACTCGCATTTTATCATTTCGCAAAGGCCTATTCTTCGATCTTTACAACAAAACCGAAGCAAACAAAGAAAAGGAGAGCAAAAGAGGCTCCAGCCCTTAGGATTTTTGTGCTAAGATTGACAATCAAACAGGATTCACTCGGCTATCGTAGGGTATTTGGCTGCGTAAAGAAAATCTTATCCTAAAGGCCGCCTCTAGGAAAACAAGCGATCCATCACACAGATGCATCGCTACGCCGGCACTTGCCGACGCACGCACCCCGTGCGGGCGATCTAACCCGCACGCCTAACGCCACTACAACCTAAGGCTAGCTAGGAAATAAAGTGCGGAGGGGAATAGGAGTTATACCGTCGCGCGGTTTGCACGAAGCCCAATGAAGTCCGGGAAATTTTTTGCACGCAGTCCAAGACTCCTGCACCCCTCCAAACGGCGACCAGCTCCGCTGTCCAGCAACGTCAGGATGCTCCGGCGAAGTGTTTGGTCGCCGGAAAAACGGGACGACGACGTGGCGGTGGTGGAACGCCGGTGGCATGCAACCGAAACGAGAAAAGCGAGGAATGCGCGAAATTTGGAGCTATGTGCCGTAGTGGGACTGGTTTGTCACCAAATCAATGTCGGCGAGGCAATAGGCCGGCGAAGTATTGTCGGCGAGGAGGAGGAACCAAAGAGGAGACCGGCCGGAACAAAATAAATTTCAAAAAAAGACGGCGGTCGGCTACCAACAGAAAAACTCGGCGGCGGAGGAGAAACCCGGTGAGGTGAGCTGCTTCGGCGGCTGAGAAACACGCCGGAGAGGCGGCCGACGGGAGGGAAGAACTTCGGCACGTCTGGACGGCGAGATCTACCGCGGGGAAGGCTTCCCGGCGGATCTGGAGGCCGGTGGCTTCGTTCGCCGGCAAGGGAGGTCAGAGAGGGCGCCGGCGAAGAGGGAGGAGAGCCCGAGCGTGAGTTTTTTCTCTTGGCGGCGGGTTCTCACGCTAGGTTACGGAGGAGAGGGAGGAGAGCCCGAGCGGGAGTTTTTTCGCTTGGCGGCGGGTTCTCACGCTAGGTTACGGAGGAGAGGGAGGAGAGCTCTGTTTCCCCTTTTTTTTTGCTTTTATATCGTTATTAATTAGGATATTAAGGATAATATAACGTTAATATATAATAATATATAATAATAATATAGTATTAATAAAGTTGATAATATATATATATATATATATAAAGTTAATAATATAACGTTAATAATAATATATATTATATATTATATTATTATAATTATCGTTTACGTATTTTTCACACGTATACGTCCTCGCGGCAGAGTGAATGTCCTTTCTGGCTAAAGCCGACGTTCCGAACGCATCCGCGCACTCCTTTTTGCCATTTGGGGTCGTCTGGACCATCTTTTTCAACTATCAAGCCAAAAAACGATAATTTCCATATTTTTATATTTTTTTAATTCGTCTGCGAAATTGTGACGTAACGAACGTCCGACTTAGGTGGGAACGACAATTTGGGCCCGTTAACGCGGTCTATCTTGCAATTCGGGATCGCTTGAGGCTGCTCGGATCACCTTTCCAACGATCAGGTTAAAAAAACAATAATTCGTGTATTTTAGACTCGCCTGCGAAGTTGTATCGAACTGAACGTCCTTTCTAAGTAAAATCGACGTCCCGGACGTGATCGCGTTGTCCGTTTCGTCGTCCGGGGTCATCTGGACAACCTCGCTGATGATCGGGCCAATTCGAGCCAAAATCGCGCGTGACGCGCCACAAAATATTTTTTTGCACCGATCGGAGTTGTTTGACATGTCAAATGCCGACCGGCCTTCACCTAAGCGAAAGCCATAGTCTAGCAGAACGAACCTAGCTACGTGCTCCTCAACACGTGCCAAAAAAGTCTCGGGTAGGTGTCTGAACTATCGGACGTCACGGACAAACCGTAAACTATCCTGAGTCATGCAGGTGGACACCCTACACTCGTGACATAAAAAAAAAATTGATGCTAACATGCTTCATTTGTCTCATTTGTTCAATGCACTACCTGCAAGTATCTCATTATAAGATTATATATTCTTGACTTGTCATTGTAGAACAATGTATTTTACCTTTGGGAGGTTTATATGTACATTGTATTTGGAAAAATAGAAAATATTCATGTTAACCATATATATTCATGTTTTGTCTTTGGATAAGAATCCATATAAATATTATCTGCAAGTGTCTCTCACTATACCATCATGAGTATCATAATATTATCATATTAACACCACAATATTAACACATTACAATTTCAGTTCCACCAAAATACCACCATGAGATAATCACAATACCACCATAATACAAACAAATTACAACCCAAATAAAAATCCAAGAGCACCTAGGACCCAATACCACCAAAAAACACTAAAATACAAGTGCTACACAACCACAATATTACAAAAAATATACCACAATATCATCATACTAACATCAAATTTCTACCACATTACAACTCCAATACCACTAGAATACTACTAGAAAACTACTATAATATCAACATAAAACTAACACAATACCACCAGAATACTACCAAATTTATACTTTGATAATGATATTTTGATGGTATTTTTGGTATTCTAGTGATGATATTTTGATGATAATTTTTGTGGTATTATTTTGATATTATAATTATATTTTGAATATATTATGATGCAATTGTTCAATTTTTTGTTTGAAGAAAAATTTTATTAGTCAAATTTCATCCACTAATGTTTATTCTCTTACTATGTAATTATTATGCATTGTCATGAACCCAAAAATGTTGACCTGCAGATACAGACCTTCTTCTATTAGAATTTTTGTGATTCAGTTTTTCAGCGTATTAGTGAAGAAACTAAAACTACTTTGAAAAATTTATTATATCTTCAGTTTTTCGACATGTCTCCTTATCAACAGAAAAATTAACTAACCTTACAATTTTTGAAATATTGGGACACTGAACATAAGGTTTTCAGAATATGTGGCAAATGTTTAAGCTTCAATTCGGACAAGAAAGCATTGCTTATCGGCAAGCCGAATAGTGGAGAAGCTGTGAACTGGGGTAAATATCTCATATCGACTCTAAATTCAATACAAATAAAGAATGAGTTGTTGGAATTTGTTTCGGGAGATTATTCAAAAATTTTTGTAGAGTTGTATATAAAGGTTTTGCTAACAAACTTATTTTTTCATCAAGAAAATATAATGTCTAGAGTGGGTTGTATAATTTTGGTGAAAATACACAGTTTCTCTTCCTTCAATAGGTCAGGAGCCATTAGTGATTTTTTGGTTGAGTAATTTGATGTTGTTATTTGAAAAATAAGGCAGAATCAAGCTCCAGGATACATGAATAGTTTCGTTTTGTTGTTAACGATTAGTATGTTTGATATATCAACAATCTTATACTTTTAAGGCTTTTGAACAAAAAAAAATTTTTTTTACGGCTTTGGTTTTATGAGCACGTATCTATCCTTACTCCAACCTCAAGTGACACAATGCCTCGCATGCTCGGGTGGTTGAAAATGAGACATTGGAGCACAAGAATGGTTGATATTTTTTCTCTGGACTTACAACCGAATAGGTAATCAGGATTTCAATTTTTTTTCCAAACATTTGGGTGATATTATATTTGCATACACAGCATGATAATTTCGTTATTATAGGTCTTTGATTCTCATAAACTTCTTTATCCATTAACCTATGACTCATCGAGTCCATTTTGTAGTCCTCTTACCATTGAGAGCCCGTTTGGGCAGGCGACGGCACTGCAGTGTGGTGCCGCCACATTTTTTTTTTTCGCGTTTGTTTCGGCAGGCTTGCCACCACTTCCTGCGGTACCAAGAGAAAACCGAGCAGTCAGGTAATAGGCGCGGCCCAGCTTTACAAACGCATTTTTTACCCCTTGTCCCTTTGCCCTATCACGCGAGATTAGAGAGAAGCCGCGAGCTTCATCCCTTCCCCTCCTCTTCTCCGGTCAGAGACTGTTCTTGTGCTTCTTCCTTTCTCTTCTTCTCATCCTTCTCTTCTTGTTCGCATGATCTACTCACAGCAAGGGTAATAAACCTATTTCTCATCTTCGTTCTTGTTCTCGTAATGGTTTCCTAAGATCTAGAATTTGGTTTTATCGCAAAAGTTAGATCTATTGTTGGGTTAATTTGGAGTGCCTTATAGTGTTATGTTGGTTGTTCGATCATGAAAAAGATCACCTCATGATCCTATTTTAGCTCTCTTATTAGATTTGGTGGTGGGTAGACGTTATTCTCTTTGGGGTTATGCTTCCAGTTAGATTTGAAAAAGTATTTTGTGCACATTTTTTAATATTCCTCTAGCTGCAGTGAAATTTTCTTTTATTTGTGTTCCTCTGTGAAACTGGTCTTCGGCTATTTCATTCATGCTCGTACATGGATCTGGAATTTGCTTTTATGTCTGTGGTACCTGTAATTTTGAACATTTTTTGTAATTAAAGTTTAGCCTTAAAAGTCTCATGTTTATGTTTTTCGGAGCTCAATATTAAGTGAGTGGTGTATTTGAACATTTTGTTTTGTTTATAAATGAATTTCGGCGTCTGAAGTTTCAGAAATCTAGCTCTTCCTATTTTCTTTTAAATAGTTTTACCAAACAGGGGCAGCATAATTATTTTTCCTCAAACAACCGCTCAACGACTGTTTACACACAACTGCTAAACCAAACAGACAGTCAGCTTCCCTGCAGCTACAGCTGAAAAACTGAGCAACTGCAGTCGTCCCAAACAGACCCTGAGTTTAATATCTCGACCCAATACTTACCTCTTGTACATTCTGTTGAACCATCTACTTCTAAAACTCCATCTCAACCTCCAACTCCAACTAATCATGAATCAAAAACAGATATAAACAACTTCTTCAATAACTGAGAAGCAAGATAAAACAACTGAGTTGTAAAATAAAATAAACCAATTGTAAATGAGAGTATCAATTGTTGGGAGAAAACAAAAAGAAAAACCAATCTATGAATCTTATCTGAGCAGTATTGTCCGAAGAATAAAATCAGGACAAAGTCGGAAGAAGGGGAATTTAGAATCCCCCTACATAGAATTTTGATTCGAGAAAAGAAAAGTTGAGGGCATTGCCATCAAACCATACGAGAAGGTGGCAGAAGGACCTGAAACTACAACAGTGGAAGAGAGAACCGGGGAGGCATCAAAGACACTTCAACCTATGTCAGTCGAGGAAGGAACCAAGGAGGAATCAAAGGGAGCTAAATCTATGGAGGTCGAGCAAGGGAACAAGGTTCCTGTTCTTGTGCAGGAGGACGAGGAGGAGACAATCATTGATAGAATTATTGTTGATGATTGCCCATAAAAGGTATTAATTATTAAGTGTTCCATAACATCACCCTGTATTCTAAAATACTTTTGTTATTTGAATATCAAGCATTAAGATGTACAATCTGTTATGAATTTTCCGACAATGGATGGGCTATCCTTACATATGGCAAAGGTCATCGATCAATAATGTGAAATTTTCAGTGATAAATCAGTAATTTTTTTCAATTTCTAATTAGTTCTAAATAAAAAATATATATTTATTATCAATTCTTTTATATGTTGATATTGAGTGAGTGATGCAATGTTTTTCAAAGAATATTTTATAATAACTCGATCATAGATCGATGAACTTTTGGAAAATCAATGTTTGGCCAATGAACATGTGATGTATTTGCACTCTTGTTGGATGAGAAGAGGAATAAAACTCTTGACTTATACAAACTGTTCCTGCATATACTACTCATGTATTGGGTAAGTATGCACATTGCATTATAGTTTATATTATTCATAAATAATTTATACATTTACTTATATGTAAAGAAAATAGACCAAAATAATTTAATAGTCCTGTAACTTCTGTTTCTGTCGCAAATTTGATAGCAAGATTTTTGTGAGACACAAAACCAAACAAGAAGTTGAAAAAAAAAACAAATATTTTACTGATTCCCATAGTCCATAGTCAACACTGGACTCTACTGGTTGGGGAGTTAAAGTCGAGAAAATGGTTGTTATACGACTCACATCTGGAAAAATCCACCAAATCTTGGTTCAGTAACGAGCCTCAATGGATCTGACTAGATTTACAGGGTGGAATCTGTAGAATGGGGTAGATAATGGAACGGAGATCGAAATTGCGCTCCCAATAAGAAAACATAACCAAATGAATTTCAAAGAGAAAGGTATTACCAAAACTAATGAAATCATAAAATAGCACCAGAGCCATAGACAACAGATTTAAAAAGAAAACCCAATCCAATCATAAAAGTTGAATTAGAGTGATATTGATCTCACCGGAGCGAAGGAGGTGGTGGTATTGATGGTAATAAGGGAAATCTCATCGACCTTGGGACGAAACGCGGCCAATTGCGCACCCTTGTTGGCGAGAGAGAGGCGACTGTCGCATGGGGAGAGCTGAGTACCATTGAAGAAGAAAGCCTCGCGATCTGAGAACGCGATACCGAAGGTGAACCCGTCCCATCGCTGGATTTTCGCATCTTCGCATGGCTGAAACACATTATTTTTGTCCCCGGCTTCGGCTAAAATCGACGCCGTGGACAAAGCCAGGATCGCTGCCGCTACGGAGAAAACATTAGCATTCTCCGACATTAACATCTCGGAGATTCGTGATGCTTTCTCGCCTCGGCGAACAATCTCGAGGCTGAAGGGTTGCGGGCTACCTTCCTCTCTACTTCTTGTAAATCTTTTCTCATTCACACGCCAATTCCTTCTACGCTCTGGTAGCGACTCCCTCCCCAATGGTCGAGAGGCCGGCTGGGCCGGTCTTTTTATTTTAGATATCAAATAACCAAACAATTTGAATATAACTTGGGATTTTTAAATACCATGGCCCCCAAACCCTTATATTTACAATATCTTATTTATGGACCGTCATGCCTCTGTTATTTTCGTCTTATCATGGACCTCAGCTGTTTGGGCAACTAGTCCAGTGCAACCTCACAGATCGCACCGCCTCTACATGCTTCTCTACCTCTTTCATCACTTGCAGCGCCCTTGCCTTTGCCTCAATAATTGTCTGCTCTCAGAACTGGCTCCTTGTGCACGCCACAAGCCCCTTCATCAAAAGCGATGGCTTTGGCAGGAACCAATCCATAAGCAACAGTTCCCCAAGCAAACGCTCAACTTCGAGTTCACCGCGTTCGGGATGATGATGATGTTATGCTCTACGGTCAACAGGAGCTCGTTGGAGCTGTATGAGTGCGTGATTCTTGCTAGCTCAAGCCATGTCCGCTGCCTAAACACAACCTACAGATATGTGTAGGCCAACCAAGGACAATCTTGCTTGTTTTACGAGTGTGCATTGAGGTAATCCCTTCGCTCTCACAAAGCCAAATGGCGTGATGGAGGGAGGCGAACTGGGGTGCTGGCACGGCGAGATGAAAAGAACGCACTGGAGGCGTGACGAAGACCTCAGTGCGTAAATAAAATGTTTTGGAGCCTTGATATGTAAATGGCAGGGTTGGAAAACTTGGTATGTAAAACCCCATATAATATTTTCAGCATATAAATTTTTAATATAACATTTTAATATTTTGTTTTCATTACAATTATCCATTTTTTGTTCGTTTGTAAAGATTTTAGGTGAGATTTCTAGGTGATTAAAATGTAATATTCAATATTCTGGGTGATTAAAATATTATATTTAAATGTTGGAATATTAAAATGTTAAAGTAAAAGTTTCGACTAATTGATACTTAAAAATCGTTTATATTTATTTTCAGTGCTTTTTTTAGGGGGCAAACTGTCCCCCTAGACTCAATGTGAGAGTGGTTGGGGCAATAATAAACAAAATAATATTTCAGGAGGATAAAACTGATATTTTTTACAAGGTAAAATGTTAAATTGTTCTCTCATATAAGTAAAAAATTTAAATTTAATGGGATAATTGCCCCCTAAAACTCTACCTGAGGTCCACCGCTGTTTATTTTATATATTTCAATAACATAGCCCACAATCTTAATCTTATGTATTTAATTATTGCATAATTATGCTTTCATATTTCCATATATAGCACTCAAAATGTTTACATCATATAAAAAATGATGCTATTTTCATTTTTTATAAATAAATCCAACTTCTAATAGGTAAATTTGAAACGCCGAAGTGGCAAGGATGTAAATATAAAAACTTGATGTGCTGTCAAAACGAGTAAGAATTGTGTGTTATGCATGTCAAAACTTGATGGAGCATTTATGCATTTATGTACATGCCGCATAATTCGACTGCATTTACACATTCAACACCAAGCTTAGCTTTATTTTTTACTTCTGTATCTTAAATTTTTTTTCTTACATCGTATCAATATATTATTTTTTAGAAATACATGCATGTCACTTAATTTGTATGTATATATATATANTATATATATATATATAAAGTAATGGTCAAAGGCTATTAGAATTCAGTCATCCCTAAGTATGTTAAATATTTAAGTGTCACATCCTGCACATGGAGGGATTCGAACCCGTCGCCTGAGAAGACTTACGACATTCAGAGTGGTTGTTCTGCCAACAAGCTATATATATATATATATATATATCAATAAAATTTATCAACAAAAATCTCGATGTGATTAGCACAGTTCTTAAAAAAAATTTGGCCAAGAAACTTGAAACATGAATTAAGAATCAGAATCACCAAAAACATCGTTCTCAACAAAATTACGGTCAAACCGTACAACTCGACAAGATGGACCCACAAAAATTAATTATCTAAAACAGTAATGAAGAAAATAAAATGTAGTAGGAGTTGCGGCATCGGTTCCCTTGCTATTTTTTTTTAGGAAGATTTGCATACATGCCACTCAATTTTTATATATTTACATATTGAATAACCACACTTCAGCCTTTACATATATAGTATTTTACCAATGCATAAAAAGACATATTTGACTTTTTAAAATGTAAGAAAATGAATGTATTTTTTTTATGTGATATGAAAGATTTGGATGATATAAATGTAAAAAAGGTTTTTTTAGCCGTTAGATATGTAAATGCATAGGAAATGGGTGGTATGTATGAAAACACCCCGGTTTAGATTTATTTTTCAAGTGATATGAAAATTTTGGATGGTATAAATGTAAAAAAATAATTTTTAGGCGTTAGATAAGTAAATACAGTGGAAATTGGTGGTATGCATGAAAACAGCCCAGTTTAGTTTTATATGCACGCAGCTGAATAAAGAATGTTGAGGAAGCACGTCAATGAATATAGTGTTACAGAGAGAAATAGAAGAAAGAAAGGTGGTAATGAACATTAGAAAGCGAGTACCTTTTTATTGAAAATTGACCACTTATTTCTAATACATAGGGTATGGAAGTATGAATTACAAGTTTTTGGTACATACATTAGTTTTTGAGGGGATCTTTTTAGTAAATTACACATATCAAAAATATTAAATGACAAATGGGCTCCATTTGATCTATGTGGAACTCGGTGATCGGTGGCTGCTGACGATCGTTTTTCTTAGATGTGCTTCATGACCTCAAGTCGGTTATTATACCGTGCTTCGATCGGTTCGCTATGGACCGATCATCGCATCTTCAAACGACTCGATCTTTATGACTGCTTTTGGGGAACTTTTTATGTCCTATGATTTTCGATTGAATAGATGATCCTCCGATCAGTTGATCCTCCATTGATTGCCCTCTCACTTGACTGTTGGATTGCCTTAAGATTTGTACTGATACATTTTTCATATACAATGCAATAATCAAAATTGCCCTTGCAGGAGATTTAACTACTCTGGAGTCCAAAGAATCAAGTGAAATTTTGCATGAAAGTCTACAGGTTGTCAGATGTTGGTTCCTTGACAATAGAGTTTGGGGCAGCGGTGCGGCTGAGTGTCCAACTTCATATTTTTTTCGTTTATTTTTTTTTCAAAAAACAACACCTAAGCCATGCTTTGTTGTTGAGTCTGACTAAGTACAATGACTGTCAAAAAGTTGTTGATTTAAAAAAAAAAATACAACAACAATTACAACCTTTTGAATTGTAGCTTCTTCTGCAATAGTTTCACGGTTGTTTCTTTAAACGATTGCAACTGTCCTAAATAAATCTACTTCTAACGGATCCATACTACATTTTGCCATGTTTTTTAACTACTGTGAAATTTTGAAGTAATTACCAACAACATTTTTAATTGGCTTCGGTTTAGTCATGGTGGTTTTGATAAGTGATCGATAAAATTTGTTGTTTGACAAAAATTACGATGCGATTAACACATATATCATAATTTTTTTTTTTGAGCAATAAACTTTCAAGCGCAAATTAAGGATCTTCATAACTTCGATTTCATCAAAATTATATTTAAGTTGTCCAACCAACAAGACAGACCAACAATAACGAAATTGATCAAATTTGAGTCAAATTGTGCATGCATTAAACTGTTAAGACACTTTTGAGAGAAGTTTGACACCTAATTGGAATGACAATTAAATTTTAAATCTATCAAGTTTATAGTCAAATCAAGCATCTTGATAAAAAGAATCCAACAAGTCAAAGAACACTATGTTTTAGCATTGTTATAACCGTCAAATGTCCACAATACGTCATTCGATCGATGAAATCTCTTCAAGGCGTTTGATATAACAGTCTAGATCCATTTCTTTTCTAGGGATGCCTCTCCCGAACTATATAATTAGGGTTTTACCCCCTTAATGAAAGACAAACAAAAGATTAAGAGCTTGATCAGCCTGCAACAGTCAATCATTCTCCACCACTACTCATTGACCGCCATCAATCGTGCCATGTTTGTAGCAATAAAGCCTCTCTAACATCACGACATACGTACATTGTGCAAAGCGAAGACATGCATTGCTGAGTGACAGAGCATGATGCAAAGTAACGACCAATGTTGCAGAGTGAGGAGGCACACTATGGATCAGTGAATTATTACAAAATATGTGTCATAATGCACCTCAAAAACAGTGTGCCAAAGTTCTAGCAACTGTTTTTGACTGCAACCACTTCCTGAGTGTTTGGTAATAAGTCATTCAACATATGATTATTATACTTCGAGAAACTATGTAACTATTTCTGACCTGAAGGACAATGACTTGTATTTGTACTCACGAACTTACAATATATCATTTTGATTAAGTCGAGCTCCATGATTTTTCCCTTTTATGGGCATTCCACTTAAAAAAACTTATGGTTTTTTTTTTATTGGCTTTTGTCAATGTTATTTGTGTTTGTCATAGATTTCATATTATATTGAGACAATAATTTACTACTATATCGTCATGTATTTTCTAACATGTATTAGATTTACATTGGTTGCGGTAAAAACAATCCCACCACCGAAGGACATGCAAAATTTGTTGAATGGTCATAAAATACAATATTTTCCACAACGGAATGTCCCGCTCTAATGCCCACCACACAGTGGAGCAATCACGAAATCAGTAATATCAAGCCTTTGTCACTTCCCACTCTAAAAATATTATCCTACTGAAAGTGCCTCGAGTCCATCCTTTGAAGGTCGGGAGCACATAACAAGGGAGTCTCACAAAGAGATTATTTGACTCTTGTGTCAGGTTGACAGTCTATGTATGCCAACCAATTCAATTGCCAACGAGAAGTGCCGCTCAAGCATAATCATACCAAGCTCTCTCGTCGTAATGGAGCCCTCACTCTGTTGGGATAGGATGTTGACCTCCTCGATACTACGAGTTCTACTCATCCATCTAATGTAGTTAGGCGTACCGACACCATCTCGTCACTCATAAGAAACTTGGCTCAATCATATTTTTGTTGCCGATTATGATAGATTGATTCATTATGAGCTATGACGCCTGGTTCTAGAGGAGTTCCTTCAGGTGGATGAGAATTACTTCCCTGTTCATCGTAACTTTCAAGTGTTTTCACCATAGGGCAGTGTTATCCTCCAACAACCCATCGTAACAAATTTTAAGCTCTTAAATATTGATTCCTATGAAGGGGTAACTAACCCCGACAAACATATTGGGCAATATCGAGTCATCATGCACATTCAACGTGCCTCTAATACACTTTTCTGTCAAGTGTTTCTCATTATACTCAATAATCAAGTAAACTCCTAATTCAAGCTTGTCTCGCGGGGAGAGGGGGGGACCGTTCACACATTTAACAAGCTTGTTAGGCTATTTGTGTAGTTATTCATAACAAACACGATGATCATCAAATATTTGTTTCATCTCTCAATAATTCGTCATAATAAGAGGGAGCTGCTTAAGGACAACTTATGGATATTTTCACTGAAGCTCATCTGATTCCAGTGATGGATCATGAATTACAAAGAGGAGTTTATATTGTAGGACTATGCATAGGGCATTTCTATTCATCATTGATGTGGGAGATGGTCTACTCCTATATTGACCCCATTCATTGTGTCAAAACTCAAATCACTGCATACAAGACCAACATCAAACACAAAGAGTAACTCAAGTAATTTGGGAGCAAACACAAGAATAATCTTTGTAACGCAAATGAAAAATCACAGTTTAAGAAGTTTAAACAACAAGAAAATTATTATCCTTCCTCATCATGTAACCAATAATGTGATGTTTATATATTTTTTTGAATACATGTTTATTTTTTCATATTTTGAAAACTACAATAGATTTTTAGTAGCCTACCGAGCTGTGATCATTCATCTATGCTTTACTCATAAGTGTTGTTTTAGGAAGGGCAAGACACAGGTTGAGTAGAATCTTTTGTATTACTGGCGAGAGATTGATATTTGCATCGTGATATGTGTAAATTATGTGATATTAATTGTGATGATTTCAGTTAAAATTTTGAATTGTTTCAATTTCTGTGATTGTTTCAAATGATTTTTTCCTTCTTACGTACAACAAGTATGTGTTATTCATATAAGTAATAAGATTTACATTGACAACATACATATAGCTTGGCTCTTATGCTCCAAGCTATAGGCGTATGAGCCACCACCCTATACTTTACACAGCATCTGTAGATAAACAACATAGAGCCTGGTACATATCCCCAAGCTATGGCCACTTAAGCATCAATTCTTCTTCATGCACGCCACATACAACCTATGCGCCGAGTTGTGGGGGTATAAGCACCCACATTTAACAGGCGCGATTACAATAGGCGCACCAGGTAATGGATGCATGAGCGCCCACGTACATATTATCGCTTTGGTGTTCGTGCGGCAATTTCTTTGACAATTTTGCACCGAAGTTGGTTGGAGGTGGTTCGGGAAGAGATGTAGAGTAATAATTGTCCATTTATAAGGCCAACAATTATCAAGCAGAGGAGGATGAGGAGGATATGAAAAAGCAAGATCACGGAGTAAATAATGGTTGGCTTTTCATGTTTTTTGAGATTTTTTCAAAGCAGTGAAGGGAACTTCTTTTAGAGAGAATTCTGAAAGAGAGAGAAAGGAGTGCAATTGTGTAGAGAGATAGATGAGACAATTTGGCAATATATGAGAAGGCTTTGAGCACATTTGAGTGGAGGCATTCCAATGTGAGATCTAGTTTATTTTTTAAACTCAAACTTCTGTATTTTGCTTTCGTTTAGTGAATCAAAGTATTGGTTTTGGGTTCCAAAACATATTTAGGAACTAAATATTTTTATTATCTCCCGATTTGATGAATAGAAAATCTAGGTTTTGATGGATCCTTTGTCTCAAGCAGTATCGTGTGGTGGTGAAAATTAATCTTTCGCATTTTTTTTTACATGCAAACTGGCTACTTATCATGTGAGGTTGTTTTGTGATTATTATGATACAAAATAATCTTTAGTGGAACTTCTTAGATTAATTTCATTAAACTCTTAGAATAAGGATATTACTTTAAGATTGGTGATAACGGGTTATACAAAGCTTAATTCAAGGATTCCACTAGATATAGGGAACTAATTAGTGGAATTCACAAACTTCTTAATTCTAACAGAAGGGGATGAGAAATATGGTTGTTCCTATTAGTCACCAAGTATTGTTATTCCATCAAACCTAATTTTCTAGAATTCATTTCAGGGGAGGATCTTTCTCTCACATAAGTTTTTTCACTTAAATAGATCAGGATTTTTTTTTTGTCTTACAAAACTTAGGTAGACATTTACTTAACACAATAAAATGCAACCTTTGTGACTGGAAAAAAGTTAATAAACTATAACTTTTTAACATTTGGAATTATCTTGTTTCTTGTGGGTTCAACACATGAAATTCAATTTTATATACTTTTTATATGTCATGTATACTTGTGTGAGCTACCCGTGGTTAGTTGCGTTTGGAGCATGTGGGTAACTTGGATTTATATTTTTTGCAGTTACAGTGATGTTTATATTTTAATGATTGAGATATTAAACCATACATGTTATATATGTTTACTTTTATTGTGTATTGATGTGATCTGAATGAATTTTGAGTACCTCTATTTTACAATAATTGATGTTATTAGTGGCTATTGTTGAGAAATTAGGACGAAGAAAAACTAGGAATCAACACAAATCCAGAAGAATACACAGAGATTTACGAGGTTCGACAAATATGCCTACATTATCGGGAGCAGAGTGGCGACTCCCTTTCAATATTCAGAAAAGAGTACAAAATACAATATCTAGAATTTGAGAGACTAGCCTAGGGTTATAAATAGGACATATATATAACCTTATAATACAATATGTAATTACTTAAATTACCCATATACCAAACCGCAGGATGTTTGCCCAACACCCCCAACCCACACAATGAAACTCCCCCGATTGGACAGATCATTCGGCTCAACTCCGCTCATAGGCACCACTCCGCTTCAGCATCTGTCCTATTTATGGTATATGAGTCATATCTAAAAAATATCCACCTAGGCAAATATTCAGCCCCTTAGGTGAAATACATATGCCAAACAAATCTCCACCTTGGCGAATATCCAACCCCTTAGGAGAAATACATATGTCTGACAAATCTCTACCTTGGCAAATATCCAACCCCTTAGAAAAAATACATATGTTTGACAAATCTCCACCTTAGGAGAAATACATATGTATGACAAATCCCCACCTTGACGAATATCTAACCCCTTAGGAGAAATACATATGTTTGACAAATCTCCACCTTGGCGAATATTCAACCCCTTAAAAGAAAATACATTATGGAGTTTTTTTTATGCATCAATGTGAGTTAGGTCACCACGCTTCTGCTGCGTCATCGCCCCCCCCAACCCACAAAATTCCAAGAGACACTCCTCTTCAATTTCAAAAGACTCTAAATTATGGTATTATGAGTCATACCTAACAAATCTCCACCTCGACGAATATCCAGCCCCTTGAGAGAAATATATCATGGAGTTTCTTATGTACCGAAGTGCGTTGGGCAACTATGCTAAAAATATTTTTAAATAATCCCTTAATTAAGTTTCCCAGAAAAACAACATAATCTTTCCAAAAAAAGGATTGAAATAATCCCTTAATTAAATTTCCTTAATTAAGTTTCTCTTAATTAAGCATTTTCCTTAATTAAGTTTCCCTAAAAAAAAACAATTTTTTTCCGAAAAAGGACTTTGAAATATTCCCTTTATTAAGTTTCCTTAATTAATTTTTCCATATATACTTTTCCTTGAACTTTCAAGAAAAGCTCAACCTCCGCTTTCCAGAAAAGCTCTTTTTTCCTTCTAGAAAAGCTCCGCTTTCATTCTTAGAAAATCACCGTTTCTGCTTTCCTTCCAGAAAAGCTCTTTCTCCACTTTCCTTCCAAACATAAATCTTTCATTTCCCGAGTGCTGCAGCAAATTCTCTTTCCTTGCCTTTTCTGAGTCCTAGAATATCTCCGGAATATCTCCATGCTAAATTTCATTTTCTGTGGACTTTCCTTTTCAGCGTGAATTTCCTTTTTTCGCGTCCGTCCTTCCAATTCTGCTCATCTGCAAGTTCGTCGAACAAACCTGTCACGTGAATTGTCTCCCAGGTCGAACGATCCTCCATGATCGTTTGCCAAACAGTGCACATCTGCCTTCTTGCCTGTTTGCGACGAATCGTCTGCATCGCGGAAGAACCCGAATGTCGCGATTCACAATCACTTGCTTGAGCTTCGCCTGGTCCCCTTGATCTCCTCTGTGAAACTGCATCAAGCAAGCAGCCTCCTCCCGCTCGCGAACTTGCCTGAACCGCAGAACTACCCTTCGTCGAATTCCCTGCCGAGAATTCGCAGAAAAATGAAAAAACAGTAGTCTTCCTTCTTTGAGATGCTGCAAACCTTCGTGAACCGCGATTCCTGCTGTTCCTATACTGAAGTCCTAATCTATTGCAAATCGTCGAACTTTTGCCTACCACGAACCTTACCTCGGTCGAATTCACCGAAGCACCTTTTTGCGCTGAATTTGGCGCTCTAGCCGCCAATCTCCTCTGTCAAAATCTTCTTTATTCATGAGTCACCAAAATGTTTCTTCCATGCCCTAGAACCTCGCTTTGATACCACTTGTTGAGAAATTAAGGTGAATAGAAAATAGGAATCGACATAAATCCAAAAGAACACACATAGACTTACGTGGTTAAATAAAGATGCCTACATCCTCGGGAGCAAAGCGACGACTCCTTTTTCAATATTCAGAAAAGGGATTACTGAAATCAGATATACATCGTAGGGTTACTAATATGTTTATTTATAACCTCAGGAGTAAACCCTAAGTACAGTATGTAATTACAACATTACCCCTGTACCTCACCCCCAACCCACATAAGGAAACTCCCCTAATTTGGACAGAATCTTTCACTCTGCTCCAGAATATGTCCATTTGTGGTATATGAGTCATATCCAACAAATCTTCACCTTGGCGAATATTCAGCCCCTTCTTACATACCATATATGGGTTGGGCCACCATGTTTCTCTAGCAATTGCAAACATTCAATAAGTCTAAGCAATGCAAACTTGTTGATAGTAATTAACTTGGTCAACATATGAACTGCATTTTAATCCAAACGAACCTTTTGCAATAGTGTCTCACCAGAAGCAATTAATTCTCTGATCTTGTGATACGTAACATCAATGTGCTTGGTTCTCGCATGTACACCTGGTTCTTAGCCAGATAAATAGCACTCTGACTGTCACAATGCAACTGAACTCCACCTTGGTGAACGTCCAGTTCCTTTACTAGCACAGCAAGCCATAAGACTTCTTTTGCAGCTTCAGCTACTGCCATGTACTCAGCTTGATAATGCCACAATAGGTTGAATTGTTGATTCCAACATATAGACCCTCCACCAAGAGTAAACACATATCTAGTTGTAGATTTTTTGCCATCCAAATCACAAGAATAATCAGAATCAACGTACTTTACAACCGAAAGATCATTCTGCTGATTGCCAAAAATAATTCTATGATTAAGAGACATCTCTTCATTCTAAGAGATTCTAAATTATGGTATTATGAGTCATTCATAACAAATCTTCACATTGACGAATATCTAGAATTTGGCAGTATGGCTCATAATAAGGTTCATATTGATGAAAAGATGTCTCATGATACTTGACATCAATGTACTTGGTTATCACATGATACACCTGGTTCATAGCAAGATAAATAACACTCTGACTGTCACAATGCAACTGAACTCCACATTGCTCAACGCCTAGTTCCTTTACTAGCCCAACAAACCATAAGACTTCTTTTGCTGCTTCAGCTACTGCCATGTACTCAGCTTCAGCTGAGAATAAAGTGTATACACCCAACAATTATGAGTTTATGAATATTAAAGAAAGTTAAGTAGATTTTTTTAATAGATCATGAGTAATAATTTATATTAGAGCGATCCATCTCAATACAACGAGTTACATCAAGTTGGGTTGCGACTCTACTACCTCTATAGCAACCAACTACAACCCTTGCAACCTAGTATCACAGAGAACTACATTTTTTACAACCAGACTACAAGTATTTTATTTAAACCGCTATTTTATATGTAGAATGATCATATTTGTTACTATATCTTCCATAATTAAGTAGGATGGTGAACCAGTGCATCATAGATTCTTTCAATCGGGCTACGCCCCGTAATATTTTTCCCTTTCTAGGATTTTTGACATCAAAATCAATGTCTTACTTCTCTTTAATTAACCGAATGCGTGCTAAGCTTCCATTTAATGCTAAGATGAAAACTCAATACTTTACGACAGCGGACCTTCCGACACATATCAATAATATAACCTCATAAGTTTTATCTTTAGTTCGTTTTTATCTTTATTATTTCTTATGATTAACAAAATCATTTTGTGAGTAGGATTTTCATGACATCCACAAATAATTTTGAATCTAAGATCTTGAACTAAAAAGTGCAAACACTCAAACCTTCAAAAAATACGACTCGAGCCAAATTAAATAAATTTATATCAAATTATATATATTTCTTTGCATTAAGATTTTAAGTTTAATTGTACTAAAAATATATTAATTTTTTTTTTATATTTTCCCTTGTTCTATAACTTAATGCATACATAGAACAAATTGCATAATGAATACATAGAATTAGGGATAATAAAAATGATATATAATATATTTTAGTTAATTTATAAATATCTTAATTTGTTTTATATATAAAAAAATATTCAGTCTCGATGTCCGCACGTCTGGACGACCAACAACCGATAACCACGTCACCTGCAGTTGACATGTATGGTAACGTGACGGCCAGTATTTGATCTTCCGGACAGAGTATTTTGTCAAAAGTCCAAGATGGTTGCTCCTTGAATTTATATATATGTTACATAATTCGTAATTATTTTAATGCTTAAAATTTATAATTTAATTTGTATTTATAATTTTTTTTTTAACACATCCAGTTCTAACATATGCATGAAAATTTTGCTTAAAATTAAAACTAATTATGTTTTTTTGGGTGATGAATTTAGACATAATATAAATAATTATTAAGATTTAACTACTAAATTAAAAAGATGCTATGGATAATTGGATATAAATCCCTTGTTTTCTAACTGTTTACGGTGTACATATAGCGCAATTAGTTGATTTATTAGCTGGCTCATTTTATTTTTTATTTTTTATTTTGGGGGAAATTTATCTGGCTCTACTCGTTTCAATTCTCAAATTCTCAGTTGCTCCGGCTCTTTAGATGGCGCATAGAATTTGAGAAGGGTTACGGTCTTTGATCCCCGGAAACTCTAGTCACTCCTTTGCACTGTTTCTGGTTTCTAGGGTTTCAGTGTGGGGCAGGCAAAGAGGAGGGAGGGAGAGAGGGAGGGAGGGAGCGGGGTTGATCTCCGAGCTCGTGAGGCGCTGTTTCGTCCTACTCTCTCGGTGGGCCGACATCATTCTAGGGTTTTGGAGTCTTAATCAACATTTCAACTTTTTGTGGTGCTTGAGCTTTGTAGCTCTTTATTTGGAGCACCTCAACGTCGATTTGGACATTCCTGGCCGTTTACCAGGATTATATTCGACTTTGAGGAGGGAAATTCGGAGGTTTTCATTTAGATTTGAGCGATGCTGCTCCATTATGTGAGGTGATCAGGGGAGGAAAGGGCCATGGAGGGGGAGGAAAGGCATCGGACTGTACTGGCGTGTAGCCTCTGCGGTGGCCTTTTTACTTTATTCAGTGCCCTGAGCTTTACGATTCTTTTTGCCGTGAATTGGCGGCCTTGGAGAATTTACAGGTTAGGTTTCATGCCATGTCTTTCATATTTTAAGAACTTTCCAGCGTTGCACGTTTACTAAGTGCTGACAAGCTGCATTGCGAAATTTAAGTTCTGCTTAGTTCGGTAGGCAATATACCTGTATATAAGCTTAATTTCATTTCCTGTGCCCTATTTAGTACTGCTCTGTACTTGTATTTAAGCATCCCAGTTTGATACTCTCAAGCACTTACATTATGTGACGCGGACTACCTGGTTTCTGCAATCACCATGACAGATGACATTCTGCTGGTGTTTCAATAATTGCTTTATTAGATAGGGCAACCAACACCTGTTCAATTTTTGGAAGGGTTTAATTGTTCGTATATAACCAGTACTTGAAGTTCTTTCTCATCAATTTAGATTCTAAACTTGAGGGATTATAATTGCTGACATGCTGAGTAGATGAATTTATTCCCATAGGTGTAGTCGGGCATATAAAAACCTTCATCATTCATCAGGATGATCATGAGCATATCCCAACTATTTGTTGGACTCACTACTAACTTCTATTTATTATCATTATGTGCACATTTGGTTATAACTGCAGGTTTTGCAAATCGGTATGCACAAACTCAACCCATAGAGTCCTTGCTTTTCCTCAAATATATTTCCATTTTTTCCCCACATCTCTGATGTTAATTTTACCCTCACCTATTGTTGCATCTTCTTTCTCATTTTGTTTGTACCCTACTACCTAATTTATTTTTTCATGGTTTATCCTCGGTTGTTGCAATCTTCACACTCCATATAATATAATTGTTTTACTATGTAAATTTTTTTTCTCTTCATCTCAAACTTCCTAACATCTAGACTTTTTTTCATTCTCAACGTTGGGGTTTGGACATTTGTTCATTTTTCTCACATTCCTCATAAATGATGCTATGAGTGTGCATGCAGGTTTTCTAAAAAAAATGTGATGAGGCTGTCAAGGTAAAACATTTTTTTCCTTCCGACCCTAATTGCTTTTGAGATTTTTTATTTACTCTTGATAAAATTCTAGAGGCACTGGAAAGGAATGCTGCTTGATCTAACAAGACACTTCTGCACCCCAAATTACACCTTATTATTTATCAAGTCTATAGTAAAATTGTCTTAAAATTATAATCTTTTATCCTCTAAAAATGGCTGTTTATTTTTTTTTCATTGTTTTCCTCCATCTAGGTTATTCTTAGATCCTCATCCTTCTTTTTGAAAACCATTTCGTAACGCTCAAGCCTTTCAATCTTTCTGTTTGTTTAATGTTCCCCACCTTCTGTGTCAGCAGAAACATTGCATATCCACTAACATTAAAACCATGAGATTGCGCACTAATTATATATGAAATAATTCTTTATCCTTCTTCTTAATCCTTTTTTGTTGGCAATTGATTTTTCTGACCAATTCTAGTAATTTGGGGTTGTTTACCGAAATTAAAGCTTTTTTTTACCTATTTTTTTGAATTTCACACTTACAAGAAACAAAAGAAGAAGCATTAGTCTGCCCCTTTCTGACATCATGCGTGCATTCAAATACCTAGTGTGTAATTCTGAATATTTTGTCCTGTTTTTTTTTTTTTTTGGTTTAAGAAATCATTTGCGTTTTTGAATAAGCAAAGGGGCTGGTTTTTTCTATATCGAGTCATTAGAAAGGTAGCACTTTGTAGTTATTTCATAACATAATATTAGCTATTTAAAAATATAAACACACTCTAAGGGTCTGTTTGAGACTGCTGTTGATTATTTATAATCTGGCGGTAAACATATTATTCTGATAATTTGATAATCTGCAGATTATCAGAATAAGCTGAATTGTTGTTTAGAGCAGCTTATGCAAAATAACTTTTTGATAGTTGTTGCTAGATAAATGATTTTCATGCCCCTGTTTGGTGAAAATGTTTGCAACAGAACTAACATGAGAACAGAAATATATAATACAGAACCTTGAAATCATCACAAATCAGTTCAAATGATAACATACATTGCTCATACTCTCGTGAGTATCAGAAGAAATAGAAAAAAGATAAATATAATTACAACTACAATGAAAAATATTAAAATATTCAATTTCAAACTCTGACTATGTCTTTCCTCAGCTGCACTGCTAACCTGTGAAATCATCATATCCCGATCACTGCTGGTAGCGTAACATGTTGGACTGTCGGCCCTTTGGAAGAAACCACAACGAGCTGAAACACCTTTACGACAATCGTAGAACTGCCTCTCACTGTTGTGAGACTGACGTGACGCGAGTAATGAAGCAGGTAGTCCACAGTAATAGAAAACAACTGTGCTTGTCCTCGTAATCCTAGAAAACATGTTGCTATAGCTGCAAAAAAAAAAAAAAAAAAAAA